>QLOH01000012.1:2400000-3000000 GCA_026901365.1 Sesbania bispinosa
TAAGATTTGTAGCGATGTGAGCACAAAGCAAAAACTATTCAGTCATAAACAGTAATGAGTGTCTCATATCCAATTCATGAGAAGTAAATGAGCATTATACTCTAAACCCTAAATCGATTTTCTTAAATTCATTGAAATTCCTTGCACCTGGGTTATCTCTTATGAGGTAAATCTAGGTTAGGTAAGACCGACATCAAGCCCATGAAAACTATACACACAAAATAGGCACGATATAATCAAATGCTCTAGAATTTCCCATAAAAACAAAGAGAGAATGGAGAGAGAAATGCGCCATTGCTAAAGCTTCGATCTCTCGGATGGATACAACAACTACAAAAGAAAATAACAAAGTACTCACCGAAACGCTCGAAAGGTGGAGATGCGGTGGAGGGAGGTGTCAATCTAGGAAGCTGTCGCCGCCTTCCAACGAGATCGGGAAGTCATCAGAGATGGAGGTAGAGGTAGGCGTTGGGCGAAGTTGGGGCTTGATAGCGTGGGAGATGGTTGTAGGGTTTTCAAAGGAGATGAGTAAGACAAGAGAGAAAGGGGGGAGATTGGATGGCGTGGGAGATGGTTCTAGGGTTTTCTTGCACTGTGTCTGTCGAGAATGAATGGTGGGTTTTCGGGGTGAGAGGGGGAGGGGGCATAAGATAGGAGGTGAGGAACAAGTAGGAGAGAAGGAGATGATGAGTACTCAAGTGCCCCGAACTAGATTTTAGTCACAATGGAGTGCGGTTATTAGAAACCGCACTCTTAGTGGCTTTGCTTATACTCTAGGAATGCAGTTCCGTGTTGACCGCACTCCAATTGCATGTTTCCTTTTCTCAAATCTGTAGTAGTGCAAATTCAAAAACCTGCTTTTTCGACCTACCGACAAAAGTAGAGAGACCCATGTATTTGGAATGGTTATCAACTGACTTAATTTGCATCCATCTTTGGATCAAGATCTTTCTCTCCTCACGAACATTTCGACTGAAAGATAACTCAGATTTGTCAAGATTAATTAATTGGCCAGAAGCCTGTTGATACTGACATAAAATTTCCAAGACCACAACTATCTCCTTATCACTACTCCGGAAAAATAAGATGCTATCATCAGCAAAAAAAGATGAGTGATTTCCGGGGCTCTCCTAGCAATACTGATTCCATGGAGAGACTTGTCTTGCTGAGCTTTTAATATTAAACTAGAAAAAACTTCAGAACATAGAATAAACAGATATGGGGATAAAGGGTCCCCCTGCCTAAGACCCCTTGCAGGATTAAAAGTTTCACAAGGGTTTCCATTTAATAGCACGGAGCAAGAAACCGTAGTGACACATCTCATAATAAGATCAATCAAAGAGATAGGGAAACCCATTGACATCAGAACCTTCTTAAGGAAAGACCATTCCGCTCTATCATAGGCTTTAGCTATATCTAGCTTGAGCCCAACATACCCCATTCTGCCTTTTGATTTTTTTTTCATAAAGTGGAAATTTTCATATGCCAAAAGAGCATTATCAGTAATTGGTCTCCCCGGAACAAAAGCACTTTGATTACCACTCACAATATTTGGAAGATAAATTTTAATTCTATTTGCAATTGTTTTTGTAATCAATTTCATAATTACATTACACAATGCTATAGGTCTAAAATCTTTAGTGTGCCTGAGATTTTTAATTTTTGCGATCAAGCAACTAAAGAAATTATTGACGGAAGAGGGGTCACCACCATTATTTAAAACATTTAAGACAAAAGAAATAAGCTCTGTTCCAACGATATTCCAATATTGTTGGTAGAAAAAGGCAATTCAGACCTCTTCTTCAGTGAAATCTTGACCAAGATGTATCTTCATATCATCACTAATACGTCCCCCAACCACCTCAACCATGCCATCAATTTCTTGGGGAAAGGAAGAGGAGAAAAGATTGGTGAAGAAATTGGTCATAACGGGCAATTGCTTCCTCCTCTCTGAACACGGTTCTATTGTCATCTTGGATGGAGTATACCCAGTTTCTATCCTTTCTCTGAGATGCCTTTTGGTGAAAAAAATGGGTGTTCCTATCACCTTCTTTTAACCACAATGCTCTGGATCTTTGTGACCCCCATAACTCCTCCTGAGCCAGTAACCTTTCCATCTTTGCTTCCTCTGCAATGAGTTCTTGTAGTTTGTCGGGTAAGTGTCCACTGCATCTCTATTATCTCCCCTTATTCTCTTCCACCTCTTCCCCTCCTTAGCTACATGAGTCAAAACATTAGTGCACTCCTGTAGTACCGCAACTGCCTTGATTGTGTCACTAGTGGGATTATGGTAAGAGTCTTCTTTGTGTGAAGTCCTCTCTGTTAGAGTTCTCGAGGGAGACTCAGGGAAAGCCTGGGTCGGTTAAAGAAGAAGTAAAAAGGTTTCGTGTCCACACAATAAAAATTCTCCTTATTTTATCATAATAATAAAAAGTCTCATTTAAAAATATTATATAATAGAATTTTATCTTAAAAAAATTAAATTTATTTAAAAGACAATAACAATTTTTTTAAAAAAAAAAATTAAAAGCTACCCATTGTTCATATTATATTGATGAGAGAAACCATTCTCTTAATTACATAGAATAATTAGTTAATTATATATAATTGTTTCGTTACAATACTTGAATCATTCTCTTACATATAATTAACTTAATTATAATTATTCAGTTTCAGTACATATATGAATTAAACATTAATTCCATGGATGATAACAATTGTTCAGTGTTTATGTTAAGTTCAAATTTTTATTATTTACCTACTTTCAAGAAATTAATTTATTATAATAATTAAAATTTATCTTTAGAAATATTAAAATTCTTAATGTAATAAAAATTTAGAAGAAGCTAAGTAGAAAACTTTCAATCCATGTTCTCCTTAATTTTTCGTAGCAAAAACAAAGATTATTCTTTTTAAGGAATTAATTTTTTATAATTAAAATTTATCTTTATAAATGTTTAAAATTTTAAAGAGATTACCACCTTAAGAAGAATTAAGATTCACATCTTCTTATTTTATTTTAATAATAAAAATCTCATTTAGTAATATTTAAAATATTATATAACATACCTTTATCTTTATGAAATGAAAATTTAAAAGGCAATAACAAATTTGAAGAAAAAGTTTAAAGCTATTAAATCGTTCTTTTTATAAGAGACACAACTACAATTATTTAAGATAATGATAGGACAATTATTTTCTTATTACGGGAAAAAATTCAATTTATTGATCCACTGGTAATAAAGCTATTACATCTTCTAAAACGAAATGGGAAACACTCAAGGGATAGTCTTCTATCCAAATCGTTTCTTGTTGAGAGTGGGCAAATTTTGCTAGTGAATCTGCCACACTATTACAACACAAATATGAAATTTGAGAAGAGATGAAAACCAGCACAAATTTAGTCATGTTGCTTTCATATTTGTAACGAAATTAACCATAATTATCATTAGGATGTAATCATATATATCTTCATAATCATTTTAAATGTTATTATTAGAGAGACACCAACCACTGTTCTTGCAAGCTCTATCATTAGAGAGTTTGTGACATAAGCCCCATTGGACACCCTCCGCAAGAGAGAGTTTGTAACATAAGCCCCATTGGACGTCATGTGCAACAACAATCCAACAAAAGCTCTACCATCAGCATTTTTGAAAAATGTGTAGGTCAAGGAAGAGCTAACAACTCTATATCGGGAGATGGGTACTAATTTCATATTTCTATTCTTCTTCTGCTTCCGTGCTAGCCGCTAAGACAACTCTTGCCTTTTAGGCCTTCATTGCACACTTTGGACCTGGACTCTCAAGTTAAAAACAATACATATTGAACCCAAAGTCGATTACGAATTCAATAACAATGATACAATCTATCCAATTTTAACATCCCCTAGGACAAATAATAAAAATTCTCTAACAGGTCAAACATTCTCTTTTGACCAAAAAAGGTATTTACTTTAAATATATTTATTCTAACAAAATATGGTTTCTCTCAAGTTCAAAAAACCTCACATTTTTTCTGTACAAAAAATATTATTTACCAATAAACCTCTTATATAATCAGTACAAAAAAATTACAGTTATCAATTTATTAATAAAGTAAATTCTTACTTTCAAAATAATTTTATAAATTATAAATAAATTATAATGAATTTTTTATATCTAAAATTTAAATAAATAGATTATTATTTTAAATTAGTTTAGATAAAGATAAACATGATAGTATTATTTAAATATAACAAAAAACATAAACAAACTCATATAATATGTACCGGTACCTCATCATATTTTATTTAATGATATTATTAATAAAATATTGATGATCATTTTCCAATGGTGTAAAACAACAATACCAAAAAACACATTTCTACTTTTCACTCAGTAAATAATTATATTCCCTAAAATTAAAAATCATTTAACTTTCAATTTTAACCATTAACTAGTGAGTGACCCATGCGATGCACGGGACGGGAAAATGAGAAAAATAATAGAGAGTTGAGTATTGAATTAAGCTAAGAATACATGTAAAAGTAATTATAACAATAATTATTAAATAAAAATAAAAAAATATTTAAATAATAATGATTATAATAAAGTTCATTCCAAAGACGTCTTAATAGGAAATGTACTTGAAGTGTTGATGATTCAATAAACATTTTTTTAAAACTTGTTCATACATAATAGTATGGTCCGCAATATGAAATTGAATCATTATATCAAAAATCATATTCATAGAAGTTTCTTGAAAAACATGAAAAAAAACGTGGAAAGGTCACTTGAAGACTTCTTTATATAAAACATTTGAAGTTATATCTTAAATATGACGTTTGTCATCAAATGAGTAATTTCAATTCTTCTCTGTTTGAGACCCTTGATATTGCTACAATAATTGCCCATATGAGAAGACACACTTTGGCAGATAAATATAATTCTGACATATTTCAATAATTATCCTTAAATTTTATTTATAGTCATTACAAATGATATGAAAAAGTTGCTATATACGAAAATTTGGCAATTAGAAAAATATATAGTAATTGAAATTAAAGTATAATGATATTTAAAATTTCAAATGCATACAACTGAAATTTTATAAAAAGTTAAAATTAAATGAATCCTTTTCTTAAATATTTTAAACTTTTAATTAAAATAATTTTTAAGAGAATAAAAATTAGATAAATCATACATGTAAATTTTCAAATATATAAATCATATAACTACTATTTACTAAATTAAGCTGAAGACACATGTGCTACAAATTATTTTTACCTTTTGTAATCTATTTACTAATTTAAAATTTATATATGAGTTGGAACTCCCTATATTTATTTTCTTTGTTTATAAAAAAAAGTTAAATTTAAATATTAATAAATTTATGTAAATATTTCATTGCATAAAAAATTTATTTACCTCTTACAATCTATATAATAAATTAACATTTAGATATTAATAAATTTTATACATATATTTATTCCCCTTTAATGTATGAGAAAATATTATAAGAAAAAATTAAAAGGAATATTTATCAATAAAATACATTTCAATTCAAAAGAAGTTATTCATATTTATTAATTGTTTTTTCTAAGATTATTACATATAAAAAAATAAAATATATATAAAATATTTATATTCAACACACATCTAATAATTATATTTTATTTTAATATCGTCCATCAAACAATTTAAATATTAATTGTTTTATGTAAAAAAAGTTATTAAAAATTAATACAATATGTAGTAGCAATAAAATCCAAAATAAAATAATTGGTTAAAGTAACTATTAATACAATATGTAGTAGCAATATTGTCAGGTATCATTTCTTTCTTTTTTTTTTTTTGAAAGGAGGGCTAAAAGCTAGCCCAAACTACATAAAGATCCTTCTAGGGAAAGAAACCCCAATCAAGTCTTGAAACAACAGACAATTACAAAAATCAAGGGGGATAAACAATTGTGAATACATTGATAAAAATAGTAAATATTTGTTTTGATTAAAATTGGTTTAAATGCAAGAAAATTTGAATACCTTCTATGTCTTTAATTTGATTATAACCCCTAAGATATAAACTCTCTCTCAAGTTTAAATTTAATTAGGCCTTCAATTATGACATACAACTTTATCAACATGCATGTGATATGAGTTTATGCAATCATATACTTTCCTAATTAATATAAATTTGTGTATGTATATGATAAACATTGCCATGTAGGTTTTAGCAACCACTTTCAATCACTAATTTTTGTCTCACTCAACCATTGAATCCTATAATAGTTAAGGATTTCAATAGTATCATAACATCTAAAACTCTATACCGATCTGAATTGATGGATTTTTAAACAATTAATAGAATTCTTTTAAGAAACCTGCTTGCCGCATTGCAATATATAATACAAATAAGCTATCATGGGGGAAATATCATCAAAAGAAACCAACAAGAAAGCAAGTAAATAAGGTTTTATCGACTCATTACACTAAGTACTATTTAAAATCCCATCTGAAGCTAAAAAATTTCATAGAAGGGGCTCGATCTCGTTCAGAATGAAGATCTCCTTCGCCTTCCAAAGTGGCTACTTGTCAAAGTTTTGCTGAAAGGCCTCGTGACCAACCACTTCATCCTCCTGGCCTACACCCATAAATTATAAGTCGAGCAGATTCTAAAAGTAGCATATCATCTTAATCAAGACATGAATTATTTTTTCTGCTGCAAAAAACCTGTGTGAATGCTCCATATAAGCATCAGTAAAATCTTGATCAAATTCACTCTCAAGCAACAATCCAATACAATTTATTTTGTGTTAGCACTCATCAAGCAATCCACACAACTTGTCAGACCCATCAAAAGGGCTCCACACAACCTTGACAGACCTATCAAGCAATCCATCCAGGGTCCTTCACTCTCCTTGAAATCTTAAATTCGTTTACAAAAGAAAATTCAAAAGGATATGCAAGAAATTTCAGAAGGATATGAAAAAAGCTTTAAACTATTACATACTCCATAGATTAAAAAAAAAAGAATTATCCATCATTTTCATCACTGAGAACTCAAGAAATGGGACCATGATGAGCAACCAAATCAAAATGACAATTTTATCTCAACGCCTGAGCATACAAAATACATTTTAAAACATTCAAATATAAGAAAACAACATAAATTTTAGACACATTAAAAGTAATGCAACAACTTATTACCATGATGAGCATTCACATGAGAATGCCACCTTCTAACATCTTGATTCATCATTATAGAAAGATGCGGGAACTTGCTCATATGAAATGCACAAAAGAATAATTGAAACCTTTCAACACCTTTTACTAATTGTTGGTTAGGTGGGTGACTTACGGGTTTCTCACATAGGGTTATACAAAAACCTATCAAATATCTTAATAATAAATTCAGTTTCGAAGAAAAAAATAAATAGAAGAAAAAAATCAATGACAAGATGTACATAATAAGATCAATACTAACAAAGACTCATGATGTACATAAATAGAACATGCAGCTCATAAGTTTAGGAAAAAGAACAAAATAAGAAAAAATTAAAGACATTGCGTTAGAACCATAGGAAACACTAGAAGCGGGGGGTTGAATAGTGTTTTATAATCTTTAACAGATTTTTATGAAAACCTTTTAAACAAGCAAAACTAAATTGGAAAAGTTTGAGCAACCTTCCGAAACTGGGAGTTCAGCAACTTGCTGATGCAACTCAGAAGGTTGGATAAATGCTTTTGAAACGTTTTTCTTATGAAGAAAAGATTGTTTTCTGCGTGGATTAATAAAACAACTTTTCTAAACCCCTCCTTGGTTAGTTTAAACAGAATGTAAAGAGTTAAGGGTAGAGAGAACTAAGCCACAGAAATTTATCCTGATTCACCCATTAACCTAGTGAGCTACGTCCAGTCCCAATGCAACACTCCACTTGATTTTCCACTATCTGAGAACAGATACAAGTATTATTTGAACCCAGCCTCTCAGGCTAAACACCGGGTATTCTTTGGACCCAACCTCTCTAGGCTAAACACAAGTATTCTTTGGACACAACCTCTCTAGGCTAAACTGAGTATTCTTTATTCCTCTAAGCCTCTCCAGGCTCTCAGACACTTAACAGTGTTTACAACAATGGATAAGTTTAAGTTTCTGAGAAACTTAAACACATGTTCTCTTGCACAAAGGGATAACTGAGAATAACTCATAATACAAAGAATAAATCTAAGTACAAGGAAATGAGCTATATATAACAGAGTTTTTTTGGCTTGAAGGGATTTTCTGATAATATAGCCGATTCACTCTTTTTGCTAAGACTTTTCTTCTTTTCTTTCTAGAGAGCTTCTCTAACTTTTTATGCTTTCTTGATCCTCTTTTCTTGAGCGTTTCACCTTTCTGTGAGGTTTTTCTATTATGTTCGCGCTCTCTCTTCTTCAAGGCCTTTCATTGAACTATATATAGCATCAAGAAAAGTAGCCGTTGAGAAAGTAGACGTTGAGAGATAAGCTTCTGAAAGTCTTTGACTTGAGTAGAGTAGGTGTGCAGAGATAGAACTGCTCTAACACACAGCAGGTTCATAAGTTCCTTTTTGGGTGTACGATATTCATAAGATGCGAAAAGAACTCTGTAAAAAGCTTCCTTTTGTAGATGATGGCAGAAGACGTTTAGAGACCTTTAAGTCTTTGCGGCGCAGAAAGCCTTCTGACTTTGACAGATACTTTGTTGCACGAATTAGTAATACTTCTCAGCAAAAAGAATGGTACACGTCATCAGAGGGTTGAGAGAGTCTTCATCAGATTCAAGCACTTCAGAGAGTTCTTCATTTCAGTGAGCTCGAACTGCCACGCCATCGAGTGATAGTTCAGAGAGTATGTGTTCAGCAGGCACAAATTCAGTACACACATACTTTCAGCAGGTTGATCAATTCTTCAGATAGTTGCTTTAACTTGAAGATTTGCCCATTTCAGAGTTGCTTGTAATAACAAAGACAAACCACCTTTCTCAGTAGAATCGGTTATATAATCAAATTTGTTAAACATTAAAACCAAGGGTAAAGTGTCTTGAATTGAAATTGAATACTTAATTTATATTGAGACTCAACACATTGCACATAGACATACACTACTCAACTGCATTTAAGTGTTTTAGCAACATTTAATTCATTACGTTTTTTAAAATGTTACTAATATGGTTATATTGCAACATTTTTTTAATTACATGTTGCCTATTTTTTCAATTAAAAGTGTTACCCCGTTTTTCACCAATAGAAAAAAGCTATTCATTTGTCTAATATCGTAAAAAGGACAAAAATAGGGTAGTGATGGCTCTCTTGGTTGGCTTTTTGACCACGTTGGTGCAAAAAAATCAAAAAACACCAAAATAATGTTGCTGAAAAAGTATTTACCTGTTTAGGGTGGTGGCAGTTGTGACATGCTACGTGGCAGGGATGATGCGCAAAGTGAGTAAGCGACTTGCGGGAAGCGCATATTCACTTTGCGCTTTTCCACAGATGCGCAATGTGACCTTGCGCTTTCTTCATGATTTTGGATCTATATATAGGTTGGTCTTTCTGTACCAAAAAAAAAATACATTGGTCTTTGCTGAGGACTGAGGTCAATTTGCTTCTTTTTATTTGTCATAGCATTTGGTGGTGATGAGTCTAATGACTTTTTATAATGATAAAGCTTTGATGAGGGTTGGCTTTTCTTCTTTCTCTTTTACTTTTCTTGGTCTTTTTTGTGTTTAAAGAACATTGTCTTTTTTAAACAAAATGTGTGGAATGTATTTTTTTATAGGAACTTTTCCGAAATCATTTTTAATTTAATATAAACTCACAAAAAATTAAATTGAAAAATAAAAAAAGAACTCCGTGTGTATTCTCCACCGGAGATAGTCCTGTTTATTAATATGTTTTATTATAAAAGAAAATCTTTATGAACTGCGTGTATTCTCCATCGGAGGTAGTCCTGTTCTACCATTTTATTTATTGTCACACATTAATTTTTCTTTTTTATTATCCCTTTTACTTTGTTTTTATTTTTATTAAAATCATATCTCCATTTATTTAGCTTCTATTGTAGTGTTTTTTATGAATCACGAGAATCCTCCACAGACGGAGTCTTAATCATGTCATTTTTTCTTTTATTTTTTATCTCACCTTCATTTTCTTTTTTATTATGATATTAAATATTTCTTCTCATTATTTGTTTTTTATTAATATGTTTCATTATAAAGGAAATTTTCACTAATTATTGGTTCCTATAATTTGTTTTATTATAAGAGTAATTTTTTAATGAACCACGAGAATAAGTCTTTCTCTTAATATATAAGTATTTTTATAGCTAATATTTTATCCCGTGCGAAGCGCGGGGTAACATAAATCATACCATCAATTTACCCGTGCGAAGGTAAGGATCACCTACTAATTTGTATAATAAGGAGGACATTAAGACAATATGAATAAATTGCATACAAATATAAAACTAAAAAATTAATAAATATGTAAAAGTAAAAAGATATATCTTAAAAATAAGACCATATTAATATCTCAAAACTAATTCAACTAAACTCTATTTTTTTATTTTTCAATTTAATTTTTTGTGAGTTTATATTAAATTAAAATGATTTTGTAACGTTCCTATAAAAAAAATTACATTCCACACATAGAAAGAAGTCATTAGATTCATCACCACCAAATGCTTTGACAAATAAAAAGAAGCAAATTGACCTCAGCAAAGACAATGTATTTTTTTGTATTTTTTTTGGTACAGGAAGACCAATGTATACATCCAAAATCATGAAGAAAGCGAAAGGGTCACATTGCGCATCTGTGGAAAAAGCGCAAAGTGAATATGCACTTCGCGCGAGTCATCTCTGCCACATAGCCTGTCACAGCTGCCACCATCTCATACAGGTAAATACTTTTTTCAGCAACATATTTTGGTATTTTTTTGATTTTTTTTTTCACCAATGTGGTCAGAAAGCCCTCTTGGTTTCTCTCGCTCTCGCTCACGACTCAGCTCCACATTTCACCTTCCACTCTCGATTTCTCTTTCACAGATCAGAGAACGGTGTTGTCTAATGGCGAGCTTCGATTTCTCTGGTTTTCCTTTCGATTTCTTCTCCAATTTCCTCTTTCTCTTCGATTTGGTATTGAAGGTCCTCGATCTGGAAATCTTGTTTTCTCTGTTGCTCCTATAAAGGTGTGCATGCTTCTAATCTCTGTTTTAATAGCATTTATCTTCTTCTGATCTTGTGTATTTTCATCACAATTGTGTGATATCTGGAGTGATTTTTGTTTCCGGTTGAGCTCAGTTTTCTCAATTTTTCTTTGATAAGCTAGCATTGTAGCTATTGGATTGGGAAAAATCCCTCTGTGAAATATTTGGTTGTATTGGTAATTAAAAACCACAAGTAGATGCAAAAATTTCGGTACTAATTTCAAACATTTGGTCTTATCTTTTTTTCTCAAGAAAACCTTAACATCATATGCACTCCAATGAAGCGGTGTTGGTATCCTTAATCGGATGTAGGTATTTCTTCTCTATGTTCTCTTCACTTTGATGCAATTCTCATTTTTCTTTAAACTTTTTTAATTACACATCATTGTAAAGAGTTTATTCTGATCCCTTTTACTTTCTCACTCTATCTTGATTTTGTGAGCTAAATTTGTAAGCCAATTCACTGATTCTAATATTATATTTGACATTCTGAATCACTAATCAAATTTCCTAGGCATATGATTATATATAGCTCTGTCTCTGTCTTTCTTCCTACGTGGTTGTTTCAAATCAGATGTCACTTACACTTTTTGAGGCAAGATTAATATGAATATTCAAGCAATTATGAAGTGTTTACTTGATGAGGAATGGAAATGATATAGCTTCAAATACCTAATGTTGATATAAAATTTGAACAGAGAACCTGTGAATAGCATTCTCCTCATGTGTCTGTTGTCCTATTACTTGATCCTGTATATTTAAAACTAGTAGCCTGTGTGCATTTCTGTACCATTTATCAGAGTGATGCCATTTTCTGTTTCTGTTACTATAAGACAATCCCTTTCATCAAGAATGAATTGTTTCCTCCATGTGTTTGATTTTGCTTCTGGACACATCATGAGCCATGATAGGTCAAACACTAAAATTGTATCTAAGCCGTCAACAAGGCATGACAATGTGGTTCTGACCTGAGAATGTTATTTTCATGCTTTAATAGAGCAAATCCGTAGGGATGATTTAGAGTCACTTGGATATGTTCTTATGTATTTTTTAAGAGGGAGGTAATTATCATCTTACCTTATTATTTGGTATTTCTTATATTTCCTTATCACCTACTATTCTTTTACCTGGTATTTCTGCAGTCTGCCTTGGCAGGGATTGAAAGCAGGTACTAAGAAGCTGAAGTATGAGAAAATCAGTGAGAAGAAAGTTTCTACTTTTATTGAGGTATGATTGTGTGAAATATGTAAGCAAACTCAAGAATAAGTTCTGTTTTTCCAATTCCTGATTCTCCTAATATGCATGCAATCCCTTTCCCATACAAAAATCTTCATCCTCTTTTTATAGACTGCAGCAAAAATAAAAACAGTCCTTAACCACCTGCTCATATATACAAGTCTGATGTCATGTGCTAATTCCAAAAGGCTTTAAGTTAATTAGATTGCTACATAGAGTACTTATGAATAATTTTATTACTTGTCTCTGGAATAATTCATGAGTACACTTTTATTTTTCCTCTCAATTACTGATTGCACTACATTATTTAAAGATTCAATTGTAGATTCCTTAATAATGTACGTCATATTATAATTTATATTTTAAATTTAATAATATAAATATTATGTTATTATTAATTACATGATATTACAACTATGTATATAAAGTGTTAACCGCCCATTGTATTTTGGTTTTCATGGACTGAGGTACCTTTTGAGAACCTAAGTGGGATTTGCATGCAAGGTATATATATAAACAAGGTGCAGCACCAACCGAAGTCAGTGGCTTCAGTTACGTCTAGAACCTTGTCAAATACAAATTAAACTTTGTGTTTGTCGTGACTCTGAGTTTTGTTCGCACGAATCACGAAGAATGAACATTCAAATCATACTGTTTATTATTTTTTAGTTAGAGATGTCATCATTAAATGTATGCCACTTTTTTTTTTTAATTTTTATATATACTAAGTCAACTAGGTAATTATTTTTAATTCTGTTTTCTGTTTCATTTTGATATTACTTTACTTATGTAAAAGCTTATTTTTTTCTCCATTTTTGCTTGTTTCAGAATTCAAATTGTGAAAAATCTTGATGAAGTTAAGAAGCCAGAAAAAAGGTGAATATAACCTCACTCAACTTATTATTATTGATAGGTTTGCTCACTCTAATAAGCCAGAATGCTCATCTGGTATGTTGTTGGTTTTAACTTTGAATCATGTTTTGTGCAGTTAAGTGGTTAGTGTAGGAAATCTTGTCCTAAGGCTACAAAATATTAGTTTAGATGTCCATTGGAAATCATATCTATACATTGACTAGTAGGGATGAGCCATTTTGTTTCTATTTTATAATGGTTTTATATGGATATATGATATAAACAGGTAAGTGTACTTCACAAGTTCAAGCAAAACAATTGATGGTTTTCAAGAGAGACGAATAAGGAAAAGGGAACATAAACCCAAAGTTCACTTTGATGTGAGTTTGATTAGTTATGACATGATCACTATTATTAGAACTTATAATATGCACTATTTGTAATTATACAACACATTCTTAAGTTATCTGTTGAAAATAGACGTTATTATTGTTCTTAATCATTTATTTATTGACTAATAATTAATGAGTTTTTTTATTTCTATTTTGATTATTGTGTGAAAATTGCAGTAAATTTGCCGAAGGTGGTGATGAGCGTGATGGCTACAAATGTAAGCGAATTATGGATCTAGGATAATAGATTTTATGTTGCTACAATAATAGATTCGCGATATTTTGCTAGGTTATACTTAGTTTGGGTATGGAATTATTGAATTAATTACATTCATGTATGACATATGTTGTATTTTGTTAAGACGACATCGTTTCATGCTTCTTACCAAAATTTACTTGGAGACCTTCTTTATTCACTCATTTGATAATGAAGTGGACAATAAAAATTTTAGAAGAGTCTAATACATAATTCTTTATTCTCTCTTTCTCATATAATTCATTTTATGGTTCAAAAGAATTATCTAATATCTATTAAAAAATGAATTATATATTAATTGATAAATTCTTTAAAATATTACGTCAAACAAATTAATTAACACACATTTTTATATTGCAAAAGTAGACTAGTAAGATTTTGTAATGTTGCAAGGAAGATACATTAGCAACATTTTTTAAATGTTTCAAAAAATCACAATTGGCAACATTTTTAGAATGTTGCTATTAATATGTTTAAAATGTTACTAAAGCTTTTAGTAACATAGACTTTATACAACATTTGATAAAATTGTTACTAAAATGAATATTAGTGTTATTTTTTCATAATTTAGCAAACATTTGAAAAATGTTGCTAAATATTAAATATGTTGTAGTGATATCTCAAACCTATATTTCATCTCTCAAATAATGTGAAGCTAAAGATCTAGAAGAAAAGTGGTTGATTACGTCCGAGTTGATGAGATCCCTCTCCCTGTACCTGCTTCTAAACTATCTTTAGTTCCCTTAAATATAATTCTACAGTTAAAAACCAAAACACAATGAATGTCTACAAATCTCAACTTTAATAAGATTAAAAAATTGAAGACAAGTTAGTCATATCTACACAAAATAGACAAAAACAAAGTGGGGAAGAAGGTGGTGAATGTATGTCTAAAACTAAAATGAAGCTTAAGCGAGGTGCATAGCACGGTTTTCTTATAAGAGAAAACTAAAATGAAGGTAAGATGTTTCCTCATGATATTTCGCACAATAGCAACTTGATTGTTTTTTGGAGCTATATTCAATTGTAAGCTACCAAAAAAGTGGTCCATTTCTAGAGAAAAATGATAAAAAAATTTCCCTCTTCAACTACTTTGGCAAAGGGTTTGCAGAGTTAAGGAATTTGTTCCCATGAAGAAATCAATATGCAAAATCAAGAACTTTAAAATAATAAATTTTTTCTCAGATTTGAAAAAAAAGGAGCAGAAAATTATTTTTATTCCAACAGCAATTAAAAATTTTAGGAGAAAAGAAGGATGAAATTTGAGCCAGAGTCAAATTGTTTTGAGAATGACATGCAAGGGTGTGAGACATTGTTATCTTAGAGTCCTGTTTGACATCCAAGACTCCAACACTCAGAAATTATAAAATCAAATCATAAAAACTGACTCTAAGTAGAAACCTTACTCCAAAATCACGATTTAAAACCCTCTATGTGGTAAAAGAGATGCATCTTACTTATGAAAGAGAGTTGTCATCATTTTTCTCTCTACTGCAACCACCTGTTTCTTTATCATTCTCTGAAACATCCAGCTGATCAAGTGTCTCAACTTCCATTTTTATGCCTTAACCAAAAGCGGAAAAAAAAAAATAGTTCACATAATTTCGGATCCCAAATCTATAACTTTAGAAAATCTAAAATATTCCTCATTCAAATTCGGAGTAAGGACACACAAATAGTGACTTCATTCATGGAGAGAGTGAGAAGAGAGCATAGAAAAAAGAAGAGGAAGTTGATGGAGAGGAAGCGGGGGATAGAGAAAGCAGACACAAATGGCGATCAGCCCGAGAAACTTTTCATAGATTATTTTCATCAAAGTAAATTAATAGTTTCAGAGATTGTTATAGTTTCATTAATTGTCCAGTTAATCAAACAAAATGCAAATTGATTTTCTTTCTAATTGGATCAGAAGTAAGGCATTTATAGCTAAAGAAACTATATACCTAAAAACATATTCCTTGCTGGTCACTCAAAGTAATGTTCTATTGAAGGTCTTCGGCTGCGAAGTTCAGCACACACCCTTTTGAAAGTTAAATCAACAAAATTATGGATTAAGAAAATGTATTAATTAAACAGGTGATAAAAAGAGATGTATAAAAAATCTAAATAAGCCGCAAATGGACATATTCTGAAAAAGGTAAACTTAATAGCAATGATAAATCATTTTGAGTTTTTGACAAATAATAAGGGCCACCATCCATAGCGCCTGTAGATAGAGACAACCAAAAGACATTGATGCCCACATTGGCCATTTTGACAAATAATATATGTAATATACTGAAAAAAAATATGAAAAGACATATCGGGAATTACCACAGGCAACACATTCCAATTGAAGAAAAAGAAGAGCACCAAGCAATCAAACCAATAACAGTATCATTTTAGACCTATATCATTAAAGCCTTTGTTAGATCATATTTCCATGAATGTACCTGGTAATTCAAGTGAAACCAACCCTGAGGGTAGCTGGTTTAATGGCTCGCAAGTTTAACCATATGTTTGCTTATTTTAATTTCAGATTGACACATATTTTGTTGGAAATTACAAATCAAGCGAAAATAAGAAAAAGGTCAACTTCTTCAGTTTACAGCCATAAAAAAGTGTAATAAACACTGTAATAGAAGATGGAATGAAAGTAATTAAGAAAATACATTGCAGAAAATGAGTATTTGAAAAGTGAATCAAAGACATAGACACATAAAGTTTTAAAAGCTAGATGATATAAAAAATATAAGAGAGAGGGAGAGAGAGCCAAAGAACAACATCCTAGAGTCTTTGTAACCAATTACTGCATCATAGACAAACAGAATACACAAACCCAAACCTCAGCTATAACCTTTGATATTACTCTGTATCAACTCCAAGTGCTTTTATCACGAATATAATTTAAACCTTCCTTAACTTATTTTTCTGATACAATGACATATTAGAATTGATTTTCTTTTCTTTAGAGACAAATAGTAGAGGAAATCCATCTTAAATCTACCAAAAGAAATAGCAACTAAAGGTATATGTCAGATAGACACTTGCAACCTTGCATTGCACACACCTTAATACTTAAAGTGGAATTCTGTATTGAATTTACCAACCCATTCCCATTTTCCAAACCCACTAACCACTAATTCAAAATTTGAAAATCTGATAGACTATTGGAAACTTGGGGGAAAGCAGTGTACATGATCTATTGGAAACAAAAATTATTGTTATTAGGCAATAGTCACACCTACAATAACATTTATATAGTAACATAACTAAGTAATATAGAAACAAACCAATAAACAAATGCTAGTGCCACAATGCCACTCTAAGGCAACCCTTTTTATAATAACATCACTTTTTGTAATTAAACTCCAAACACAAACCCATTTTGCGCATATGACTTCTATTACACAAATTGGTTGCATTTGCACTACAAATTAGGAATTAAAGCTTACCAATCAATCAAATGCTAGAATAACAACAAAAGTAACCTATTTCATTGAAAATAGAGGAAATAATTAATTTAGCAATTATAGACTATAAAGAATCAAGTAATATCATTACCAAACATATAAAGCCACAAATACGATAAAATGTAATCATACAAAGTAAAAAGTCATATATGTAACATCCTAAAATTTCTAGAACAAATAAAATAAAATAAAAGGAAGAAATAATAGTATTATTATTATTATCTTTTATTATGAATAATATTAATTAATTAAAAAGGGGATGGGTGGGTTGGAGTAGGCCCAGCCCAATTAGATGTTTAAATAGGGGAAGGGTTATCTATTTCACCCTATCCTTTCTCCAAACGTCAGATAACCAAACCCTAGGGAGGAGAGAAGCGACTCCACAAGGAGAAAGTGTCGCAGAGTAGATCATCAAGGGAGTTCTGCCAACCGTTCTTGATCGTCATCTCTAAGGTACGGGGGAAGGGGGGTGCGACTATACGTGTATGCTGGAGTGCTTGGGTAGTAAAGGCAACCATAAGTCCCTCTAGGATCCCTAAGTTTTGAAATATGAACAATGACTCGTCTATATAAATTCGTGTGTTTAATGCCTATTGTTATGTTCTTGCTGAATTTGAGAGAGTGGAGAGCGAGACTGTCGAAAAGGGGTTAAATTAGGATTTGGGGGTGAGAGTTCATAACTAATCGATTGTTGATTTTATAGTAATCTATTGAAATAATTGATGAATTCATTGATTTTAATCGGTGAAAACGAGTCTAAACAAGTTAGGAACTTAAAGATTCGAGTAGGGATTGAAGAAGAGGGTTAAAAGGGGGCAAAAACGCATGTGCAGTTGCGTTCTGCGACACTTACGCTCCACCCGCGCTGAGCGCAGGATGAAACATAGCTCTCTGGAACCTGCGCTGAGCGCAAGTGAAGCGTAGCTCTCTAGAATCTGCGCTTCATTTGCGCTGAGCGCAGAGTGAAGCGCAGCACGCGGATCAACTTTTAAATACAATTTCAACATATTCCTTCTAAATTTTAGATAGCTTTCCTTAAAATCGTGAAATTGAGATGGATGTTTATTTTAATATATGAATTATTTTATGGAATTGATGAGATTAAATTGGATGTATAGAGTGCATTAACTGTGTTATGAAGTATTGTTTATGTGATGTGGTGATCATTTACTTATATGATGGTATTTATTTAAAGTGTGAATCGTTTGTGGAATTGATTGATTGAATCAGTTGTACAATGTGCCTTAATTGTGGCATGATATATTATTGAGTGATTATTCCATGTGAATATTCTATGTTTATAATATTCGTGATGTGATGCGGAATGAATTGAGTTGATTATGTTGTATGCGAAATGTATAAATGATGATTGATGCATGCATTGATTATGAGTATATGAGGTGTGAATGTATGAGGTGATGTTAATGAGCATGAGTATGTGAGGTGTAATATAAGAGATGCATACCCTAGAAAGGGTGGTGACCATGATGGGGGACATTTGATGCACGGGCCCATCGAGGGGGTGCAACCTACTGTATGGTGTTAACGGTAGGGCCATCATTGGTAACAACTAAGGGGATTGATGAGGTGCGTCCATTGTGCGGAGTTCCAAATCATGACTCTTAGGATAGATGTTGTACATGTGCATGGTGTGAGCATATGCCTTAATTGAGATTGTGTGAATGTGTGAACCTCTATTTGTATGAACCTGGTGTGTGAAATGAGACCATGATGGGGGAACACTCGCTGCACGAGCCCATAGAGGGGGTGCAACCCAGAGGACGAATATCTTTGCACGGGCCTATAGAGGGGTGCAACCTGGGGGCGGATGTCTTTGCACGGGCCCATCGAGGAGGTGCAACCTACTGTGTGGTGTTAACGGTAGGGCCATCATTGGTAATGATGATTGTTTGAGAAGTGTGAATTTACATTATGAAAGTGTGAAATTATATGTGTATGAACCCGATATGTAAAATGAATAGTATGTGAATTAAATGATGATATGTATGGTGATGGGTGGGAATGAGGGTAGCCTTCTGTATTGCATGTATATGTTTGTATTCCATTCCTCACCGTACTCTTCTGTGGTTTTTCTAGGGTGATGAAGAGGACACTCAAAGTGCTGAGTTTTGAAGGGACTAGGGTCTCGCTTTGATATGTGTGACATCGGGGATTAGTGTCTAGGAGCTTTATTCTTTTATTTAATATGTAGAGATTTTGAAAGATTATTTTTAAGGGTCTTACATGACCAAGTTATGTTTTATCCTGTTGATAATTTAGTTTTTGAAAACATTGATTAATTTTACTCTTTCATGAAAATAACATTGGATTTGAATTAAGTATTTATTTAAAGAGGATTTGTGAACATTTTTACCTCGACGTTTGACTTTAATTTTCTCTATAATTCAATTTGATGATATTATTATTATTGGGTTAGAAGGGTGTCACGATATACATTAAGTAGAAAGCTTTATAATGTTAAAGTTTAAGATTAATAGATGAAACTATATAAAGCAAAATATAAAATCATTTACTTTAATGGTTTCAGAAATATTTTTAAATTGAATCAACAATCATAGCAAAAAGTCATATACATTTAAAAGGCAATTAAAAAGTACAATCTTATATGATGCACAAATGAAGATTAGAGTTTAAGCCGCACAGGGAAAATGATAAATAAGCCTTACTAATTAAATTATAAAATACGTGGCTTCAATGGTCTTAGAAACATTTATAGTGTATCAATAATCAGAGGAAAATGCGTATACATTTGGATGGCTACTAAATGGTATAATCTTTGAAAACAATTTATATAACACTTGCAGCAACTAAAAAAACCTTTATTCAAAAACAATTATGATTATAATAAGAAGGTAGTAATGGGAATCACCAAGAATAACAATTATCAGAAGTTTAAATTGCTTATACCTTTCATAAGAAATAATAATATCAAATAAATTTTTAAAATTGTACTCTGATAAATAAGCTAAAAAAAATAACACTCTAAATAAATCTAAAAAATGCCAGAAACAATTCACGAATTGAAACAAACAAAAATTAGAACTTTTCGCACCTTTCATCCAACACCATTAAAAAAATTAGAAAAAATACTACTATTGGATTACAAAGCAGCATATAAAAATTAAGATTAAGCCATTAACCTTTCCTCACTCGGTGTAATATGTTTTAAAATCCTCTTCTCAAAATTTACAAAACTACAATAAATAATAAAAAAATGAGTACAAATCATACATGCATTAAACTAAGTGTTTAGAAATTCAGAAAAAGAAATAAAGCGAATTAAATTACCACAAAACTTTCACCTCCCGTTTACTCTCATATTCAATTGTCAGTTTCTATTACCATTTGCAGAAGAGAACATGCATTGAAAAAAAGGGGAATAATCTAATAATCACACAGAGAAAACAGTTTATAACCCAAAAAGCAGAATATAAAACAAATAACCACACAAAAAATAGATTATAACACAGAAAAACGAACATGAAACTAAATAAATTATAAATTCTCCTAAAAAATGCACATCTAAACAGAGCATGCTTTAATTTTATCTGTGCTTGTTTTAACTTTTAAGCCCAAATTATAAGAACAAAATTAAAAGTGTTACTATATAAGGAACCAATTAGATTATTACTATATAATCCTATTTCACACATAATCATTTTATATCACTAAAACAACTTTTAATGTGAGAAAGGTTCCTTGCACTCAACCTTTATATTCAATCAAATCAGCTTTAGAATCAAATCAGATTTAAAAACTTATCTGTCCATATTCAAATAAAATAAGATTTAGATACAAAACATGTTTAAACGCACAATTAAAAGCAAACATGTCTATACTCAAATCAAATCATTGATTTCAATTTATTATGATACATATTTAGAAGCAAATCAAATTTAGAACAACTATCTATATTCAAATTAAATCAGCTTTAGAATCAAATCAAATTTAGAAAACCTATATATCTATATCTATATTCAAATAAAATCAGATTAAGAATCAAAACAGGTTTATGCGCACAAATCAAAAGTAAATCTATTTATATTTAAATCAAATCTTTGATTTCAATTTATTATACTACCTCCGTTCCTAATATAAGAACCTTTTAACCACTTCACGGGAATTAAGGAAGTTGGGTAATTTAGTTTATCACAATAAATTGTCATGAATGTGTATCATCTTTACAAAATTACCCTTGAATTTATTGAGATTCATTATCCTTCTCTTTCCACTTAATTACTTCATTGTGTCACTCCCTCTCTCTTAATTAATTATTCACCTATCTCCACTAATGGGTATTATTGTCAAAAAATAATTAATGCAAGTGACAACTTGAAAAGGTTCTTATAAAAAGGACCAAGAGCACCTCTAAAAAAAGTTCTTAAATAGGAACGGAGGTAGATAATGGTAGTAGAAGGTAGTATAGTAACTAGTATTGTAGTAATACATATTTAGAAGCAAATCAAATTAAGAACAACTATTTATATTCAAATCAAATCAGCTTTAGAATCAAATCAGGTTTAGAAAATCTATCCATCTATATTCAAATAAAATCAAATTTAGAATAAGAAGGTTTATATGCACAAATTAAAACAGACCTATCTATATTAAAATCAAATCATTGATTTTAATTTATTATAATATAAATTTAGAATCAAATTTAGAACACTCATCTATATTCAAATCAAATCAAATTCAGAAAATATATCTATCTATATGCAAATAAAATCATATTTAAAATCAGAACAGGTTTATACGCATAAATTAAAAAGCAAACTTATCTATATTCAAATCAAATCATTGAATTTAATTATTATAATACAAATTTAGAATCAAATCAGATTTAGAATCAAATTTATAACACCTATCTATATTCAAATCAAATCAAGTTTATAATCAAATCAGATTTAGAAAACCTATCTATCTATATTCAAATAAAATCAGATTTAGAATCAGAACATGTTTATACACATTTTATCAAAAGCAAATCTTTCTATATTCAAATCAAATCATTAATTTTAATTTATTATAATACGAATTTAGAAGCAAATCAAATTTAGAATAACTATCTATCTATATTTAAATCAAAATAGATTTAAAATCAAAACATGTTTAAGGTTTCCAAAATTAAAAGGTTTATAATACAATCAGTTCACATCATAACATTTTGAATAAGAGACGCCAAATATACCCTCTGGATATTGATCTTCTTGAACCAAAATTGAACTAGTGCATACATTCGAATTGTGCTAAGAGACAGATCTACAGACTTTTGCTTTGTAAATGCTGCTATTTTCTGTGGTTTACTTTTCCAAATAGAATAATAGAAAATTATAAAGCATTACAGATGAAAACAATCAATATACACAATAGTAGGAAGGCGATAGTCCATATCACTAAAGTTGAAATAGAAAAAAGGAATTTAGAGAAAGATCATGTACAAAGAGCAAAAGTAAGTATTTATACATATCTAAATTATGAGCACTGACGTTTGAGTTTTACCCTACTGTCAGAATTTTGAACAAGAACATGGTGCTACTTGTATTGGGTTTTGATGAACAATTAACATGAGGTGGTGTTTGTAACATCCCTCTTTTATCATTATATGTTGGCCACGGAGGTCCCTTTTACCTTACTCTGTTACTATGTTTATTGAATTGTGGTACTGGATTGGTTTTTCTGAATTTCAGGGTAAAATAAAAATTTGGGAAATGTCCAATTTTAGAGGAGACTCTGCCGGATTTTCGGTAAAGATACGGTGAGTTAGAATATCTCTAGAAGTGGCTAGGACCATGGGTCATTAAAGGGGAAGGGCAGAAGTAAGTTGGAGAGTGGAAAAAAAAGAAGAAAAGAAGAACAAGAAAAAAAATTAGGTGCAGGGCCTTTGTTTAGTGCGTGCTCCAGTGCACCTATAATGCGCTACAGCACGCGAGGCTCATTGGCCTCTGTGTTGCGCGCGCTACAGCGCACGCTCCTTCCTTCCCCTGCGCGCTAGCACATTCTAGTCATGGGTGGTGCGCCCCAGCGCCCTGTAAGTGCGCCCCAGCGCACACTTACGGGTCTTATACCAAATTCGTTTCCTATCTCATTGGTCCCATTTATCTTCCCCTTTCTTCCAAGAGCTCTAGAGAGAAGGTTTAGGGTTCGTGAGAGGGATTGAAGGAGAGTTAAAGAGAGGGCTTGATTGAAGAAATCCTCCTCTTCCAAGGCTTGGATCCATCTTCTTTTTCACCATTCTCTCTTCTTAGTTCTTCCCCCAAGGTGAGTAAAGCCACCCACCTCACTTTCATTCTTGGGTGATTTTCCTGCATGCTCCCACCTTTTCTTGCTATTGATTGTAATTGTTGATGATTTTACCGATTGATTTTGTATTGGAAATCGATTAGAGCTAGTGGTTAGGAATTTCTAGATTAGGGTTTGAGATTTGCTATGAATTGGGGGGGTTATACATTCGTTGATTTCTTTGCCTATTGTGATGGTGGAAATTGTGGGCAATGATAATATTAAGGACATAAGTGTATTTTCTAGTCTAAATGTTCTTTATCATGTATCCAAGTTTGAATATGAGTATTTTTCATGTTTGTTGAGAAAAGTAAGATACTTGGGCTTTGCCCCATAAATTTAAAAGAGATAACGGACTCCCCCAGAGACATTGGACTTTGGTCCCCAGAGTAATGGTTGGTTGGATTTCCCAAGGAAGACGTTCCTTGTAGTTTGAGCTCAAGTCTAGCCCCAGAGTTAGTGAAAAGAACCCGTACTATCGGGAAAGCAGTTCATGCATATCATTGAGATATTCAGAACTTGTAAGATATTTTATACCATGTATAGATTATTAATTGTTGTTTATGCATTGCATCTGCTTAGACCTCCCCACACTGTATGTTGCATGCTTTATTCACTGAGACCTTGTCTCACCACACGTTTTATGGATTATTTTAGATGCACAGGTACCTCCCCACACGAGTCGGTGATGTTCTGAAGACTAGTTGTTGATATTTTCTTTATTCCACTTGTATTTTGAGATGGAGACTATTTATGTATTAGATTATGCATATTACATTTCTGATATTGTATTTTGAGAAGGATATAATCATACATGTATTCTTGTGGCTGTTAGGATGCATGTATGAGGTTATCCTCACTGGATTACTGTTGTGGTTTACCTCCAGATTAGTTACCTGACACTACTTAGTTTTGTCATATATTATTTAAGCGATCGTTGGTAACTTGAATAGTGTATGTTAACTTTAATGATATCTAGAAGGCGCGAAATAATTTCATAAATTCGGGATTTGGTTTCCAACGGACTAAATCTTTGAATTAGAAATTAGGACGTTACATTTTGGTATCAGAGTCGTTCAATCCAATTGGACTGTGGCTTAGTGTTCCTGAAGTCTGTGATTATTCTTTTATACATTATTATGTGAATTGAGAGACTGATCACCTCAATGTTTGCTTAATGATGTGTAGAGGATATGGCAGGCGGCAGGAGAGGTCATCCGAGGACCAATCCCTCATCTTCTTCATCTCGTGAGCCATCCCCCGATCCTGTGGTTGCAGCTTTACAGGTGCTTACTCAAATGATGGGAGAGCAGGTGCAGTCCAACCGTCAGCAGGCCGAGGCGGCCCAGGAGCAGGCTGCTGCTAACGCGGCCGTCTTGCAAGAGCTTGTTTGTAGACCACCGGGAACCCCTATTCCTGCCACGGTGGACCCGTTTGTCCAAGGATTAGCAGAATTTCGGAAACATACTCCCCTTTAGTTCAAAGGGGTGTATGATCCAAATGTGGCGGCAAACTGGCTCCGCGACCTCAACCGGATTTTGAAGTAAAGTAATGAGTGTTCTGATGACTCCAAGGTGGGTTTTGCTGTGTACATGCTGAGGGGAGAGGCTGAGGATTGGTGGAAGACCGCTAACATCCGAGCTGCTGCTGCCGATACCTCGATCACCTGGGGGACCTTTCAGACTATGTTCTTGGACAAGTACTTTCCGGCTACAGTTCGGAGACAGAAGGAAGCTGAATTCCTTCAACTCAAGCAGGGGAGCATGACGGTGGCCCAATATGTGGCCAAGTTTGAGGAGCTATCAAAAATCCCGATATCTTCAGACAATTCCCGACGAAGAATGGAGGTGCACCCAATTTGGGGTGGTTTGAGGCCCGAGCTGCTAGACAGAGTTGGGACACTTGAGATCAGGGACTTTCCTACCCTGATTAGCATGTTTTATATTGCAGAGAAGAATTTCAAGAGTGCCACGCCACAAACTCAACCACAGTCAGACAATAGAGGCAAGCGGAAGGTCGAGGAGCCCAGTCAAGGCAAGGGCTCACGGCCCAAGTGGCAGGGCAACACCGCCTTGGTTACTCGGCCGGCCCAACGCCAATGGGACACTCCTAAGTGCCCTAAGTGCGATAAGGGGCATCGGGGAGAATGTCTCTATGGTCAGAAGATATGCTACCTGTGCAAGGATCCCGACCACCTAAAGGATGAATGCCTGAAGAGGAAGGACGCTCCAAGACCCCAAGCCACTGGGAGAGTCTTCACTCTCAGCGGTGAAGTGGCAGCTTCTACTGATAATCTGATGCGAGGTATGTGCACCCTAGGAGACAAAACCTTAATTGTATTGTATTATTCGGGAGCAATACATTCTTTTATTGCCTCTGATTGTGTAGAACAGTTAAACTTGCATGTCATCCCTTTACCTTACAGTCTACATGTAATAACCCGGCCAAAGAGGCAATTTCCACCTCCCTTGTGTGTTCCAAATGCCCTATTGTTATCCGAGGGAGGGCCTTCGAGGTCGATTTGATTTGTTTACCGTTAAAGGGCATGGATATCATCTTGGGCATGAACTGGTTGTCCCAGAACCAAGTAATGCTCGATTGCTTCAACAAGGAAGTTGTCTTTCTGACTCTCCCTCCTCTTCTGTGGGAGAAACCGTCCATACTCCTATCCACCATTACTCAAGTGTCCAAATGCCTGTCAGATGGGAATAGTTGCTTCATTTTGTTACTTTCCTCAAACATAGAATCTAACATTGATTTGAGCAGCGTAGCCACGGTTAGGGAGTTTCAAGATGTCTTCCTTAGCGAGATAACCACTTTACCTCCAGACCGAGAGATAGAATTCACAATAGACTTGGTACCGAGCACGGGGCACATTTCCAAAGCACCTTATAGGATGTCTCCATTAGAGCTTAGTGAGCTTAAAACTCAACTAGAAGATCTTATAGCCAAGGGGTTCATTAGGCCTAGTGTGTCACCCTGGGAGCGTCGGTGCTTTTAGTGAAGAAGAAGAATGAGAGTATGAGATTGTGTGTAGATTATAGGCAGCTTAACAAGGTCACGATTAAGAATAAATATCCCTTTCCTAGGATAGATGATCTCCTGGATCAACTTAGAGGGGCTTTGGTCTTCTCTAAGATAGATTTGAGGTCTGGTTACCACTAGATTAAGATTAGAGGCGAGGATATACCAAAGACTGCCTTTAGGACTAGATATGGGCATTATGAGTATTTGGTGATGCCTTTTGGCTTAACCAATGCTCCTGCCGTATTCATGGACTATATGAATCGGATCTTCCGGCCTTACCTTGATCAGTTTGTTGTCGTTTTCATTGATGACATTCTGATCTACTCCCGGAGTTTGGAGGAGCATGAGCAGCACCTTAGGATAGTCCTAGGGATCTTGAGAGAGAAGAAGTTATTTGAGAGCCTTGAGAAGTGCGAGTTCTGGATGGATAGGGTCCATTTCTTAGGGCATGTGATTTCTAGAGAGGGTGTGGTCTATGGACCCTAGCAAAGTAGAAGTCGTCCTTGAATGGGAAAGGCCTAAAACCATCACGGAAATTAGAAGTTTCCTTGGATTGGCCGGCTACTACCGGAGATTCATCAAGGGATTCTCCCAGCTAGCCTTGTCCCTCACAAGACTGACTCGTAAGGGTCAAGCCTTTGTGTGGACGAGAAGTGCAAGAAGAGTTTCCTGGAACTTAAAGAGAGGTTTACCTCAGCCCCGGTACTTGTGTTGCCGGATTTGTCCAAACCCTTCGAAGTGTATAATGATGCCTCGGGGAAGGGCTTACGGTGGTGTGATGCGATGCAGGAGCGGAGAGTTGTAGCTTACGCATCTAGGCAGTTGAGGCCTCATGAGGAGAGTTACCTACCCACGACCTAGAATTAGCTGCGGTGGTTTTTGCCCTCAAGATTTGGAGGCATTACCTGTTTGGTGTGAGGTTTAAGGTCTTTAGCGACCATAAAAGCTTGAAATATCTCTTTGACAAAAAAGAACTCAACATGAGGCAGCGTAGGTGGATGGAATTCCTTAAGGACTATGATTCGAGCTGATGTACCACCCGGGCAAGGCCAACGTAGTGGCCGACGCCCTCAGTAGGAAGTCCCCCCATGTATCTAGCATGATGGTCCATGAGATTGGCTTGATAGAGGAGTTTAGGGACCTAAGCCTCAATGTTGAGATCGGTAAGAGTAGTTTGATGCTTTGTAGGCTAGAGGTCACCCCTGAGCTCAGAGCTCTGATTAAGGAGGCACAGGGTTCGGACTATGACCTTCAGGATAGGAGGGGTCAGCCAGGTTTTTCTGTATCTAAGGATGGGACAATTCTCTTTCAAGGGAGGGTCTGTGTCCCTAAGGAGGTAGCCTCAGGCAACATGTTTTAGAGGAAGCCCACAAGGGCAAGTTCTCCATACATCCTGGCACCACCAAGATGTATCAGGACTTGAAGGGGATGTTCTGGTGGGATGGTATGAAGAAGGAGATAGCAGAGTTTGTCGCTAGGTGTCTAGTGTGCCAACAGGTCAAGATAGAGCACCAGAAACCATCAGGAACCCTTATGCCCTTAGAGATCCCTGAGTGGAAATGGGAGAGTATAGCCATGGACTTCGTGGTAGGACTGCCTCGAGTTCAAGCAGGTTTTGATGCCATCTGGGTCATTGTTGACCGGCTGACGAAGTCAGCCCACTTCCTACCGATTAGGAGTACCTATTCCCTGAGTAGGCTAGCAGACCTGTATGTCAAGGAGATTGTTAAACTTCATGGCATTCCCTCTAGTATCATTTCAGATAGAGACCCCAGGTTTACCTCTAGGTTTGGAATGCACTTCATCAGGCCTTCGGGATTAAGCTTAAGTTTAGCACTGCCTATCACCCTCAAACGGATGGACAGTCTGAGAGGACCATCCAGACCTTAGAGGATATGCTCAGGGCGTGTGTGTGGAGGAGAGGGGTAGTTGGGGATAGGTACCTCCCCCTCATAGATTTTCCTACAATAAACAGTTTCCATAGCAGCATAGGTATGGCGCCATATGAGGCATTGTATGGTAGGAAGTGCAGATCCCCCTTGTGGGTATGAGGTAGGAGAGAGAGCCTTGTTAGGTCCGGAGTTGGTTCAAGAAACCACTGATAAGATTGGGATCATTAGGGAGAAGCTTGTAACTGCCCAAAGCCGAAGAAGAGCTATGCTGACAAGAGAAGGAAGGATTTAGAGTTTGAGGAAGGAGATCATGTATTTCTAAAAGTAACTCCCGTCACAGGTATTGGGCGCGCCATTAAGACTAAAAGCTCAACCCCAGGTTCATTGGTCCATTTCAGATCCTGCAGAGGATTGGTCCTCTGGCTTACAGGATAGCCTTACCACCCCACTTGTCACGAATCCATGATGTTTTTATGTATCCCGGTTAAGAAAATATGTCCATGACCCATCACATATCCCCAGCTCCGAATCGGTACAATTAAGGGAGGACCTCACAGTTCCTACCAAACTCGCACGGATATTGAACAGAAGTGTTAAGACCCTGAGGAATAAGGCAATCCCTTTGGTGAAGGTTGTTCTGGGAGGGTCAACGCCCGAGGAGGCACTTGGGAGAAAAGAAAAGGATCTTCGCTCTCGTTTTCCAGAGTATATCAGTTGAGGTAAAACTTGCATGTTAATTTCTCTATTCAATTTTGAGGAGGGTAGGATTGTAACATCCCTCTTTTATCATTATATGTTGGCCACGGAGGTCCCTTTTATCTTACTCTGTTACTATGTTTATTGAAATGTGGTACTGTATTGGTTTTTCTGAATTTCAGGGTAATAAAAATTTGGGAAATGTCCAGTTTTAGGGAGACTCTGCCGGATTTCGGTAGAGATACGGTTTGAGGTAGAATATCTCTCAGATAGTGGCTAGGACCATGGCTTCATTAAAGAGGAAGGGCATATGTAAGTTGGAGAGTGGGATAAAAAAAGAAGAGAAAGAAAGAACAAGAAAAAAAATTAGGTGCAGGGCCTTTGTTTAGTGCTGTGCTCCAGAACCTATAATGCGCTACAGCGCGCGAGGCTCATTAGCCTCTGTGTTGCTCGATCTACAGCGCACGCTCCTTCCTTCCCATGCGCGCTAGCACATTCTAGTCATGGGTATAGTGCGCTCCAGCGCCCTGTAAGTGCGCCTAGTGCACACTTACGGGTCTTATACCCAAATTCCGTTTCCTATCTCATTGGTCCCATTTCTCTTCCCCTTTCTTCCAAGAGCTCCAGAGAGAAAGGTTTAGGGTTCGTGAGAGGGATTGAAGGAGAGTTAAAGAGAGGGCTTGGTTGAAGAAATCCTCCTCTTCCAAGGCTTGGATCCATCTTCTTTTTCACCATTCTCTCTTCTTAGTTCTTCCCCCCAAGGTGAGTAAAGCCACCCACCTCACTTTCATTCTTGGGTGATTTTCCTGCATGCTCCCACCTCTTTCTTGCTATTGATTGTGATTGTTGATGATTTTTACCGATTGATTTTGTATTGGAAATCGATTAGAGCTAGTGGTTAGGAATTTCTAGATTAGGGTTTGAGATTTTCTATGAATTGGGGGGTTTATACATTCGTTGATTTCTTTGCCTATTGTGATGGTGGAAATTGTGGGTAATGATAATATTAAGGACATAAGTGTATTTTCTAGTCTAAATGTTCTCTTATCATGTATCCAAGTTTGAATATGAGTATTTTTCATGTTTGTTGAGAAAAGTAAGATACTTGGGCTTTGCCCCAGAAATTTAAAAGAGATAACGGACTCCGGTCCCCAGAGACATTGGACTTCGGTCCTCAGAGTAAAAACTTGGACTTCGGTCCCCAGAGTAAAAACTTGGACTTCATTTCCCAGAGTAATGGTGGGATTCGTCCCCAAGGAAGACGTTCCTTGTAGTTTGAGCTCAGGTCTAGCCCCAGAGTTAGTGAAAGAACCCGTACTGCTGGGAAAGCAGTTCATGCATATCATTGAGAAATTCAGAACTTGTAAGATATTTTAGACCATGTATAGATTATTAATTGTTGTTTGTGCATTGCATCTGCTTAGACCTCCCCACACTGTATGTTGCATGCTTTATTCACTGAGACCTTGTCTCACCACACGTTTTGTGGATTATTTTAGATGCACAGGTACCTCCCCATACAGGTCGGTGATGTTCTGAAGACTAGCTATTGATATTTTCTTTATTCCACTTGTATTTTGAGATGGAGACTATTTATGTATTAGATTATGCATATTACATTTCTAAGATTGTATTTTGAGGAGGATATGATCATACATGTATTCTTGTGGCTGTTAGGATGCATGTATGAGGTTATCCTCGCTGGATTATTGTTGTGGTTTTACCTCCAGATTAGTTACCAGACACTACTTAGTTTTTGTCATATATTATTTAAGCGATCGTTGGTAACTTGAATAGTGTATGTTAGCTTTAATGATATCTAAAAGGCGTGAAATAATTTCATAAATTCGGGATTTGGTTTCCAACGGACTAAATCTTTGAATTAGAAATTAGGACGTTACAGTGTTTGTGTTAATTATTAAACTCCAGTGCAGAACCTCTTGCTATGATCAATATAGAAAAGAAATAAAATAAAGCGATTGACTCACAATCATGACAGACTCAAAAACAATTTCTGATAACAAAATCTCTAAGAGAAAAACCCATAGTATACATCCATGTCATGATATCATGAAATCCAAAAATAAACAACAAAAATGAAGAAAAAACGGTGAGAAGAAATTTGGAAAACCCTAACCTTACCACCTTCGATAACCCAAACCGCGACGAAGAGACCAAAGACAGCCATAGCCACAGTGAGCAACAACGACAGCAACAATAAAAGGAAGCAAAACACCGAGAAGAGATGTGCAGAAGAGAACGAGGAAAAGCAAAAAGTTTTCGAGCTTCTCTTACCCTAGCAGAATTCGCATAAGAGAAAGGGGGAAAGCAAAAAGGTTTCGATGTCTCTATTATCCTAGCAAAGCTCTTTCGCGTGGCGGTCGCTGTTGCCATATGTCTCTTTGGTGCATCTGCAACACTTCCATTGGCAGTGACATCCTCTTCATCTTACTGCGCGACTCTCAAATTAGGTTGAAGATGAGAGAAAAAGAAAGATGCAACTGAATGAAAAGATGGAGGGAGGTGAAGCATGAGTGTGTGCACGGGTGGGGAAGAAGAAAAGGGAGCAGAGAGAAGATAAAATCAAGGTCACAGTGAGAGAAAAAGAAACAAATAACAAAATGAAAAAAAGAAAGATGAATGGTGAGACTTGTATGGGAAGGAGAAAGATGCATCGTAAATAACAAAGTTGTTGTTCCCAAATCCACTTCCACTTCACATGCTAAGTAAAATATGGGGAAATGTTGTCTGCAATAACACTATATTTAATTTATTAACTCATTCCCATTTTCCAAATCCATTACCTACTAATTCAAAATTTGAAATCTCATTTTTTAAAAAAAATATTTAAATAGGTAATGGCAGATTTACCCACATTTTTTGCGTATTGTCTTAGACTCTGTTCCATTTATATATATGAAGATATTTACCCATTTATATCTCTCTTATCAATGATAAAAATAGGAAATAAATTATTATTACTCTCTTAAATTTATAAATGAAAAAAAATCATTCAAATGGAAAAAAAATAATTAGGAAACAATGATACTTATACTTTAAATTTATTAAATAATACCACAATAAATTTAATTTTAAAAATTAATGTACAATGAATAAAAAGAAAATAGTATAATTATGATTTTAAGTGACTTTTTGACATACGAAAAAATTTTCAAATAAAGGTAAACTATGAAATAACAATAAAAAAAAAGCTAAAGTACAATAATTGAATTATATGGGATTATATTTTCCAAGAACAATGTTTTGACATCCACAAATATATGTCACCGATATGTTTGCAAATTCACTTTATTCATAAATATAACATAATTTAACATCCTGATTGTAATTATATTTCATATAAAAAATATCATTTTTTTAAAATATGTTCTCCAAATATAAATATTAAAATTAATTTACCTATATTTCCCTAAAATTTTCCTTAAAAAATTAAAACCCGTGCAACGCACGGTATTATAACTAGTTGTATTAGTATTAGTCACACCAAGGTTCTTTTATCCTTTGTGGTGGAAAATTTGCAAGGACCCTTTAATGTGGCGCACCATTGACATGCGGAAAATTAAAGATATGCTTCACACTATGAATATGATTTTGAGAAGATTTGTCGCTATGTTGTTGACCGAAGTTGCGGTCATTTGGAAGATATTAATATTGAGCATTTTGTCACTGATGACCTCGTCAAATTACATAGTTGTTAGGTACGTATATCATTTTCATTTTCATCTTTGTGTTTGCTTATGAATAGTTATTATTATTCGGTCTCTCTCTCGTTAATTATATCTTTTGTTTTCTTCAAATTTAATTTTACAGCACGGGTCAACTATGACGCCTTCGGCTTGCAAAGTGCCGGGATATTTCAGATAAAGGAATGTGTGAAGTTGCCAAGAAGCTTCCCTTGTTAGAGGAGCTTGACATTTCATATTTCAAACAAAGTATTCATTTTGAAGATACTTCCTCTTAACTTAATTATAAGCAAAAAAAACACCCTTTTATGATGGACTAAAATATAAGCAAAAGTTAACTAATTTCACCTTATTAAATGATATCATCCCAAATTGTCTTTCATTTAATTCATATTTTATTTTTCAATCACTCTATTTAATGCATCATGTGCCGATAGAAAGAAAGTATGGTCACTTGAAACAAGTTTCAATAAAGTTGAATATAGGGTAATTTAGGAAATACAATTATTTTTCAGATGAAATCAAGAAAATTAAATGAGTTTAACTAATTTTCTTAATAAATGAGAATATGATTATTTTAACTTATAAATGAGTTCGGAGGGAGTATTGATCAATGTTGTTATCTTTTGAAAGTGTTGAAATTAGACACTTATCTATGGGATAGACTGTGATGATATGGTGTTGGCTATTGCTAAAACCATGTCTAATTTACGCTATCTTCAGATTTGGGGAAACAAGCTCAGTAATGAGGGATTAAATGTTATTCTTGATGGATGCCCTCTCCTTCAATCTCTTGACCTGCGACGTTTTATTTACTTAAATTTGGTTTTGGATGAAAGTTTGGTGAAAAGGTGTAGTGAGCAGATCAAAGATTTACGACTTCCATGCAAGTCTGACTACGGTTGTTCTGATGGTGATGATTATTGTGCGGACTTTCTATTTAGATGTTATTATGGTTATGGATTTGATGACTTTTTATGTTGAAGGGAAGTGACAGTGATTGCGTATATATGTTATTCTCTTCAAAAATGTTTCTCTCTAGCTAGTTGGGTATTTTTTTTCAAAATGTTAATGATTTAATGTTGCTGTTTTCAAGGATTTTTGTTCAAATGAAAAGCTTTATCTTTTTTTTTTGTTACTTAAATTCTCAAGAACCTTATAAGCACGCGTGGTTGGCAATTCGGCATGCTTTTATTTGTTTATTAATCAAATGGCTTACCATCGTTTTTATTTTTGTTTTATAAAGCAACAACTCTGGGGATAGAATTCCCAGTTACATCATAAAAAAGATTCAAATGAAAACTATCAGGAGGCTTGTGCAGTAAATGAACTCCAGGAGGAGACAAATGGGCTAAGTTTGCAAGTTTGTCAGCAATAACATTCGCTTCCCTTCGGGTATGCGAAATTAACACCTGCCAATCACGATTTAATAATTCCAAGCTACTTCCAAAACTGAAAGGATTCCTCTAAGTTCAGACATTAAGACACTAGTAGTGCCCAAATTCTGGATGAATCCAATAACCCATCTACCAAGATAGTCCCTCATGACACCTCCACAGGATGCTCTACCATCACTTGTAAGGGAGCCATCAGTATTAAACTTAAACCAATCAACAACACAACAAGGACTTCAGTCCTTTGATGACCACAAGTCTGGAGCCAATCAACTTTTCCCTTAGCATCCCGAGCCATTACAATACTGCGCCCCACAATCTCAAATATGGTAGGAACAATTTGATTGTAAACACAATCATTCCTCGTGCGCCATATAAACCAGCATGCAGCTGCAAAATCGTTGACCAATTAGAATGTCCACTTGTTAAATTATGATCAATCCAGAGCCAAACATTAGGAGCCTCCCAAAAGCCTGAACCATGACAATGGAGCTTCTCCCACACTTTAACAGAGACAGGGCAGTCCCTCAACACATGAATATCAGATTCAGAATTAAGGTGGCACAAAAGACAAATAGGAGAATTCCCAGTATGACATCTCATCCGTCTCTCATTTGTCTTCAAACCACCTTTAAGTACCATCCAGATAAAGCTACGCACACGGTGGGGAACAGCCAGCTTCCACAACTTCTTCCAAATCTGTGTCATTTGGCCACTACCCTACAAGTCCTCAATTTTTCATTTTTGTTGCTGAACGATTCTGAAACTGTTTTCTTTCTTTCATTCTTTTCTATCTTTTGGTTGATTTGAAGCATTTAAATTGAGTAATGTTGGATGTACACTTTGTTGGAAATAAAAAGAAACAGATCGATTGAAAGAATATAGAGGCAAAAAATAATTGATATATGATAAGAAATTAAGACTTTGACTTTATTATCATAAAAAGTATATTTTGTTTTATAATATATATTAATAAATTTTTTAACATTAAATTCGTACTAATTATGATAAAAAAATCTATTATAGATGACTTTTTTGTGATTCTACCTAAAATTTCCTACGATACAATAATTACTGCTCTTTTTAATCTCTTAACCCGTGAGTTGTGTCAAATTTATTCACATCATGATCGGGTTAAGTCTCTCTGGGGATTTTCTTGTTTAAGTTGAACAGAGTAGCCAATATCAGAAACTCCTCTATTGAGATGAAGAAAAGAATGAAGAGAGAGTTTCAAATTAAATGAACCCCTATTTATAAAAGTGGAAGAGAAGAAAATGAATAAATTTGCCCCAAAATGGCCCAATGAGTAAATATAGTTGAATGGACGGTGGTCAATTTAACCATTAAATCGACCAAATAAACATTGACATGTGGCAGACCATTGTTGAAGGTGGTCAATCTTAAGTATATGGTTGTTTAATAGGCCAAATTAAATATCAAAATAATGTTAAGTGTTGAAGAATGCACAATCGAAAAGACACGTTTGATTTTAAGAACTATGAAATCGAAAATGTACTTAAAAAGTCGAAAGAAGAAGAGTTTTTGAGGAATCGAAAGAAAGGTACAACCTTAGAAAGACTTAGAAGATATTCCAAAGATCAAAAAGGCTTATTCGAGGAAAATGAAGTTCTCGGAAGCAATTGAAAATCGTCAATCCTGTTAGTGACAACTGGTTCTAAGGTGATATTCAAGTATGCAATTCCATCCAGATTCCAATTAATTTCAATTAATGCAATCAATTTTATTTGCAATTCTTTTATGCTTTACTTGTTTAATCTTTATCTTTTGCAATTTAGTTTTGTTCTCTGTTTATTGTTTATCTTTTCTTGTTGATTGTTTCCCTTTCAGTTCTTACTTTTGTTTCTTTCTTTTTTCTTCTTTACTAATTTAATTTCCTCGATCTTTTTACTGGATAAACAACAAATAAGATTTGTTACAATTTTCAGAATCAATATATCTTAATTTTAAAATTAGAACACTATAAATCTACTTCTTAAGAGTCCCTTGTGGGGACTGGATTCTAAGTCTCAGATTGCTCTTAGAATTAAAGGGTTATATTGATTTCTTCGAGATCAATTTTAACACCATAAACACAAGGGATTTATTTTAATACATTTGATTTATTTTCAGTTTATCTTATGGATTTAATTGGTATAAATTGTCAATGTAAAGAAATTTTACACAGACATCCAATAGTGAGCCGTCACATCATTTAATGAATATGACACTTCATGTGTTATTAAATTCAATAAATGATGTGACAGCACATAATTAGATGTTCGTGTAAAATTTCTTTACACTCACAGTGTATATATATTAAACTCTTATCATATTTTAAGATTTGTATTCATTTTATTTTTTAAATATTTCTATTCTCATATTATTAATCATGTTAATATAATTAATAATTGAGTTTAATTTATATGCATCGTTGGTGTAAAGAAATTTTACACAGACATCAAATGGTGTGCTATCACATCATTTAATGAATGTGACACCTCATGTGTTACTAAATTCAATAAATGATATGGCAGCATATCATTGGATGTGTGTGTAAAATTTCTTTACACCGACAGTGTATATATATATATATATATCAAACTCTTAATAATTTTTATATTTATTGTGGTATCATGTTATTCATTTTTTTTTTCTCTCGTGCCGCGTATCAAACTAGTTAAAATGGAAAATATATCTAAATTTTCCTTTACGGAGGTGTTTGTTTTTTTCTCCTCCTTAAAGTGACTTATATCTAACACAAACAAGCAGACCATTGCTCACTATCATTGTGTCTGGACTTTGAAATTGTAAAATTTAAATATTGCTTTGATTTATAAACAAAATACTTTTTTTATAGACATAATAATATAAATTAATTGACTTTAAGATAAAAAAATAAGGGGGGTTAAAATTACACCGGTGTAAGTTACACCAAGTGTTACACCACTGAATAATTTTTTAACAGATCAATGTATGAAATAATCCACCGTTGGATTGAAAGTTACTATCATATAGATCATACATATAAAATTTTACATTAATCCAAAATTATTTGACATGTCATTGAGATATCTCAAGATTAACGTTATATATACATTTGAAATATATGAAAAATCCAACCATTTGATTATCAAGTTATTAGTGTCAAAATTTTACGAAATTTGACACATAATCATGATGATAAATAAACATAATTCAACGGTTGGATTACTAAAAAACATATTCAATTTATAGTTATTAGTGGTGTAATACTTGGTGTAACTTACACCGGTGTAATTTAAACCATGTTCATATGAAAAGTTATGAAATAAGTTTATTTAACTTGTGAGTCCGGTTAACTGAGTGTTAGACATAGTTAATGAATCAATATATAAAAAAATTTCATTAAAAATCATGACATTAATTATATTTATATAATTAAATGCTACACAATTTAGTAAAAAAAAATATTTGTTCTTTATTGACTCTTCCTTAACTTTTTTCCAATGAAACTTTTTATTTGAAAAGATGTAACATGAATTTGCCTCATTTTTTTAAGAGTAACTATTTCATCCTATCTATCATTTGTTAATCTTTTTTTTAACCACATGTATTCCTACACGAGAGACAATTATATTTTAGTCAGAAACATTCATATCATGATGAGGCTAACTCTCCCCGCGATGATTTTTTTATTCACAAAACTCGAACCTGATACCTTATTTAGGGGAATTAAACATGTACTACTTGAATCAACCCCGTTGGTCAATGCTAATCCTTCTAAATACTAATTAAAAAATGTAAAATAAAAATTAAATGTACTTAACATTTTAAAAACATAAAAAAAAAATAATTCTTCATTTATTAAAGAGAAATTTGTTTATAAAATGGATTCAATTAATAACCCAAATAAAATTCAAATCTATTTAATCTTCCACTTATAAATGCTTCACCAACAATACTATGAAGTTTATAGTAGTATTTTAATTTTTTGGTACTTGTAAATTAAAACGCACGTCTCATTAAAAATGATCAATTCAAAGGCAAAATTGGAGCATTAATTAATTACATATTTTTCAAGCTGCTATGGTAGCCAAATGGGTTGACCCCTATTCTCCTCTCCCGGGCGTTTGAACTTCAAAAGGGGTTAGGGTTGCCACTCTTTATAAATAACTATGTTATCACACATAACAGAATGCTAATACTAATTGCTTAATTTATCTGCATAACATAATGACATCGTGTTCAAGGCCTTCTAGTGAGAGCACAATAATGATGAAGCCAAATTGGCTTGAACTTCCGAGAGAGTTGACAGCAAACATACTCCAAAGGCTTGGTGCCATTGAAATTGTGACGAGTGTTCGTCGAGTGTGTCCTTTGTGGTGGGACATTTGCAAGGACCCTCTCATATGGCGCGTCATTGACATGGGAAAGAAAGAAGCTTCACACTATCAATATGATTTGAACAAGATTTGTCGCTATGCTGTTGAGCGAAGTTGCGGTCATTTGGAAGATATTAATATTGAGTATTTCGCCACTAATGACCTCCTCAATTACATAGCTGATAGGTATATACGTAATTATATCATTTTCATCTTTGCTTGCTTTATGAATAATAATAGTTATATATAATTCGGCCTCGTTAATTATATTATATCTTTTGTTTTAATTAATTTCTTCAAATTTAATTTTACAGCACAAGTCAACTAAGACGCCTTCGGCTTGAAATTTGTTGGGATATTTCAGAGAAAGGATTGTGTCAAGTTGCCAAGAAGCTTCCATTGTTAGAGGAGCTTGACATTACATGTTTCAATATTGTGAGTGAGGATACTTTTAAAGCTATTGGTCAATGTTGCCCTCTTTTAAAAGTGCTGAAATTGGACTCTAGGATGTGCTATCTGGTGAAGTGTGATGATGATGTGGCGTTGGCTATTGCTAAAACCATGTCTAAGCTATGCCATCTTCAGATTTGTGGAATCAAGCTCAGTGATGTGGGATTGTCTGCTATTCTTGATGGATGTCCTCTCCTTGAATCACTTGACCTGCGACGTTGTATTTACTTTGAGTTGTTGGATGAAAGTTTGGAGAAAAGGTGTCGGGAGCAGATCAAATATTTACTATTTCCATACATGTCAGACTACGGTTGTTCTAATGGCGATGATTAATTTATTGTTCGGACTTTCTAAATGGATATGGATTTGATGATTTTTTATGTTGAAGGGAAAGTGACAGTGATGACGAACAAGACCCATATTCTCATGGGTCCGGCTAACGAGTGCCCTAAGGACACTTGTTAAGGATCCATGTATAGAAAGTCTTTGTTGGAAATCACAGCATTGATTGCATTTGCAACATTAAATGCTACACACTCCAATAAAACTTTTCTATTTTTAGATCTTTGACAAGTGCCCTTAGGGCACTCGTTAGCATTTCCCTGTTCTTATATATCGCTTTTAGAGATTGCGTTTATGTTTTTCTCTCTTTAAAAATGTTGAACTCAAGCTAGCTGCCTATTTTTTCAAATGCTAATGTTGCTGTTTTTAAGAATGTTTATGATATAATAATGACAGGAGTTACGATACTATAATAATGATATCATATATAATGGACAAGTAAAAAGACAAAAAATAAATGATATCAAACGAGTGGTACTAAGAATGTTTATGATTAATCATTACTATTGTTTGATAACTTATTGCAATTCACTTTTTGTTTATGTGAGCATAATAAATAACAAACATAAACACAAATTAGGATGGTGTGGTCTATAATAAATCAAGCAATATAAATTGAACTCTCTTGGTCAGTATAAATTCACAGCACATTTTTTTATGATAAGATTTGTTTCATTATAATATTTCTATTTGCCTATAAATTGTTATTTATGATGCACCATGAGTATGTGTAGAATAGAATTGTACGTAAAACAAGCTTTTCCTCGTTTCATGATGTGTGTGATTTTTAGAAAAAATAATGTTCCGCTGATATCAAATTGGTATTAGAGCTTGAGAGCTTGACAATGTGAGTGTTAAAAAAAATTAAGAATGTGCGAGGAACAAAAGTGTTTTCACTTTCATAATTCTTAGTAAGTGTGTGAGAGAGGTAACAAACTACAATATTGTTTGGTCAGGTCCCAAATTAGATGAGAAATTATATTATAATTATTGGGCGCTACTAATGGCTACCTACTTGAAAGCTCATAATATTTGGAGTTATGTTGAACTGGGTGTTCAAGGAGTCGATGATGTTGCTCGACAGAAGGGCCAACTGACTCTAACACTAATATGAATCTAGCCGGGTAAGAATTTTGTTCCAGTGAACCAACAGTCGGCGAACCAGAAAGGGTTTAATTCCAATCGGCCAGTACGTGAAGCACCAGCCGGCCACCTGCATCTAGTCGGTCCGCTCTTTAGCACCAGCCGGCCACCTGCATCTAACCAGTCCGCTCTTTAATTCTAGCCGGCCAAACTTGCACCTAGCTAGTCGACCCGATCTTTGATTCCCGCCGACCAGACATGATGAAGATTCCAGAACCTCTTTTACTTTTGGCTTTTCATTTCTTTTAACAGGCATTAATGTAACATGCATGCAAAATTACATGATAGTGGGCTCTTTCTTTCAATTTTAAGAGTTACGATTTGGACAATCACTCAGTCTATAAATAGGGGTTGAATTGTATTCGAGAATTGAATTCATTGAATTAGTAAAAATCAGGATTTTGGATTTGTCCATTTTGTATTACTATCAATTATTATGTATAATATCTATCACTTATTAAATAATTAGTATTAAGTTTTTGTGTACGATGGTTACTAATTACTATGTATATTTAATAAAAATAATTCAAGTTTTTAAATTATCTATAAATTATTATATTATTAGTATTGAGGTTTTCATTCATATATTTAAAATATGTGTGTTCTGTTAATGCATGATTATAAATTGATAAAATTTGCTTCTGCCTAACAAGTGGAAATATGAAAATTTAAAATTATAGTAAAATAGTTTTACATGAGTTTTATGATTATATATTATAATCTAATTAAGTTTGCTTTTACACAAAATCTATTAAAATTTTCATTATTTTAAGATATATAAATGAATTCATTGAATATAAATTCAATAATTACACTCAATAAAATACAATATATTATATATCTTATTTTATATTAGCGTTAAATATGTTTTAAATCCCTAAAAATATGGTTAAATAATTTAATTTTAATTCCTTATTTATTTTTTCATTGTTTTAGTCCAGCGTAAAATATACTCCAAAGGCTTGGTGCCATTGAAATTGTGACGAGTGTTCGTCGAGTGTGTCCTTTGTGGTGGGACATTTAATTTGCAAGGACCCTCTCATCTCATATATATGGCGCGTCGTTGACATGGGGAAGCAAGAAGCTTCACACTACTATAAATATGATTTGAACAAGATTTGTCTCTATGCAGTTGAGAGAAGTTGCGGTCATTTGGAAGATATTAATATTCAGCATTTTGGTACTGATGACCTCCTCCATTGTATAGCTGATAGGTACGTGATATCATTTTCATTTTCTTCCTTGTTAACTGCTTATGGATAGTTTTTATTTTTCGGTCTCTCTCGTTAATTATATCTTTTGTTTTCTTCAAATTTAATTTTACAGCACGGGTCAACTATGACGCCTTCGGCTTGCAAAGTGCCGGGATATTTCAGATAAAGGAATGTGTGAAGTTGCCAAGAAGCTTCCATTGTTAGAGGAGCTTGACATTTCATATTTCATGTGTTGGAGTATGTAAAAAGGCCAGTTAAGAAATATGAGCATAGCATAGCATATGGAAGTGACATCATATATTTATCCTTCACTTTCTTCATGTGTTGGAGTATGTAAAAAGGCCAGTTAAGAAATATGAGCTTTTTTATGGCCCACAAAACAAATATATCCTCCTCTGACATTTGTGCATAATTACTCCCACGAGGAATCAAAATGCGGGAATAGGTGTAATGCAATAGTCGGTCCTCTACTCTCAAACTCCCAGCATTCAATTTCTTAGGTATCTGCAAGCCCGGCCTTATCATACCTCGCACAGCTTCAATGCGATTATAGTTTTCCCAAGTACGTATCTTGGTAGTGTCAAACTTCTCCCCTTCATATTTCAAGCCCGCGATAGTTAACCAGTCGCTTGGCCTAACACGAATTTTGACATTTTTCACCTCAGATAACAAATCTTCATTTGCAATTGTCATATTGGAGTAGAATACCTTCACCAACTCTACAAGGTACTTGCACTCAGTTGACACAAAGTGCTTCAGTCCCTGATATTCTATCAAATATGGGAATTCAAATCCATTAGAATGAAAGAAGTCAAGGTTCATGAACCTTGGCTCGACTATATGCCTTGCTATGAACCCTTCGAGGAAGCTTTCCACTTGGTTATCATTGCTAAAGAATCTACTGTAATCCAAGCTTCAAAGTAGAGTAGGATCATTAACAGACTTCTTGAACTTACCATTCTTTGACAATTGTTGTGTAGATCCTTCCATAGTGGTCTTCTTGCTCTCTGATGATGGTTTTTTTGTGGTCCTTGCTGGCACTTTCTTTGATTTCTCATTCCTTAATCTTTTGGTGCTAGTTCCGACCATTTTGAATCCTGAAACAAGAATAATTTTGTTAAGAACCTTTGTATCCATCATCCTGATGAGTAGGTTACATAACACAAGCAAAAATAATAATGACAAAGCAAATGTATAAGCAAAGGATTACAATGAAAAGATCAAAGTAGACATATTACATTGCTTCCATAAAGTTAGATACATTGAACTATACATTTCCCCATAAGGATCTCCTAAACATCTGCTCCAAAATACCATCCAAAATATATCAATTGCCATTCAGTTTGTACGCCCTATATGGCACCATACATTCCAAAAAAGAAAGGAGTCCAATTGAAACCAACAAGTGGTTTCCAAAATACTACACACGTTCCTAAAAATAGATACAAAGTGACATTTGTAATTAACATAAGTAGCACTCAAGGCTTTCCCGCATCAGCCATCATTTGGATCAAAGCTTCAAGTCTCATGTTAGGGGGTACACCAAAAAGTAAGCGCTTCTTTTGTTCATTTGTGCAAAGGAACTCATAACACTGCATACGATATTGTTTCATGACGTTTATTTCAGTCAACATATCCCACACATTTGATTCAGAGTATATACGTGGTCTTGTCCTTTGAATGATGTCATTGCGCTTTTCAACAGTTGCAGCTTGGCGTTCAGCAATTGAAACCTGACGCTCAGCAACATCATGCAATTTTTCAGATATTGCATTACCAGTATTCAGTGCATCTGCAACTAGTCCAAGTCCACCTGAAGGCCTCTCCATTTGTGCCTCAAGTAAATCAACCATGGGGGCCTTGCGTTTTGTACCTCGTGAGCTTGGTGTTCCCGTCGACTGATTTGATTGGACATTAGTCCAAGATACTCAAATGTTAATGTTAATGTCAATTGTTGTTTTCAAGACATGCCTTTTTTTTTTGTTTATTAATCAGATGGCTTATCGTTTTTTGTTTTTGTTGCTGATTAACGATTCTGAAACTGTTTTCTTAATTTCTTTTATTCATTTTATCTTCTGCTTGATTCCTTGAAAAGGCTTGAACTATAATTTCTTTCTTTCTTTAAAGCATTTGAATAGAGTAAGATGTACACTTTGGAAAAAAAATGAATGAGATTGAAAGAAATGAGGCAAAAAATAATTGATACGTACGTGATAAGACAGGAAGAGATAGAGAGCGTGACTACTCTTTTTAATCTCTTGACCAGTGAGCTCTTCAAAAAATTTTGGTTGAAAAATATTTGGTGTATATATACCCCTAAAAATTTAGAGACAAAAAAAAATGAAAAGGGTATCAAATGAGTGGTATTGTTTATTAACTTATTGCAATTAACTTAATTTGTTTATGTCAGCCTAATAAATAAAATAACATCTGAAATATAAACTTGGATATTAACATAATAAATCAAGCAATATGTGAATAAAACTTTGGATGGTGGGCTAATGAAGTAAGCATCATGTGAAAAAATAACTTGGACGGTGAAGAAATATAATAAAAACTGAACTTTCTTAGCCAACATAATTTAGCACATTATCTTTATGATAAGATTTATTTTATTATAATATTTTTGCTTGCCTTTAAATCGTTTCATGTTTTGGTGCACCATGAGTATGTGTAGAATTGAAATACAATATCAAGTGAAGTTGCATTGAGTTGTGAAACAAACTTTTTCTCTTTCTTGTTTTCGTTTTGTGTGTGTTTTTTAGAGTAAATAAATGTTCCACTGATATCAAATTGGTATTAGAACTTAGTGTGACTGTTAAAAAAATTAAGTGTGAGGAACAAAAGTGTTCTCACTTTCATAATTTTTTTTGAGTTCATATGAGAGTGATATGACAAACTACAATATTTTTGGGTGAAATCTCAAATAATATGGGAAACTAGGTTATAATGATTGGGCGTTATTAATGACTATCTATTTGAAAAACCATAATATTTGGAGCTATGTTGAACCGGGTGTGCAAGAAGGAGCTAGCAGACTATGTTGACTCTATTATAAATCCATCAAGTAGTAGATTACTCAGTTTTTGGTAAAATATCAAATGTCAAAATTGCTAATTAAAGAACCGCGGGATATCTTGAAGTTGTCATATAAACGAATGGAAAAAGCCTAGCAATCCAAGTTACAACCCATGCATAGACAATGAGAGATGTGAAATGTCGAGTTTAGAAACTATTGAAAAATGTTTTTCACGTGTACGTTATGCTCTAACCATTTTCTTTTTTTTTTTATTATCACTTTCATTTTTTTATAATAAAACATTTTCTTTCATTATTCATTTCTATTAATTTGTATCATTACATCAAAACACAAGTTAAGAAAATCAAAAAAATATGTTCATTTACATTAAATTTATTTTTTTCAAAATATCATTTATCTCTCTATTTTGTTCATTAATATTTTCACTTATTATCTCATTTGTCTATTTCATTTATTTATCATTTATCTATTTACCTCAATTAATTTTATTCTATGATTATATGATTATCGTAAAGATCATTTATCATTTATCTTTTTATATATATTTATCTCTCTACTAATTCATGTATATGATTATATCATAAGATAATTTTTTTTATAAAAAATTAATAATATATGTAAAAATGAATATAATCCACAACTCAACGTCACCTGTGTAAATGCACGAGTACCATGCCAGTTAACTTATAAACGACGGTTGATTTTGCTCATCGCTACTGTATTAACTATGAGTATTTTAATGACGTCCTTGTAGCCGTCGCTGGGCCGTCACTAATTGCATGGTAGCGACAATTTATTTTTCAAATTTCTTGTAGTGATTTTGGGATTAATTAAAATATAAATAAAATTAAAATGATATTTGTGATTTATGTTGTGATGCTGTCATGCTATGGACGATATATATAAGAATTTAATTAAGTGTAAATATTCACTTTATGGGTCAAAGTTTAAATATTTAAGTGTAAATATACTTTAATTATTTGTTGTCTTATACTTTTTTCATAAGCCTTAAGCTAGCTTTTGAGTATGAAGTTTGTAATTTAATTATTTAGTTGAACTAATAACACTAGTGAATTAGACGTGAAAATATAGTGACGGTCATGTACCGTCGAGTCATCGCTACAAACTTAAATGCGCAACTGTGCAATTAATACCATGTGACGGTCTAGCCTTCGCTACGTTTTTAATTAAAAATTAAATTTGGCGCGTCAAAGAAAATTTTTAACTTAGCGACGGCCAAGTCGTTGCTAAGTTTAAAACTTACGCGCACAAAACCCTTTCCTCCTCCCCTTTTCTTCTTCCTCCTTCCTCCTCTTCCACTTCTTCCTCTCCTTTCCTCCTCTCCGGCCACCTCCTCTGCTCTCCCTCTCTCTCGCTCATTTTCAAATCTTCACCGATTAAAAACTCTCCCTCGTTCCTAGGTTCATTTTGAACCGATCAGAATCTCCAATAGTTGCCCCTAGGTCCCTCTGTTCTTCCTCCCTCTTCCTCCTCTGCCGTCCACCACCACCAGCAGTCGTCCACAACCAGCCGTAGTTCAAGTAATTATTTAATTAATTAATGTTTTTTAGTTAAAGTTATATAAATATGTAGTTAGTTATTCAATTATGTAGGTAGTTATTTTAGTTATATACTTTGGACTATAAGCAACAAAAATTCCACTTATGGTGTCGATTTGCAAGAAATATTCAATAGGCTCAGAAAACATAACATAAGGCTAAACCCGGCCAAATGCTCATTTGGAGTTCCTTCAGGGCAGTTTCTGGGTTTCCTTCTAACCAGTAGGGGAATTGAAGACAACCCTGAAAAATGCAAGGCAGTTTTAGAGATGAAAAGTCCAAAAACTGTCAAAGAGATTCAACAGTTCAATAGGCGCATCACGGCCCTCAGCCGATTCATCCCGAACTCGGCTCTGAAGTCAATCCCCCTTTTTCAGCTTCTTCGCAAGGGGAAAGCTTTCGAGTGGAGCCCCGAATGCGATAGAGCCTTCCAATCTCTCAAAGAAGCATTGGCCAACACACCAATCCTAGCAAAGCCTACACCTGAAGAGCCCCTCTTCCTCTATATCTCGGTCACCGATCAGGCTGTGGCCTCAGTCTTGGTCAAAGAAGAAGGAAAGAGCCAGCTGCCCATCCACTTCGTCAACAAAGCTCTACAAGGCCCGAAACTCTGATATTAGAGATTGGAAAAAGCTGCATTAGCCATACTCATCACTGCCAGAAGGTTGAGACACTACTTTCAGTCTCACAAAATCAGAGTGAGAATCGACCTCCCCATCAGGACCGTCCTGCACACAAGCCCAACCTGTCAGGACGAATGACGGCTTGGGCCATTGAATTGTCAGAATTCGACTTAGAATTTGAAAGCCGTACGGCCATCAAAAGCCAATTCTCATCCGACTTTGTGGTAGAACTCACTCCTGAAGTAGAAACTGAAAAACAAAGGGAATGGACCATTTATGTGGATGGATCCTCCAAAAAAAGGGAGCTTGTGTTGGCATAGTCCTAGAGGTGTCCGGGGGAATCTGTATTGAGAAATCCCTCAAGTTTGAATTCCAAACGTCTAATAATCAGGCAAAATACGAAGCTTGCATCGCCAGGTTACTAATGGCTAAAGAGGTGAAGGCAAAAGAAATTACTCTATGCAGCGACTCACAGCTCCTGGTCTCTCAAGTTAAAGGGGAGTATCAGGCCAAAGAGCCGCAACTCCAAAGATACTTGGAGAAAGTGCGCCAAATGATTAATGATTTTGCAGTAGTCACCTTTCAACACGTTCCCCGGACCAATAATACAAGTGCCGACATACTGTCACGCCTAGCTAGTACCAAGAAGATAGGCAACAATAAATCAGTCTTACAGGAAGTAATATCAAACCCAACAATCTCCACCACCTCGGTCCTTGCTATTGAATCACCTAATTCATGGATCACCCCCATCAGAAGTTACATTTTGCGAGGGAAACTTCTCATAGAGCAGAAGGAAACAAGAAGGATCAGGCAAATCGCATCTCGGTTCACCGTCATCAATGATCAACTCTATAAGAAAGGGTTCTCGTCCCCTTTACTAAAATGTGTTTCGGGAGAGCAGAAAAAGTACATTCTGGCCGAGTTACACGAAGGGAGATGTGGAGGACACCAAGGAGGCAGATCCTTAGCCCGAAAAGCACTAAGAGTAGGCTACTACGGGCCAACTCTCCCTCAGGAAGCTCTGAGTTATGTTAAACGCTGCAAAGCCTGCCAAAAATATGACTCTATACATCACGCCCCGATGACCGAGTTTTCCACCATGACAGTTCCATGGCCTTTTCACCAATGGGGAGTTGACATACTTGCCCCATTTCCATCAGCTCCATGACAAGTAAAATTCTTAGTGGTGGCAGTAGAATACTTCACTAAGTGGATAGAAGCCGAACCTTTAGAAACCATCACATCGGCCAGAATACAAAAGTTTTTCTACAAAAACATCATCTCGAGGTTCAGGATCCCTAAAACGGTCATCACAGATAATGGAACTCAGTTCACAGACAAGGGTTTCCAAAACCTTCTGGCCGGGTTATAAATCAAGCAGCACTTTACTTCAGTGGAACACCCGCAGACCAACGGGCAGGCAGAAGCGGCAAACAAGGTGATACTGAGATCCTTAAGACGTCGCTTAGAAGAGGCCAAAGGAAATTGGACTGAGCAACTTGACCACGTCCTGTGGGCTTATCGGACAACTCCCCACTCTTCAACAGAACACCTTCAGCCTTTACATTTGTAACTTCTTCCAGTATAGAGTTCTTCACAATGATATCCTGACCCATTACCTTAGCTTTAAGGTATACTCTCCTGTCTCCTTCTACTTCCTTTGCTGTCCTCCAAAACTCATAGACACTGGTCTCATGCCAACCACAGAAAATACTGTCAAAGAAAGACAACCAACCAGCACACTTGAAGTAGTTAGAGAGATCGTAACCATTCTCAGCCAAGTTGTTGAAGTTGATACATCTGGTTGGGACGATCTTCCCACCAGCCTTAGAGGAAGCACCATCATGCTTCTTGGGAGCCATTGCAGTTGAGAGAGAAATTTGGAGAAGGTGGGGTTTTTGAGAGAAGTTGGAAACTTGAGTGCACAGGAAGTTTCTGATCACAGAGAGAAGGAATGCAAAGGAAGTGTAACCTGAGAAGCTTCTCACGCGCTTTATAAATAGACTCCAGACATATCATTAATGATGGTAGTTACAGGCTGCACAGACATAGGGAGTCGTTCGTCGTGCAGACTTCAGAGGATAGGTGAAAAGCCAAGTTCAGTTATTTCAGCAAGTATATATTTCAGCAGACACATATTTCAGAGAGTTCATGCATTTCAGGAAGTCATACACACAATTTTCACAAAAATTTTAAACAAAATATAAAACCTCAGATATTTTAATTGTAGTAATAAATAGTGTTACCAGCTTGAATACTTAAGAGTTTGAGAGATGAACTGTATTTACTGAGACTCAACATTGCTTTCTGAGATGAAATGTAAGTTTTTCAGCAACATATGTTGAAGGCTCTTGGAATATAAACCTTCTTTTCATCAAGAGTTCCTTTCATCTATTCTTCAGTAGTAATTTTGGGAGTTTTCTTTGATTTGTTCAGCACATCTGCAAGAGAAATAATTAAGAATTTTGGTACCCATATTTTCTTGGGTCCACCTGGGTCAGTTTCTGGTAAGGGTTTCTCTTTCTGTTTACACTCAGACATAAAGAGTCTATGTTTATCACAGTGAGGACAACCATTAACCTTTTTCTTAGCCTTTTTAGGCAACTTAGAATTTGATGATTTGGAAGATGGTTTTTCAGAGAAACCTAGGCCTCTTTTATCTTTTAACTTTTTCTGAGTTTCCAATAATCTGTTAAGATTATTAGTTCCTTCAATAAAGTTGGCTAGGTCTTTAGTATGTTCTTTAATCTGTTCTTGAAGTTTCTGTTTTTCTTCAAGTAGACTTTTGGAATTACTATTCCTTTTTTCCTGAAACTCTTCTTTAAGTATAAGATTCTCTTTTTCAAGATTCTTGTTTTTGTTGCACAAAATTGTGTATGTAGTGGAGAGTTTCTTATACTTTCTAAAATGTTCCTTGGAACTATCTATCAAATCATCATATTCATCTTGAAGGGTTAGAGATGTTACCTTATAGTTTGTACCTTATGAGATGAGTTGATTTGCCATTAAGCACCAATTTGTCTCTTCAGATGAGTCCTCTTCATCTTCTGAAGTGAGATCTTCTACAGGCTTGTTATCTTTATCATCTTCATGAGCAGATGAAGTAAGCCAGTCCCATATTTCCTTAGCAGAGTTGCACCCTTGAACTTTCTCATACTCAGTTTTGTTCAGAGAACAAATCAAGTAGAGTTTGCCTTGAGCATTAAGTTGAACCTTAATCTTTTGCTCATAGGACCACTCAGCTTTAGAAATAGGTACTCCATTTCTCATGGGAACATAATTACCATCTGCAATTATTTCCCAGAGATCAAGATTGTGGCTTTCCATGAACACCTTCATGTGATCTCTCCAGTAAAGATAATCTTTTCTGTTGAAAACTGGAGACCTGGTTACATATGCTCCTTCAGAGATGTAGAGACCAAAGCTTGTTTAGGTTTCCATCTTGGATCTTTTTTCCTCAGTACTTGTTAGATGCTCAACCCGAGGTGGAGCTCTGATACCAACTGTAGAAACCACAGGAAACACTAGAAGGGGGGTTGAATAGTGTTTTATATGTTCAAACAGATTTTATGAAAACCTTTTACAAGCATAACTTCTCACAAAGAATTTTTAGCAACTTACTGAAACTGGTCTTTTAAGGTACTTGCTGAAGTGACTTCAGCAGATCTAGAAAATAGTTTTGGAAACTTGTTTTAAAGAGCGTTTGAATTTGTTTCCAGTTCAAGCTTATAAAACAGAATATTTAGAACCCTCCAGTTAGTTTAATTTAAATAACAAATATAGAGAGGTAAGGGTAGAGAAGACTTAGCCAAGAGATTTATCCTGGTTCACTCACATCCACCGTGAGCTACGTCCAGTCTCAATGCCACTGAAGCTCGTGACTAGTAAAAGGCAAAAGCACTCGTGACTTGAGACCTAATTTTCCCAAATCAAACTTGGTCTTTCTCCTTCTTTCTTCTTTATCTCCATTCTCCACAGCCGCTGCCTTGAAGCAACCTCTCACTCTCCCTCCATCCTCCGTTGTCCGCTCGTCGCACCAGTGCAGCACCATCAGCGTCGCCGCTCCGTCGTCCAGCAGTTTTCAGCTCGATCCTCGTGTCATCTCTGTTCAGCTCCTCGCGCCGTCGTCCAGCAGCTCCTCGCGCCGTCCCTTCTTTGTTAACTTCCAACAACGTCGAGCACTACCATTCTGTCAAGGTAAGCAAATTCAAATTCTAAGATACATGAAATCATGGAGAATGTGAAGTTAAGACTGTTAAGAGGAATAGAATTGATTGCCTCTGAGAACTTTGTGTGCAGGGCAGTGATGGAAGCTTTGGGTAGCCATTTGACCAACAAGTACTCTAAGGGAATGCTTTTTTTAGAATTTTTTTGAATTAAATCAATTTATCTTTTTTTTAAATACACTGGTGGGGTTGGCTCGTGGGTTGGTTCGAAAACTCGCGGGCTTACACGGACTAGAATAATGCAGGCCCATTTAAAACGCGGGCTGAAACGGTTAAGTCTGTTTAACTGCGGGCTTTGGTGGGCCGACCCGTTACCTAACTCTACTTTTATTTATGTTATTCTCTCTTCGGAAATGTTGATCTCTAGCTGGGTATTTTATTTCAAATGACCGGCATGGTTCTTTTGATGAAGAGACTAAAATGTTCATGTTCATGTTGCTGTTTTTTAAGCAATTTTGTTCAAGACATGGAAAGCCTGACTTTTATTTTCTTTTACCTAAATTCTCAACTTCTATTTTTTTGATAAAAAAAATAATCATTGAAAGGAGCACTAGGGGTGCTCAAACCCAAATACAAAATATAAAAGCATAACAAAAGCCAACTAACCAAGTTGGGAGAAAGGCAATTAGAACCCCAAATACAATTATAGATTAGAATGACCCCTCCCAATAACCTATACAATTAACTAAATACTGGACAAACTAAAATAAACAATTTAAAGACATATCCTTTGACCAAGTAATGACATAGGGACCACCCAAATAGTAATTAACCAGCTTGAAAGTTCAAACAGGAACCAATATTAGTAGACCACATGAAGAAATGGTATAAGAAAGAGGGATCCTTAACTCTCAAGAACCTCTAAGATCTGAGTTTTATAAGTTCCACCACAGCTTCGGAGTCAACAAACTTATTAGAGAAAATACTATCATTACGTGCAAGCCAGATAGACCACAGAACCACCAACCAAATCAGAGACCATCGAACTCTATTTTCAGCATTGCAACTCGGTAGGCCTACAAACTGTGAGAAATTTTCCAGGCAGTCGTTGTGCAGTACATAATAATAACCACTCCACTCCACACATGACATCCAAACTTTGTGAGCAAAAGAGCACTCAAAGAATAAATGTGAACTATACTCCATAACCTGACCACACTAGACACAGTCACCATCCAAATCATTAATTACCTTTCTTTTGATTAAGTTCTGTTTAGTTGGGATCCTATTCAAGATAATCTGCCAAACAAAACTTGAGATTTTTGCCGGTGCAAATTTCGAGGGATCATTAATTGTGATTTAGCTGTGATTTAACAACAATTTTAGCTGTGATTTCTAATTGTGATTAATTAAGGAATTAACATGATAACCATTTTAATATTTGAGGGAATTAACTGGTTAAAAATATCTTTTGAGAGATCTAATTAGTGATATGTATATTTTTCATGAATCTAATTAGGTGTTTACTTCAAAACTTATTAGACGGTAGAAGTCAGTAGAAGGAGAGTGGATCCTCTCGACTTACTGGGTGTGAGTCTATCTCTTTCCTACTAAAAATTTCCAATACTTGAGTGAGCTTTCACCCCATTAGAAGATACACGAAAAGTTCATGTATAGCCCATTATCAATTTGTTAGGACTTCGAATCGAAATTGTAAAATTTAAAATGATTTCATTTATACATAAATTTGTTCGTCTGGAAATTTTGAAATAAAAGTTTTTTATTTCAAAATGAAATCTTTAATTTGGAAAGATGAGATGAAATTAAACATAAATTCAATTCATTGTGTAGTCTTTTTTTATTTGAATTATTTACGTAAAAATCAGTTAGAATTTATGAGATTTAAGTGAATTTAATTTCTTAATCAAATCAAACACCGTCAGTTTGTTTGTTAAAAAAAGCATTTTTTAAATTATTTAAAAAATTAGTTTTTATTTTAGAGATTCTTGTATAATTAGAAATAAATTTTCACGTTTAATTATAATTATAAAAAGCATTTTATTTTTGAAAATAAAAGCCTCTGTGTTTTCAAATTTTCTCTCTCTCTTCTACAGCAGCTTTTTTTTAATCCCAAAAATAACTCTAAGTTGCTTCCTAAAAAAATATAAAATTAATTATTTTTTTAAATTATAAACTGATTATTTTAAAATTTAGACAAATATCTTAAAAATTCTTATAGTGATTTTTTAAAAAAATTAATTATTTTAAGAAATAATTTTAAATAAACATACATAAAATAACTTGTAAATAAAATCAATTCAACCCAAGTTAAATCTATTTAAACTTCCTTGTTCCACCTATACTACGATATGATTTTTAAATGCCGCGGGAACAAAAATTTATGAATCCCAAGGCTGGAACACTATAGTAGCAAATTACTAAAGTTTTCCACCATATTAAAGTTTTCCACCTAGCAAAATCAGAAACCGTTGCGTTTCAACTTCAAAGAGGCTAGCTCCACTGTTTATAAATAGATTATCACATACACCTAATTAATCCAAACATAAGTCAATTGTTCATCAATTTGTTCCCGCGTGATGGCGTCTTGTTCCATGCTAGAGAAGAAGGAAGCTGAAGAAGTAAGCACAATAATAGGGCCAAATTGGCTAGAACTTCCGAGAGATGTGACAGTAAACATACTCCAAAGGCTTGGTACCGTTGATATTGTGACGAGTGTATGTCAAGTTTGTCCTTTGTGGTGGAAAATCTGTAAAGAGAAGAACCCTCTCATGTGGCGCACCATTCACATGATTAGCAACCGTGACAATACTGCTTCACGCTATGATTTGGTTAAGATTTGTCGCTATGCCATTCAACAAAGTTGCGGTCATGTGGAAGACATTAGCATTGAAAATTTTGGTACTAATGATCTCCTCAAATACATAGCTCAAAGGTAATAAAATTTTCATTTAGCTTGCTTTCTTGCAGTTGTTATTCTTTGATAGTTAGTGTTATTTTCATTTTCATATGTATGGGCTATGTATATTAAAGTTATTTTAATTTTTTAATAATTAATTTTCACAGTTACAAATTTCTTCCAAATTTGGTATCCCTGATGTCATGGTTGTTAATTACAAATATATTCATATTAATTTCATCCAATAGTTTTAAATTTTTGGCATAGTTGTTTCATGAAAATGATAAAAAAAATTTTCTAGCACTTTTCTATGCATCAATTTCTTTTTTCAAATTTTACAGAGGAGCTTGACGTTTCATTCACCAGCCTATCTGTGGCTTCTCTTGAAGCTATTGGTCAATGCTGCCCTCTTTTGAAAGTGTTGAAATTTAACTCGAAGAAGATCCTCAAAGGCTTCGAGTGTAATAATGATGTGGCTTTTGCTATTGCAAAAACGATGCCTAAGCTATGCCATCTTCACCTTTTGGGAAACAAGCTCAGTAATGTTGGGTTGCTTGCTATTCTTGATGGTTGTCCTCTTCTTGAATCTCTTGATCTACGAAAGTGTTTCTACCTTGATTTGAGTGGCAGTTTATGGAAAATAAGGTGTAAGGAGGAGATAAAAAATTTACTATCTCCTATTGACCCTACAGAAAATTTCCCATTTACCTTCAAACAGTTTTGTAGACAAATTATTAGGAGAAGGTGGGGTGGAGTCTGAATGTTGTATTTGACTCCTCTTAATCTGCAATCTCCAGAATCGTGATCATCTTCGGTTTGGTTAATTATGAGATTTGAAATTAGAAAGTGTAGATCGCTGGCTTATATGATATGGCATGGCTTGTTGAAGACATTGGAATGAAAAGCCTTATCTTTTAACTTTTTTTGTGTATTTGAATTTAAATTTGGTATCGTCCGGATTAGATTTAAAGGAATAATCTTACTCTACTATTTCTTGTAAACTTTGACTTTCATTCCTTTTATTTCTATGAATTTTCAGAATGTTTACTTAGTATGTATCGGGTTTGAACAGATATTCAGAATGTTCTTATATTTCGCAAATGAACTCTTATTTTACGTCAACATTAATAGAATAATACAGTAAGCATACAATTGCAATTAGATTAAACAGAATTTCGAAGAAATAATCAACTCATAAGGATCGGATAAATGTAACCTCTTATGAATTTCCTTTCTATCCTTCTTCTGCATGGTCCTTTGAACACACACTGTATTATTTCTGCTAATTCTCTTATCTGTTTTTGTATCCTTTTTGTGAATCCCTCCCTCTGTATCTTTCTCTCTCTTTTTAGATCTCCATTCTTCTGCCGCTTTTAATTATGTGTAAATTTATAACACAATTTGGGGATCTTTCTCAGATTTCCTTTGTCTGTACTATGGGTGCATCGAGCCCTTTTACTTGAAAAATTTTGGCTGCGCCTCATTTTAGTTGGCATGCTTGCCCTGAAGCTGCCAAAGAACATTGTCTTGAGATTTTCATCATGCTTGCCTGAGAATAGTTGAGAGGTTGATGTTGTAAATCATGCTTATTTGAGACTGTTGAGCAATTGGGAGAAGCATGTGTTTTCTGAAAAATTCGAGACAAATAGCACGGGAGCACTTCCTTTTGATTTTATTTTATTTATTTTGTTTTTTATACTTATTTATGGGCTTTTCAGCCCAAATTAAAATAAAAATAAAAATCAAACAAATGGGCTTGAAGTCCAAAAAAATATTTTCTTTCCTTTTTTTCTTTTTTTTTTTATAAAAAAGTTGAATGATATTAATTTAACTCTAATCTATAAATTAACCAATTAATTAGTTGACCGTAATCATTTACACTATAACTAGTGAATTAAAACATAGTTTTATTTTTGAACAAAATTAGATGTTCACACCTATTACTTAGTGGCCATGCAAATGATCGTATAAACATTTACCAGCAATTAATTAATAACTGGCATAGTTGGGGTCGATAAAAGTATTCTTGGCAATTGTAGTGAGTGCAGGTAATTAATGTTCAATTAATTGTAGGGAAAAGTCATAACTTACAACACGACAATTATTACTAGTAATTTTTATGGCCATTGAAATAGGTTTCCCTAACATGAATTTTGTGGGTTAGCTATGACGAATTGTGTAGCTAATCCCTAGTAAAAAGCATTGGCTATGAAAGTTTCCATAGCTAATACATAGCTAAAATTTGAAATTTTCCTTGCTATTCAACCACATCCATAGTCTTGTATCATATAAGCATTAAAAAAACCAAGAAAACCCTTATGGTGGGTAACAATTAATTTTGCAAAATACAGTTTATTATATCTTAATCAAAGGGCAAAATGTTTATATCTGGCCATGATACAGGGCCAGGTGAAAATAAAAGCAAATGATACCATATATATACATTATATACAGTGGAGAATAATTCTACGAACAAATATATTGTACATTTAAGAAAGGATTTCCTTCTTATAAGTTTAGCCTTCAGTTTCTAAATAAGTATAAATTCATTTTAGTTTATAATTATATATATTTATTTTATCACAAAAGCATGTTTGAAGGAAGGACCACATACATCTGAATACACTACTTCCAAAGGTGTTGTAGTTCTAGTTGGTACTTCATGATTGAAGGAATTTCTGGTTTGTTTACTAACACAACAACTCTCACACAGGTTCTTAGGTACATTTATATTAGGTAGTCCAGATACCATATCATTTGCACTTAACAGATTCAAACTTCGAAAGTTTAGGTGTCCATACCTGTAGTGCCAAAGCCAGCTTGCATCTTTAATGGTTGTAGACAAACAATGGTGATCACAGACTTGTATATCAACCTTGAAGACTCTATTATGTGACAAGTGTGCCATAAGAATTAGTCTCTCCTTGCCGTCAAACAACTTCAACATTTTCTGTTCCATCTTTACTGAGTAGCCTTTCTCAAGTAACTGGCCAATGCTTAACAGATTGTTCTTCATATTGGGCACATAAAGAACATTTGAGATGTAGGATTGCCTTCCATCCTTTCTCTGAATCAACACCTTGCCAATTCCTTCTGCAGTAAGAGAGCTGTCATCTGCAAACCTCACCTTTCTTTTCACTTTTTCATCAAGACTGACAAACCAATCTCTATGTCCAGTCATGTGATTTGAGCAGCCTGTGTCCAAGTACCAACAGTCTAATGAATCGAATTCTGACTTGGTGGTTACCATGAGAAGAACATGTTCTGAATCAGAATCTTCAGTGTGAACCAGCTGAGCCTCATCTCCTCTTTCTTGACTCCTATCACTTGACTTACATTCATAGGCAAAATGCCCCATTTTCTGACAAGCATAACATCTAATGTTCCTCTTATCAAACTTCATTTTCCCTCCTTTATTCTTGCTGCCATTCTTCTTTTGATTGTTATCTTCTTGCCTCTGATCACCTCTACCTTGATAGTGCTTCCCTTTAAATTTCTTCCATTTACCCTTTCCTTTCTTGAAATTACTGCTCTCACCAACATCCTTCTTGCTGACCTGAGCTTGCAGGGCATTCTCAGTAGATTTATCTGAGTTCCTTTCTTTCAATCTCTGTTCATGGGCTTCCAAAAATCCTTGCAACTCTTCAATCCTTAGAGTTTCAAGGTCTTTTGACTCCTCAATTGCCACTACTATGTGATTGAATCTTGGAGTCAAGGTCCTTAAGACCTTCTCAACTATCATTTGATCAGTCACCTTCTCCCCACATGTCTTCATTACATTGGTAAGAGTCAATACTCGGGTGAAGAAATCTGCCACGGTTTCATTTTCTTCCATCTGCAGTAGCTCGAATTGTCTCCTCACAGTCTGCAATCTCACTTTCTTGATCTTATCAGCCCCTGTATAACTCTTCACAAGTATATCCCAGGCTTCCTTAGCAGTTGAGGCACCTGCTATCTTCTCAAAATTGGCCGAATCCACACATTGATGGATCAAGAACAGAGCCTTGCAGTCTTTCTTCTTCGCTTCTCTATAGGCAGTCTTCTGTTGCTCACTCGAACTTTCTTCAATCTCTGAATACCCAAAATTCACAATCTCAAGCACTTCTTGGAAGCCAAAGATCACACGAATCTGAATGCACCATTTATCATAGTTTTTCCCATCAAGAATAGGAAGATTCGCAGAAAAGCTATTTGAATTCGTCATCTTTTCACCTCTCTCTTCACAGGTTCTCGGAAAAAATAACAAGCTCTGATACCACTGTTGAAGCCCACACTCACACACACGAAGAATATTCACAGGGAAGGTGAAAGACAAAGTGGTAACAGGTTGAAGACAATAAGAACTGATGGTGGAGGAGAGTATGTCTCACACAAATTAGTTAACTCTAACAACTTCCACCTATACTTTTCGGGAAACGATAGGATTTTTAAATGCCGCGGGAACAAAAAGTTATGAATTATCGAAAGGCTGGAACAGTAGTAGCTGCAAACTAGCAAAATATTTAAAGCCATTTGGGTAGCCAAATGGTTTTATAAGTACTATTGCTATATTAAAGTTTTCCACCTAACACGACTATTAATTAAAGTTTATCATAATTAAACCGTTGCAACCCCTGGCATCCTCTATCTCCCCCTGGCGTTTCAAGTTCAAAGAGGCTGGCTCCACTGTCTATAAATAATAGATTATGACATTCACCTCATTAATCCAAATATCAATTGTTCTATTTGTTCCCACGTGATGGAGTCTTGTTCCATGCTAGAGAAGAAGGAAGCTGAAGGAGTGAGCACAATAATAATAGGGCCAAATTGGCTTGAACTTCCCAGAGATGTGACAGTAAACATTCTCCAAAGGCTTGGCGTCGTTGAAATTGTGACGAGGGCATGTCAAGTGTGTCCTTTGTGGTGGAACATTTGCAAGGACCCTCTCATGTGGCGCACCATTCACATGATTAGCAACCGTGACACTGCTTCACGCTTTGATTTGGTTAAGATTTGTCGCTATGCCGTTCAACAAAGTTGTGGTCATGTGGAAGACATTAGCATTGAGAACTTTGGTACTAATGATCTTCTCAAATACATAGCTCAAAGGTAATAAAATTTTCATTTTGCTTGCTTTCCTGCAGTTGTTATTCTTTGTTAATTAGTTAGTATTTCTATTTCTTAAGAGATATTATATTTCTTAATCATAGCTATAGCTATTTATGAAAATATTATATATCCTCTAGTATCCCTTAAATTTAAAATTTTATCAAATTGATTTTAAAATTAATGGCCGAAATTAATTATATACCAATTTAATCAAAGTGATCTGATTTCAATTCTGTGTATCTATAAATTTATTAATACTTTCTATTTCAAATTTAATAGCACAAGTCACCTACGACGCCTTAGGCTTGGAAGGTGCACAGCAATTTCAGGAAATGGATTCAGTGTTGAGGTTGTGAAGAAGCTTTCACTGTTAGAGGAGCTTGACATTTCATCCACAAACCTATCTGTGTTTTCTCTTGCAGCTATTGGCCGTTATTGCCCTGTTTTGAAAGTGTTGAAAATTAGTTACTCAAAGAAGGCACGCAAAGGCAACGTTAAGTGTGATGATGATGTGGCGTTTGCTATTGCAAGATGGATGCCTAAGCTACGCCATCTCCACCTTTTGGGAAACAAGATCACCAATGATGGGTTGCTTGCCATTCTTGATGGATGTCCTCTCCTTGAAACTCTTGATCTACGAAAGTGTTTCTGCGTCGATTTGAGTGGCAGTTTGGGGAAAAGGTGTAATCAGAAGATAAAAAATTTACTGTCTCCTAATGACTATGTAGATTCGGGTAATTTCGGTGATGATTTTTCTCATTTGGACGTTTCAAGTGATAGTAGTTCAGATGATGGATATTCTTATTGGGACTATGTAGCTGATTATGATTATGATGATTATAGAGAGGAAGGAGTTAGGTTTGGAATGCGTCCCTCTCTTCAGTGGCATTTGTCCATTTCTACAGATTGATGACAATGCGTTGATTATATGAAGTGACAGTAAAGATAGTAAGTATGATCGAATTTAGAACCTTTTGTTTTTCTCTTTGAAAGTGTTCGTGGATCGCTGGCTATTATTTTGAGTGGCATGGATTGTTGAAGACATTGGAGTGAAAAGCCTTACTAGTATCTTTTAACTTTTGTGTATTTGAATTTAAATTTCCTAAGAATCTTGTACGAATGCGTGGTTGACACGCTTTATTAATCAGATGATGGTTTATATTTGATTTGTTGCATTTCAACGTTATTGTATCCGGTAATTTCTTTTTGTTGTCTTTTTGAAGTCTTTTTCGAACTACATTTTGTTGTTTGTTGCCTTAATTTGTTTTGAATTTTTCGATCGAGCTGTGTACTTAAGTTCAGTTGCGATTAATTTTGATAGGATTGGGCCTGATATGTTCTTTACTATATTTTGCTGATATTTTTGTGATGATGTTTTTATGGTATATTGCACTATGACTTGCAATATGACATCTGGGAAATCATTAATTCTGCCAATTACGTACAATCAATAATTTCAGCTAATGTGTGTGTTACTTTTTTTGTTTCACGAAATTACTAATTTTGTTATTAGAAATATATATATACTCATTCGTTCATGTGCATTTCACAGACTTCTTTAGTTGAAGTTATAGACTACCATGTAGAAATGTTTCCTTAGTTAACCATAAGATATCATAGCTGTTTCGCAAATTACAATCATGGTATTGATATGACTGATAAGTAATATAAGAAATAGTACAAACTTAATTTAATTAAGCTAGATAAGCAAGAACACCCACTAAAGGTGCAACAGAAACAGTTGTTGGCTCAGCTTGCTGGTAGTTACTCCTAATATCTTGATATTCATCATTTTTATCTGGACCCACAACTGCTCCTTCTAATATGTTAGGATCTGCTTCGTTCTTATTGTACCACGTGTCATACCCACCTTTGCATGTCACTGGTGTGGGATCTTTCTTTATTGATATAATTGATGCTGCCCTGTGATGAACTTGTTTCGGATAATTTGATCCATATCCCACCATGTAACTCATATTTTTTGGGTTCGAACCCAATATGTACTCCACCTAATCATTCATTAATGTACGTTATTATATATCAAAATCAACAACAAAAAAATAATTTAACATATCATATCATATCTTAGATTTTGGATTTGTTACAATTAACTGCAACAAATCCAAACCGTTCAATGGAGATCAGACGGTTCAAAGTTCAAAACGTATAATCTGATTTAAAACACATCTCAGTCTTTAAATCATATCGGATAATCTAGATTTATTGATTATAGTAACTACAAGGAAAAATTGATTGCAGAGAATCCAGGTCCTCATATTTTCAAAGATTTTGTATATATATACAAAACATTAAATTGAGCTAGCTACTTCAACTCAAGCAATATTCACAAAAAGAATTTGTGAAAAACAGAGTGATTTTGAAACAGTGATTACCATGCATGTATATATAAAATTAACTCATCTAGCTATTTTAATTTTGATAATTGAATGTTATTTTCTAACCTCACTGATAAAGGGGACAAATTAAATTGAACATATATATAGAGAGAGTTTAATTACCTGAGAGCGGACATGAGAAATGAGATCAGAAGGAGTAACATCGCCATCACTACATGTGAGGGAAGCATGTTTTGCAGATAAATACTGAGAATAAACAGACATTGCAAATGAAGCAGTAGAAACATATTGAATATTGCCCCATGGCAGAAACCATAAGAGACCCCCTGCTGTTTTCTCCACGTTTTGGCTTGATTTCTGCACACAAGAGCATATGAATTGCTCTGCCTCTTCCTTGTATTGAGACCATATCCCTGATGACCCCACTTTGCCATCTAAAACAAGCTGCATCACATAGTAAATTAATTGAAAGCTCACTTCATTTATCACTATGTCTCAAAAGGGATTAGTCTCTAGCTATCGGTAAATTTGATCAAAATTGATAGATTATGAATGTTGAGTAATATATATACCTTAGCAACAAGAATCTGGGCACCCACGTACTTGTCATCCCAACTAAAAATTGTTCTTGCTCCGCCAGTGTCACCTGATCCTTCCAGGTAATCAAGGTACTTTTTCATTTTGGTCGCACGGTGAAGCCATGCTGCTGCCCATACTAATTCGTCCTGTTTAATCAAAATAAAATCTTTACTAATAGGAGATATATGATATTACTTTTATTTTGTTTCTTTACGAATATTATACATAATTAAATGTAATTGATGATTTTCTATGTCACTGCCAATAATGATTTGGCTTTTTGAAGTTGTCAATATTAGTTATGAGTTACTCTAATCTAGTAATTTTGAGGCCAAATTGCATTAGTGTGGCTACTATTGTGAAAGATTACCTCATGTCCACTACTATACTGGATATACATTCACAATGTTGTTAAAGATATATTACCTCAAATGCAATAATTAAAAACTTTTCTTTTCAATAAAAATTTCCATTTATTGCATATATTTATGACCTCAGCTAATGTTATAAAAACCATACTATATTTATATATCCGTATACTACTCAATAGTACTATTGTGAAAGCTATAGATTACCTTGTATCCACTACTGGCATATACTTTCCCCGCAGGTGTGATACTGTTCTGATACAAGCCTTGATTATTGCGTGCAAATTCAAACAGCTGCAACCAAATTAAGAAAAAAAAACGTAAGTTTCCATTTTCCAAAAGAAAATTTAAAATTTATCCAATTAAGATATTTCTAACTTATACAAAAAAAAAATATTTATTTACTTTTTTAACCACAGATATCCTCTACGTGTATGATAATACTACTCGAGTAACCATATTATGAGAGGGCTACACTATCTTATTTAAGAAGAATTAAAGCGTCGAAACTAACCAAACTCAAATTTGGATTCCAACGCAATTATTTCTAACGTTATAAATATAAGTTTACCACGTTTCAATTACCAGTTGATATAATAATATTAAATTTAATTAAATGATTGGTGAGACAATATTACTTGAAATAATTTGCGTGTAATATATAGATGGAGATGGTAATGAAATTTTGCATACTTGGATTGCATGAGTGAGCATTTTGGATGCATATTTTGGGTCCACAGAGTTAAATGCTATGGAAGCAGCAGCAAGAGAAGCAGAAGTCTCAGCAGCAAGATCAGAGCCTGGATGTTGGTCATCAATCTTATAAGCATCGCGAGGTGTAGTCATATCCTCTGGCCTTTGCCAACATTCATGGTCAGAATCAGGCTCACCAACTTCTCCATACAAAACATCTGCTTCTGGGTGTGCTTTCATCAAATAGTCTGTTCCCCATTTTATGGCACTCAATGCATTTTGAAGTTCATTGTTCTTTGCAAGTTTGTCTCTGAATTCTATTGTGCTCCATGAAAGCATAGTTATCGTAAATGCCATTGGAAACCCAAGCTTCAAGTTGTCTCCAGCATCGTAGTATCCACCCACTAGATCAACCTGCATGTACGTATTTATTTTGTGTCAAATTGAATTTCATATATATATAGTGCATTAATACATAGAAGAATAGTATATCACAACTATTTAAATAGTAGAGATCAACTTGATGTGTGTTTGCAATTATTTTCAAATATTATTTTTTTGTTTTACAAAAATTAAAACACACATATATATAAAATAAGAATTTGAATAAAGAGTTTAACGGGGGGAGGGGATAAATATGTGAAATAAAAGGCTATAAAATTAACACATCGGAAATTTATTTATTTGTGAGTTAATTAATGAAAATCAAATAAAAGAATTGATTGGTGAAATAATCCTAATTGAAGAAAATAATTAGAATTTAAGGATTAAATAAAAAATTTTAAAATTTATGGTGCTAATTAATTTACAAAAGAAAAACACAGTTCAGGTAAATTATTTTTCTTTTTATATACCATGGAGATCTCATATAAATTACGCAAACCTTTTGCTACTATGCTAAAACTAGTGGCTTGTTCGGGGTGAGTTATATATTATTCTGTATTCTTAATTATAAAATTTTCCTTTTAGAAATTATTATGATTATAATTATAAATATATAGTGTTTGGAAAGCCAAAAGGAAATAGAAGATCAACATTTTTTATCAACTGTATATGTGTTGGACGCTTTTTGTGTTTTCTAAAACTAATTGATTCGGCTATAGTTGTGAGTTAAAAAATAAGAGAAATAGAGAAAATTGAAAGGTTTTATGGAAGTCATTTTTTCCGTTGTGTTTGTGATTGTGAGTGTAGCTCTCTCATTCTCTCATTTCTCTCAATTTCTCTGCTCTCAGCCCTTCCCTTTCTCTTCTTTCAAACTCTCAAACACACCCTCAGAATTTTTGTGCACTACTAGGTAGCGTAAGAATTTTGGTTTAAAAAAAAAATGCATGTTTTAATGATAATTTTTTCATTACATAATGGAATAGGAATATTTAAAATGCAGAAATTAATTAATGTGTAAGTAAAAGATTAATTATCATACTCTAACATCTTGACCATCTTTAAGTCCAGAATTTCCTCGCCATTGTACTCTTTGGTTGGAAGGCAACTTCCCTGAACGCTGAGCCTCATAGAACAACAAACTCTTTGTGAGAGCTGTTCCATAATCAACAGAGGCAACATTATGAATCACAGAAGAAAAACAAAGGACACTCATGAAGATGAAGATACTGCTTATTGCCATGACCACTGCTGAGAAACAACAAACAAACCAAAAGGTGTTTCTTAACAATTTGTTTTTCAATGAGAAAACCTGCACCTTAGCCATATTTGTAGAAGTGCATGTCATTCTGAAACAAAATCATTTATTCCCAAACTGATTGGCCAAATAATAATCTCATTAATTATATATCTTCGTAATCATTTTTTAATTAAGAGAAAGTGATCTCCGAAACAATTGGTTCACGAGATATAAGGAATGAATTGTAATTTTAAGTAATTACTAAATGAAGGAATTATTAATTAAATGTTTGATATATATTTTTAATAAGGTTTTAAATGTTTTAAATCATTTAATTCTTACTTATTAAGCTTAAGAATAATATTAAAAGAATGTTTTAATATATACACATAAGATAGGATAAGATTATATATAGTTAATTAAGAAAAATATTCGTACAAGGAAAAAATATTCTAAAATAAGAATACAACAATCAATGCTCATTGAAGTGAATAAGTTAAGAATAATTTGAATTAACTAAAATATTCAAAACTACGTAATTAGAGATAAGTAAAATAATTAATGGACTTTATATTCTTAAATAAAATAAAAGTAGTTATTATTTTTGTACAAATTGAATGGATGTCTTAATCTATGGAATTGGTTCAATGATACTTACTTATTTCCTCTTATATAATAATATCATATTGAATCCAATAGGATTTGCCTCTCTCATAAAGCATATTTGTGGCCTTAATAAAAATGAATTTCATGGCTATATAACTAAAATATATTCAAGTAGTCCTTTTTCTTCCCATTATGTTTCTCTAATTTCTTGTCATTATGTTTAAAGGAATAATGTTCTGAAAACAATTATATAAGAAAAAATACTGACATATATAAATATACATATATATATATAAAAAAATATTATAAAATAAGAATAAAAAACTAATGTTGGTATAGAAAGGGAATTAAGAATTTTGAGTTAGTTAAAAAATAAAAGAATAAAAAATCTATTCTTATATTTAAATTTTGGCTCCTCTAAAATGACGGGTAATAATTAAGAAATTATATAATTATTATACATTTTTTTATAAGATTATATTTATTCTTAATGGGAGGCAATATTTCTGTTTGAGCAGGGTATGACTTTTATGGACGGTAAAATTCTCCTTTTCATTCGAGTATTTAACACAATTACATGCATATCTAGGGCTCGAACTCGAGATCACCGGCCGATTAAGTTGAAACAACCTCTTACATCATTTGCATGCATATTATTATAATTTGAATTATTAACTTTTAATTCTATAATTATAATTATAATTATAATTATTTATTTTACCATTTTCAAAGTAACTTATTTAATTTAGACCAATCGATCATCTCATACTTGAAAATGAGATGTAATTTAAAAAATTCTATATTAAATCAAATTAAATAAAAATAATATTGATTACTCATTTAATTAACTATTCAATCAAGAAAAGAGATTATTAATTTATTTAATTAATACTGAAATGTTTTCAATCAATATATATATATATATAATAAGATATGTATATATCATTATTAAATTATTTTGTATTAATTAGGTTAATTTTTTAAAAAATTTCAAAATAAAAAATCACACATTTATATTTTCTATTTTAAATTTATTTTTTTATATTTTTTAAGAATTGAAAGTGTTTTCCGTTGGAATTGGTGCTGACGTAGAGAGTTTTTTCAATGGAAGCTTAATCAACTAGCTCAACTGATGGAAGAGCTATCTCCGATTATTCTTGACGAAGGACACCCTGATAGTTGGCGTTGGAAGCATGATCCTCAAGGGGCATTTTCTGTAAAGTCAACCTAGAAGATCATTGTGAATGAGTCCATTTTTGCTGAATTACCAATGTATAAATTCCTTTGGTCCAAGTTTGTTCCTACTAAGGCTTCAGGTTTTGCTTGGAAAACTATTCTTGATAGAATATCTGCCAAACAAAACTTAATTAATAGGAGGGTGATTCTTGATATTGATAGAGGTTGTACTTAGTGTGGCCTGGTCACTCTTTGGAAACAACATCCCATCTTCTTTTTTAATGTTATTTTGCACATACAGTTTGGATGATGTGTTTTGACGGGTTTGGATTGCATTCTGTTCAACATAATCATTGCTTGACCAACTTTGAACATTTTGCGGGATTGCCTGTTTGTTCTAGTACAAATGGTCATCAATTTGGTTAGTCACACTCGGTCTTTGTGGATAGCTCGGAATAATTCTGTTTTTTCAAATGAGATTATGGATGCTGAGGCTGTTTTGGAGTTATTTAAATTAAGGTCTTGGAAGTGGTTTAAGGCAAAGGATTCTTCTTTTATATCTCCGTTTTTTTTGTGGTCTATGAATCCTTATGCTTGTTTAAATTTTTCTGCATTATGAGGAGCTGTCAGAATGTGTTTGTGGCTGTCCATGCAGTGTTGGTGATTTTTGGATCGGAGCACCATTCTTTTGGCAGAAAGTCTTCCATTAGTAAATGATTTCATGCTCTTAATGATGGTGCCATGGTCTATTCAAGTGGAATTGGATGGTTCTTCAAATAGATTTTTGTTTGCTTATTCCTGTTACGTTGGATTTTAAACAACTTGGTAGAATGTCAGGAATATGGCTTTCCTGTTACTGCAGTGGTGATTTATTTTTTTCGAGTATTCTCCCACCCAGTAAATAAGAGACTAATCTCTCGTGGTACTGTCAGGTGTAAAGCGGAAACCCTCCCAACAATATTTTTTCCATTCACATGAATCTAAGGATCGAACCCAGTACCACTGCAGTGGTGATTTGGCTTATGTATTATTGGTTTCATCCTTATTTATGTATTTTGTAAAGGTGCAGCTTGGCTAATTTGTAAGCTATAGTGCTATAGTGGTTCATTTAGATAAGCACAGATTTCAGTTTTGTAATTTATAATTGGGTTAGAGTACCATTGGTACTCTCTATTAATTAAATTGTCTTTTGCCTATAAAAAAAAAGTTTAAACTTTTTGCCTCGTTAAATTTTTCTTCTCACGTAGTACTCTCATCTAATTTGAGGGTCTATCTAGCGTACACAAGCCAAAAACTTGTGTATCGTACACAAGTTAAAAATGACCGGGAAAAGACGGTTTCGCCGGTATTAATCATTTAACTTTACAGGCCTTTAATGTTTTATGTTTGCACAAAGTCCCTCTTGTTTCTTAAAATAAAACAAAAATGGACCCCATCTGTCAGACCTTGTAAATGGCAAATGAATATGACTTTTCGCACATTATATATATGCAACCACCAGGGACATCGCAATTCGCAATTATCATGGAGCATTGGAGTGAAGTTAATGGCTATTACTGATAATTAATACAACTCTGTAATTTAATATAAATAAAATTAATTAAATTCACACATATTAAGAAAGTTGATTAAACTCATTAAATTTTTTTGGTATCATGTAAAAAGTACTACTTGCATTGCCTAAATTACCATACATTCAATTTTATTGAAAATTGTTGCAAGTGGATATAGTCTCTTACTATTAGCACATGATTCATTAAATAGTGGTTGGAAAGTAAGATCAAAGGATGTTTTGGGTTTATCTCATTAAATAAGGTAAAAATAGTTAAGATTAACTTATATTTTAGTCCACCAAATGTGAGTTTTAGTAATTAGTATGAAAAATAGAATATGAATAATTAATACTCCCTCCGTCCCTATTTATAAGACCACTTCTAGAAGAATTGGATGTCCCTTAATATAACACCATTTGCAAATTTTTAGGTAAATTAATTATTTTTTTCATATTTGCCCTTCATTAATATTCAACTCTTTTTATTCCTCATATATTAATAAGTATGAATAATTAATGAAGTTTTACCCATATGCTCAACTACCCCATTGGAAAGTGAATTTTGGAGTCTTCCACCATGTCACCATTAATGTTTCTAAAATATAGTGACTTTTAAATAGGGGTATATTTGAAATGCTATTATTTTTTTTTAAAGACCAATACATTAACCAACTTTTCTTAAACTGTGTGAAACGGTTAAGAGGGTCTTATAATAAGGGACGGAGGGAGTAGTAATTAGCAGTTATTTGAAATAAATTAGACATGAATATTGTAAAAAGATATACATTGTTGTTGAAAAAAATAAATTTCCACAATCATACAGATGACTTCAAAATGACTTTTCACAATGATTTTTCACAATTTTAATTTGATAATTCACTATAATTATATTTTAATTCAAAAAATAACTACATTTGTTTCTCAGTTTTTAATTGTTCCATAAGTCGTCCAATATTTTGGTGTATTATCCTTAACCTCCAAAAAATATTTGTTTGAAAATTACTAACACAATAAAAATATTAGTTAAAAAAATTATAACTCAATTGAAAAATTACTCCAAAATCATCAAAAAATAATTATTAAATATAAGTGACATAACAATTTAATTAAATGGAAACATAATATATTAAGGTTCTAAAATACAAAACATGATCTAATGTTCAAAATTTTTATCAAATATTAACATGTACTTCCACATCACACTATTTTATAAACTTGGACATGTGTTAGCATTTTTCAAGATCCGCAAAAAAAATGATTATTAACACTAATTGATCAAATATTATAAAATAAAAAAACACAAATAGATAGTTTTAAAAATATATTTTGAGTTTGTAATATATTATATATATATCGGTTTTAAAATATATATATAAATATATTAGATATTTTAATGAAATTAATAAATATATACAATTATATATATGATTTTATTTATTAAAAATTTCAACTAATTAACATATTTGTGTGTTTGGATATGGGACGTGTTGGACATTATAATGCTCGTATCCGTGTCAATCCCATAAAAAACATGGGTTATTATTCGTATCCACACCTATACACGTTTTCCCTGTCCATTATAGGTACTTTTTATGGGTACGTATAGGTCTTGGGCTCAATTATCATTCATATCTTAGGACAATTAACCATCCGTAGCCTCTAAATAATTTTTTGTGATTTGTTTAATAAAATGTAGTTATTATAAAAATTTTACTATACAAATTCTCAAAAAAATCAATTAAAATAATTGAAACACGAGTTTGGAAAAATTTGGGAAAAAATTACATTTATTACACTTTATAACAATTGTCTGGATACGTGTATTTACTTATTTTCAAAACAGCTTAGATATATAAATTTCATACAATAGAATACTGTTCTCTTTTGACGTTACAATAGGATACTATATATTATTAGATAAATATTATCTTTTATTTATTTATTTATTATTTTTTATTATTTATTTACTTATTTATTTATTATCGTCTGCGTTGTATTTTTTTGGAGGGCATGCCCCAAAATTTTTATTTCTCGTGGAACCAAGTTGCAAGAAAATGACATCTACGGAATGGAAAGAGGACAACCGATTATAGATTTCAAATCTCATTCGTTCATTAAAAAAATAATATATTAAATGATCAGCATTTACTTGTGTATGATACACACCTTAGACAACACCCTAATTTGAACTTCCATTTATGATGATTGATGAAGAAAATTCTAATCTCCCTTAATTAGCTCTTCGATCAAACAAATTTTTTTTGTTTGATCAAACAAAATAATTCTAATCAAACAAGAAATGGGGAACTAGTTAAGAAACGCTAATTAAGAAGTGAATGCCCAATTTGGAAGTCATTATATATTGTTCTCTATTTTTTATGGAAATCAATGATCTATTACTCTCGTCATAATTTTAGATTTTAAATCGTATTCACCTTCACATGATTCATAGTTGTGAATATATATATTCCCTTTTTTATTCCCTCTCTGAAATTTGAAGGAGCTGTCAATACTCAATTATATATCGATACTCGATTGTGTAGACAAAACCCAATAGTCATGCATTGTAGATTGTTTCTATAGTAGAATTGGCCACGCGAACCGCTCAACCAATTCAACATTCAACGGTTGAATCAGTGATTCAAATATCATGATCATATCGAGTCAAGTCTAATAACATTGGTCTTATGACAACATTTTTAAATCTGTTTATTGATACATGCAACACATATATTTAACAACGCATCCAATATTTTTTTTTTCTCTATTCATCATATCATTGATCACTTCTCACATTTATCTCTCTTTCCTTTTTTTATTTCTCTATATTGTATAGATTAATGCACATTTTTTATATTTCTCTTTTCAAATAGCTCACAATTAGGGATGAATAGCCGAGTACCTGAAGCTCAGACTTGGCTTATGAAAAAAAATGGGCGGCTCAAATTTGGCTCATTTATTTAAACGAGTCAAACTTAAAGCTTAGGCTTGACTAGTTAAAGAAAAACAAAGCTTGAATCTGACTTGTTTAGCTCATTTATAACTTCATTGTTTTTGCTCTTATGAAAATTTTCTTTAAATCATTTTTAAAGTTTATGAATTTAGTATTTAATAAATATTTTATTGTTAAATCATAATATAAAAATCAAAATATATTCTAAATATACAATATATATAATTAAAATATTCTAAAATATTATATTTTTTGCAATTTAATACATAATTTCTTGACTAATATAGGAAATATTTCAATACTTATTTTCATATATATAGAGAAATTATTTTACTTTATTATTTTATTATTTATTTTAAAAATAAACTTATAACTGTATGTTTTCTTTTTTAATTTTTATTAATCTTACTTTACTTTAATTATTTATATTAATTAATTATTATATATATAATACGCGGGCTATTCACAGGCAGTTAGTGTCAAGCTTATAAGGCTTGGGCTTGACTCATTTAAATAATCGAGCCAAACTTTAAGCTTGTGTTTGTTTGTTTAATTAAACAAATGAGCTTGATCGAGCATTTAACAAGCCGAGCTCAAATAATTCATGAATAGCTCAACTCATTTAGAGCACTACTCACAATTTGGCATGATAAAAAGAACGGTTTTGATAACTTAAGGGCTGGTTTTAAATATTTAATTATATTTCCATTTTGATTACAGATCACAAATTAAGCACTTCACATTGATTATATCATTAATTAAATTTTTATGATTATATTATCCTTTTGAAACAAAAAAATTATAACTAAATTAGTAACACTCCATCAAAAAAATTAGTAACACAACTTTCGAATAATTCTTTCTAATTCTCACTGAAATTCTCACTAAAAAATATCATAAAACGCAAACATTATTTCCAACGTCATTAGATCGGTGTCGTGGGGAACATTGGTGTTAAAAAACCTGCACATTTATATATATATATATATATGTATATATATATATGTATATGTATGTATGTATATAATTCTTCTGATGTGAGATATGTGAGATATATTAATGTTTAATTTCTGTTTACAAATGGAAGTTTTTATCAAACGAAAATTTTAATCAACGTAAACAGAGAAACGTGAAATGTTTAAACAGGAAAAATGGCAAGAATGGAGAAAAAAAACAAGAAGAAATTTAAAAACCAGCATATCTCTAAATAGGAAAACTGAAATGTTTAAAATTAAGCCGAAAAAGGAGAGAGAAAAATAGTTAGAAAAATGCTATGAGGTTAATATAGTCGTAAAAATATGATACAATTTAATTAATTAATAAGATAATAAATATAAAGTGTTTAATATATAATTTGTTATAAAATATAAATATAATTAATGCTTAAAATCAAAACCGAAAAAAGAATATATTAATAAGATTATTAATTGAGTTTCAAGTACAATTAATTCAATAGTCCACATATTTTACATGAGCTGAATTTGTTTCAATGCTAAAAATTTCCATTCAAAATTTAATATCTGTTTGCTTCCCAATTAGCGACCCTCGAAATTAATTTTGTGGAATTGATTTTAAATCATTTGGGTTTGACATGCTATATAAATTGTGCAATTCCCCCCACCTAAAAGAAAATTCGTCCTCAAATTTACCTGAGATGAATAACTCTGGAAAAGACTCCTTCATCTTCTCCTCAAGCTCCCAAGTAGCGCTTTCTAGTGTAGCTCCTCCCCAGATTACCTTAACTAAAGGAATTTCCTTACCTCGAAGTTGTTTCACCATCCGATCCTCAACTCTCACTAGTATGGTTTCCACCGTCAAGTTTTCCTTAATCTCAAGATGATCCGACTCAATCACATGTGAAGGATCGTAAATGTACTTCCGGAGTTGAGAAACATGGAAGACATTGTGAAGATTTGACAAATGTGGAGGTAAAGCAATTTGATAGGCAACATTGCCGACTATTTTGAGAATTTGATAGGGACCAATGAAACGAGGTGTAAGCTTTTTAGACTTTAATGCCCTACCAACCCCAGTCCACGGAGTGACTTTCAGGAACATATGATCCCCTTCTTTGAATTCTAAGTCCTTCCTCCTCTTATCAGCATAACTCTTTTGCCTACTCTGAGTTGTCCCCATCCTCTCTTGAATTAACTTAACCTTATCGGTGGTCTGTTGTACTACATCCGGTCCTAAAACAAGGCTCTCTCCCAGCTCGCACCAACACAAAGGTGTCCTACACCTTCTACCATACAATGCTTCTTAAGGTGTTATGCCTATGCTAGAATGAAAACTATTATTGTATATAAACTCTATTAAAGGTAGGAAACTATCCCAACTACCCCCTTGGTCTAACACACAGGCTCTAAGCAAGTCCTCTAAGGATTGTATGGTTCTCTCGGTTTGCGGATGATAAGCTGAACTAAGTCTAAGTTGGGTTCCCAAAGCTTGTTGGAAACTCTCCCAAAATCTAGATGTAAATCTAGGGTCTCTATCTGAAACTATGCTAGATGGTACTCCATGCAACTTTACAATCTCACTAATGTAAATCGTAGCAAGTTTTTCTAAAGAGTACTTAATGTTAATATGGAGAAAATGGGCACTCTTAGTCAACCTATCTACAAAAACCCAAATAGAATCATGCCCTCTTACAGTCCTAGGCAAAAAACCACAAAATCCATAGAAATATTATCCCACTTCCACTCAGGTATACTTAAAAGTTGGAGCAGTCCTCAAGGTTTTTGGTGTTCTACCTTAGCCTTTTGACAAACCAAGCAAGCACTCACAAAGTCCTCTATATCCCTCCTCATCCTAGGCCACCAAAACATCTTTTTCAAATCTTGATACATCTTAGTTGAACCAGGATAGAAACTAAGTTTACTCTCATGCCCCTCTTCGAGTACTAAACGCCTAAGAGTAGGTTTACTAGGCACACAAACTCGGTCTCCAAATATCACTACTCCATCTACACCTAAGACAAATTATCTACCACTACCCTCTTCTATAGCCTCACGCCTAATCACCAAGGATGAGTCCTCTAATTGGGCATCTCTAATGTCCCTCAACAAGTCATTACTTACTCGAATCATTCCTAGTTTCACACTATCAGGAGCTACCTCACAAGCTAAGCTTAAATCTCTAAACTGGGTCAGGAGATCCATTTCCCTAATCATCAAGGAACTAACATGAAGAGATTTCCTACTTAAAGCATCTGCTACTACATTAGCCTTACCAAGGTGATAACTCAATTCAAAATTATAATCCTTTAGAAATTCTAGCCACCTTCTTTGTCTCATGTTCAACTCCTTTTGATCAAACAAATACCTAAGGCTCTTATGGTCACTAAAAACCTCAAATTTAGAACCATAAAAATAATGTCTCCACATCTTTAACACAAACACAATAGCTGCTAACTCAAGATCATGGGTAGGGTAATTTCTCTCATGGATCTTCAATTGCCTAGAAGCATAAGCTACTACTTTACCTTCTTACATTAACATTCCACCTAAATCCATCTTAGAAGCATCACAATATACTACAAAAGGTTTAATAAGATCAGGCAAGACTAAAACCGGTGCACTAGTCAATTTTTCCTTAAGGGTTTGGAAACTAAGCTCACACTTACTATTCCAAACAAAAGCAACCCCTTTCCTAGTCAACTCGGTCAAAGGTAAAGCTATCTTAGAAAATTCATCTATAAATCTCCTATAATACCCAGCCAACCCAAGAAAACTTCTAATCTCACTCACTGACTTAGGAGTCTCCCACTTAAGCACAGCCTCTACCTTAGAAGGATCAACACCTATACCCCCCTTAGAGGTTACATGACCTAAGAACCTCACTTCTTCTAACCAGAAATTACACTTGGATAACTTAGCATACAACTGTTTATCCCTAAGAATCTGCAGTACCACCTTTAAGTGCTCCTCATGCTCCTCCTTAGTTTAGGAGTAAATTAGTATGTCATCTATAAAGACAACTACGAATTTATCCAAGTAAGGATGAAAATTTTGTTCATGTAATCCATAAAAATAGCTGGAGCATTAGTCACACCAAAAGGCATTACAAGATACTCATAATGTCCATATCTAGTCACAAAAGCAGTCTTAGGTATGTCCTCTTCTCTAACTCTAATCTGGTGGTAACCCGACCTAAGATCAATCTTGCTAAACACACAAGCCCCCACTAGTTGGTCCATAAGATCATCTATCTGAGGTAAAGGGTGCCTATTCTTAATGGTTACCTTGTTCAACAGACGGTAATCTGTGCACAACCTCATACTACCATCCTTCTTCTTGTTAGTTTATGCACTAGAGACCTATATGTTTTTGAACATCCATCACTTGTATCATATTATTATTTTATAAAGGCATTTCATTTTATTAATTCATTTAGAATATAATTATTGTCCTTAGAATAGTAATCTTAAGCTTCATAAGAAATCAAGTAGATGACTTGATCGTGCGACCTTATGAAGAACTATTCTTAAAATAGTCCCTAGTCAAGTATCATCTTAGGACAAAGATGCATTTAGACTAGTATGTGAGTTCATTGATGATCAAATCTCACGGATCATGGATATGAGATATCATGTGCTCACATAGGTACACATTAAGAATAATGGTGTACTAGACAGACCCACCTTAAGAACATTGCATGGATTGTTACATAAGTGTCATGAACGTTTCTTAAATTGATAAGTGTTATATATGAAGTCCTTCGACCTGAAATCACTACGATTCCTACATAAGGAATTATATGTTTTAATTATCATCAAATGTTACCTGTAACAGGGTAATCATAAAGTTGGTTGTTGGACATATAATAAATTATGTGGTGGGATGTGAGTGACCTAGATGGGATTTGTCCCTCCTATGTAACAGGAGTTATATATGTAGGTCTCTTGATAAAGTGGGACTGCTGTCAGCACCCAATTTTGTCCGGGAGTTTCACTTACTTTTCCATTTATTTTCGTGTGTATATATTTATAATCCTTAATCCTTTCATCCTCACATTAAAATTAAAAAAAATAAAATAAAAAAAAATATAAATGGATTAATTAATTAGATAATTGATTAATTATTTGATGGTTAATTGATTAAATAATTAATTAAACATTTAAAAAAAATTATTTCAATTTACTAAAAAGGGTGAGTAATAGATCAAACAAGGGTGTGTTGGGCCAATTAGGCCAATTGACCTAACAACCCAAACAAAAGGGGGAGGCGTGAAGTAGAAACAGGAACCTGCTCCTTCCTGATAATTCATAATTGGCTAGCTGTAGTGCAACTTGAACTGAATTTGGGCGGCAGCGGTATGGGAAAAAGAAGAACAATGATTCGTGGCAGTGCAAATTGCATTTGGGCGGTTAGGTCTGCTTATAAATTAAGAGAGCAAAAGAATAGAGGGGGAGAACATTTTTCTGGGATCAATCACAGAGAATACAGAAAAACTTAGAGCTCAATGTCTGAGTTCTAAGTCCTTTTGAAAGGAAAACGGAGACTTTGGAATGGGGGAACCGAAGAACATATAACAGAAAATTACAAAGAAGCTTGCAGATGAATATTCAAAGCCGGCAGGAAAGCTTGAAGTAGCAAGATCAGGAAGGAGAATCAAGGCTTAATTGAGAATTCCTACACACGCATATAGGCTACAATTTGGTATATTCTCTTCTAACTTTCATTCAAATATCAACTTGTAATTGTCCTGTGTGTACAATAACATGCCCCTGAGGAGTAGCAAAAATCATTCAGCAATATAAAGTCTCTATTAAAATTACACAGTCCCATTACACAAAGGTATAACAAAAGAGAAATAGCAGTCCCAGCCTCTATGATACACCATTCATCATCCAAAGAATTTTGTCTGCCCAAAGTCAAAGCCACAGAGAACAGAAGTGGTTCAAACAACATAATAGAAAACCCAAATAAGGAGAAAGAAAAGAGAGAAGGAGAAAGGAAACCACCCCCCACTGCGAACGGCCGTCGTGACACCACCGCGGTGAGCCCGCCGCTGTCTCCCCTGCCTTCCCCGCTGTAGAACGCGGCCCAGAAGTGGTCCACCAGGCAGGAGCTCTAACCATCGTCCCTCTTCCGCAGTGTTGCTGGTCGCGCCGTCAAGCGCAGCCGTTCCTTCGTCCGCCGTCCAAATCGTCGCGCGGCCTCCGTCGCGCGTTTCGGTCTTTCCCCTTTTGCGCTGTCGTCGCTCAGCAACCGCGGCCTACGCCGCGCGTCTCCTCTCCTCAGGCCGCCGTGCGCGGCCGCGTCCTCTCCTGTGTGCGGCAGCTCCGCCGCTGCTGCAAGCTTCCATGGCTGCCTCTTTTTGCTTTCCCTTTACCCTAATGTATAACCCTAGCAGAGAAGATAAAAGGGGGGTTTGGAGCCTTTTTTCCCTTTAATGTGGTAAAATCTGGTTATTTTGTGTATTAAGCTACTTATTTTTACCACTTTTATGAATTGGGTTTAGCTTGTTTTGTATTCAGATTGGGAACGGAGCCAGGAAACTAACCCTCTAATAGCCCATTTTGTTTTTATGTTTTTTGTCAAATTGTTTCTTTTTTTATGATGGGCTAATGGTTCATCAAAGGCCCATTCTATTTTTTTATTGTTGTCTTGTTCGTCTTGTTACGGCCAATGATGTGAACTGAGGCCCAATTTATTTTTCTCCTCTTTTATTTTGTATTATTTGTTTTACCAAAAAATTGTGTGTTATTTATTTTAAATATGTGTTATTTCTTTATTACTAATAATCTTTTTTTTGTAAATTCTTTTAGATCCACCATCTTGTATTTCTTTTAAGTGTTTAGAATTATTTATTTAACATTTGTGGATGTAAATATTTGTTTATTTCTCTCTCTGTAAATAATTGATTATTTGTAATTTTAATTTTGTGTTCATGTAAATATTAATTGATTCAATTTATCCCCTTTTATCTTTAACGTTAATAGAATAGCATTTATATCTTTTAACGTCATTCAAATAAAAAATAATTGAGCATAGTCATTTACTAGCTCAATAATTTGCCCGTTTATAAATAAAAAAAACATTTTTTAAATTGGTTTATCAAATCTATTACGTCAATGGAATAACATTTCTATCCTTTAACGTATATTTTTAAGAGAAAAGGAAATATTGAGTATAGTCATTTACTAGCTCAATAATGCGCTTAATCTCAAATCTCTTCTAAAAATAATTTTCTCAAAATTACGGTAATTGAATAGCATTTCTATCAATAACGTGAAAAAGGAAATATTGAGTATAGTCATTTACTAGCTCAATAATGCGCGAAATTTCAAATTCCTTTTCAAAAAAAATAATTCTTTTCGGAAAATACGTTAATTGAATAGCATTTTTATCAATATCGTAAAAAAGGAAAATATTGAGTATTGCCATTTTCTAATTCAATAATGCGGAACTTCAAATCTTTTCTCAAAAATGTTTCCTTCTCAAAATAAATGACGTTTATTGAATAGCATTTCTATCAATAATATCGTCTGAACAATTTCAAGGGTTCGTTGTATAGCCAGTTGCTAGCATCAACTCTACTAAAAAATAAATTCCTTTTTTCTTTGAATTAAAAACACTTCCAAAATCAATTTCCTCATTTTTCTTTATTTTCAAAAATTAAAAATTAATTTCTTTTCAAAATTAAAACCAATCTTTTTAAACACATTTTCGAACTACGTGGCTTTGATTTCTCCATTGCACCTCGGGATACGTAGGAGCGGGATTTCCCCATCGAGCCAAAATAAAACTTTCAAATTTTTGTCCCATTGATTTCAAAATTTATTTTTTCATCATTCTTTAATTTAACGAATGTAAATAAATTTTGTTTTTAGAGGGTAAAATAAACATTTTAAAAGTTAATGAATTTTTGCACAATTAATTAAGGGTAACCGTTTTAACGGATGTTGTAGGGTGCTAATACCTTCCCTACACATAATCGACTCCTGAATTTGGATCTCTTGTTCGCAGACCAGGTTTTCATTTTAAAATCATTTTCGGGTTTTCCAATTTTCCCAACCCAAATAAATTGGTGGCGACACCCCAAAAATTCAATCATTTTTCAATATTTTTCTCACGGGCTCGCCGACCCCGTCGTGGCCCCGGTCGCGACAACTAAAAAATGCATGGCCATGCTCAGGAGGATAAACATGAGATGTTTATTTTCTATACAGTTTACTTGGGGATCAAGAAAACATAAATTGAACTATATAAGGTTGACACAATCCATGCCCTTGTGTTCAATTAGATATTTGGACAAAGGGACAGATCATATAAATTATTATCATAAAATAGGATTTATCAAAGTTATTGATAATCTCAATATTTGGATAGCGATGTATTGCTAGATACCGCTCACTATTTATGATATTAAATATAAAAGGATTTTATTTAATATCATAACCAAATATTAAAAGCCTACTGGGTCACACGCATACAACATGCCACTAGAAAAGCATAATAATTCTAATTTAATTTAATTAGAATTGTAACATGATGGGCCAGACCCATAAGTGTGAGGGTTAAGTGAGTGAGGGGGTAAAACCCTAGCCACCACTTTATAAATAGAGCATGAGATCGATGCACTACCCTATGCATATAAGCAATCATCTTTTACTCTCTAAGGCTACTAGCAAAGTTGAGGATGGTTTCCTAGTTCGGCTGTTGGCGTGGACACCACTAGAGACGTGGTTGCTATTGCCTCGTTCATAATCCTAATAAGGTACGACCTTTCGTTTCAATACCTTTTATTCCTTGATTCGTGTTTTCGCAAAACGATTATAACAAGGGAGAGAATCCATTTATTTCCACTGCACCCTGACCACAAGCTTGATTCCCTTTCAATTGGTATCAGAGCTTTGGTTTACGATAAACATGTTTTAGGCTTTTAATCTTGTGAAGATTATGTTTTTTTTTGTTTTCTGCTGAAAAAACGTAGCGCTGATATCTGGGTTGCAACCTGCACTACAGCGCAGATTTGGGCTTCACTTTAGCTTGAGCCAAGACTGCAGCACAGATCTGCGCTTCAGCTTGGCTGCAGCGCAGACTGGAGTGCAGTTTACGTATTTTCAATTCTGATACTTGCGTTTCACCTATGCTGTAGCGCAGGTAAAGCGCAAGCGAAGCGCAACTTTCAGAATCAGTTTACTTTGTTCCCTTTATTGATTGTTTCATGTGCGATGTATATATGTTTATATGTTCTAATGTTGGAGGGTCTCATGGAACATGAAAAAGTTCATGTATTGGGCGTCAAAGGGTTCAATTGTTGAAACCATGTCTCGACTCAAATATTGACTGCGATAAACATGCCTCTTATCAATTTGCCGACAAGAGCGTATTCAAATGATACGAGGGACTTACTCGTTTATCGATTCGTGAAGTATTCGTTTGAAGCGAGACACTTATTGATGATTGGTTAAATGTTTATCAAATCAAATTTTGTTTCGAGACACTGCGTAGCGTGTTATTTTGTTTACGCGTAATCAAACCTCGCTTAATATATACATTTTATTATATCACTTGTTTTACAATCAATGGATGTTGAGTTTGCATGATGACTGGTTATGACCTTAGTTGTTTTAATTTAAATACGACCTACGTGTCGTGACTTACCTCTTAACATTCCTCTTGTAATTCTCTTCTCATCTCTATCCCCTCGTATGTTAAACGAGGTTTCTTCTTGTTATGTAATGTAACCGGGAGGACATGGAGCATGCATTCGGTGGGAGATTTGGAGAGCTCAAGATTATATACAAGATTACATAGTTGATGTAATTTTGTATTTGTTTTTAGGAGGCCATAACCATATCATGTATTTGTATGAGATGCATGCTTGTGTGTTTTTGTTAAATGGTTTAACAAAGGAGTAAAATTAAAATGATCAAATCCCTCAAAGAAAATATTAAGTTTTTTTGCCTTCCAATGAATAACACTCGTTAAGACTAGAGTCGATGAAGTGTGGATTTGCCAAAGAAGGGTACCTTTATCTATATTAGTAAAACGCGATAGGATAAAAAGTAATATCCGACTGTTAATCATTGGGTTTTGACTTAACTAGGTATATTCAATAGGATTGAAAAACCTAGAGGCTTTAATTCCTAAGATGAATTAGAATAAGAGTTATTCACCCAACTATCCAAGAGTTGTGTGAGATGCAATTGGAAAGCGTGTTCCTACCTAAATAACCTTTTCTTAAGCGATCGGCCAAAGCTGACTTAAAATAAGGTGAAATATGGATCTTGTTTTGAGGGTACTTATTTTGAATCAAAATAGTGGGAGGCATATTTAATTAAAGCCCTTGTTAAATATGTATGTTATATGATACTTACTTGCATAATTTTCTGTTAATAGATAACCATGGCAACGAACACAACAAGTAACCTTTCACTGAGATCCGTCCTTGAGAAGGACAAATTGTCTGGAACTAACTTTCTAGACTGGTACAGAAACCTAAGGATTGTCCTTAGGCATGAAAAGAAGTTGTATGTCCTGGAAGAGCCCGTTCTTGAAACACCCGCTGCAACTGCTTCGAAAGCTGACGAGGATGCTTTTAAGAAGCATCTAGATGATGCTCTCGATGTACATTGCCTTATGCTTGCTACCATGAATGCTGAACTCCAAAAACAGCATGAGAACATGGATGCGTACGATATGATCATACATTTAAATAGACTTTGTCAAGGCCAAGCTTGGCATGAACGATTTGAAGTCTCAAAGGCACTTTATCAATGTAGACTGGCAGATGGAAGTCCTGTTAGTGCTCATGTACTCAAAATGATTGGGTACATTGAAAACCTAGAAAGACTTGGATTCCCATTAGGCCAAGAGTTGGCCACTGATCTTGTCCTGCAATCGTTGCCGGACAACTATAGTCAATTCGTCATGAACTACAACATGAATGAATTTGACAAACCACTGCCAGAATTGTTGAGCATGTTGAGAACGACTGAGCAAAACATTAATAAAGGTAAAGGGAAGGCCATATTGATGGTCCAACCTGAAAAGGGCAAGGGCAAGAAGAAGTTCAAGAAGCCTTATTTCAAATCAAAGGACAAGGGCAAAGACAAGCCTAGTACCTCTACTTTGAAGTCTACTGGCGGGATAGCTAAGGAAGGAAAATGTTTCCATTGTGGCCAATTAGGACATTGGAAGAGAAACTGTGCAAAGTACCTGGAGGAGATCAAGAAGAAGGGAAGTGAGACTTCCACCTCAGGTATTTATGTTATAGAAGTCAATTTATCTGCTTCTACGTCATGGGTATTAGATACTGGATGTGGATCTCACATTTGCATAAATGTACAGGATCTAAAAAGGAGTAGACGACTGGCTAAAGGCGAAATCGACCTGCGAGTTGGAAATGGAGTAAAAGTTGCTGCTTTAGCCGTAGGAACTTATTATTTAACTTTGCCAACTGGGCTAGTTATTGAGTTAGATAATTGTTATTTTGTGCCAGCCATTAGTAAGAATATTATTTCTGTTTCTTGTTTAGACAAGAATGGTTTTTCATTTATAATAAAGAACAACAGTTGTTCAATTTATTTAAATGATTTGTTTTATGGTTGTGCAAAATTAAACAATGGACTATATGTTCTTGACTTCGAAGTACCTATCTATAACGTAAATGCTAAGAGGTTCTAAACAAATGATTTGAACCCAACTTATCGTTGGCATTGTCGCTTAGGCCACATAAACGAGAAACACATATCTAAACTCCATCAAGATGGTTATTTAGACTCTTTTGATTTTGAATCAATTGAAACATGTGAATCTTGTCTATTAGGGAAGATGACCAAAACCCCATTAACTGGAAAAGGTGAAAAGGTCGGTGATCTTCTTGGTCTCATACATAGTGATGTATGTGGGCCCATGGGCACAATGGCTAGAGGAGGTTTTCAATACTTCATCACTTTTACTGATGATTTTAGTAGATATAGATTTGTGTATCTAATGAAACACAAATCTGAATCCTTTGAAAAGTTCAAGGAATTTAAGAATGAAGTACAAAACCAACTTGGCAAGACTATTAAAACACTTCGATCAGATCGAGGTGGAGATTACTTGAGCCAACAATTTGATGACTATCTAAAAGAGTGTGGGATAGTATCCCAACTCACTCCTCCTGGAACACCTCAATGGAATGGAGTTTCAGAAAGGAGAAATTGAACCCTATTGGATATGGTTCGATCCATGATGAGTCATTCTGATCTCCCCGACTCCTTTTGGGGTCATGCTTTGTTAACAACAGCCTTCACACTAAACCGTGTTCCATCTAAGGCTGTCATAAAGACACCATATGAGATATGGACTTGGAGACGACCTAGTATGTCTTTTATGAAGATTTGGGGTTGTGAAGCTTATGTGAAACGCCAAGTTTAAGATAAGCTAGGACCCAAATCAGATAAATGCTTATTTGTGGGATACATAAAAGAAACTAAGGGTTACTACTTCTATAATCCTAGCGAAGGCAAAATGTTTGTCGCTAGGACTGCTGTATTCTTAGAGAAGGAATTTATCTCTAAGAAAATAAGTGGGAGGAAAGTAGAAATTGGAGAAATTCAAGTACCACAGAGTGGCAATGAGCCAATAATGGAACAAGAGCAGATACCACAAAGTGTTATGGAGCCACATGCTCAAGTAGCGCAAGACTTGCGTAGGTCAGATAGGGTACGTCACCAACCTGAGAGATATGGTTTCCTTGTGTCTCAAGAAGGGGATGTATTGCTAATGGATCAAGATGAACCAGTGACTTACCAAGAAGCTCTTTTGAGTCCAGAATCTGAGAAATGGCTTGATGCCATGAGAACTGAAATGGATTCCATGTACACTAACAAGGTATGGACCTTGATTGAGCCACCCGAAGGAATAAAACCCATAGGGTGCAAGTGGGTTTTCAAAAGGAAAACTGACATGGATGGTAATGTAAGTACCTTTAAAGCACGGTTGGTGGCTAAGGGTTTCAAGCAAATTCATGGTGTAGACTATGATGAGACCTTTTCCCCAGTTGCCATGCTTAAATCTGTTCACATCTTGCTTGCTATTGCAGCTTACCATGATTATGAAATTTGGCAAATGGATGTCAAGACAGCCTTCCTAAATGGAAGTCTTCTTGAAGATGTGTATATGACATAACCTGAAGGTTTTGTTATACCTGAAAATGCTGAAAAAGTATGTAAGTTGCAACGATCCATTTATGGATTAAAGCAAGCTTTTAGAAGCTGCAATCTTCATTTTGATGAAGCTGTTAAGCAGTTTGGTTTCATTAAAAATGAAGATGAACCTTGTGTCTACAAAATGGTTAGTGACAGCATAGTGGTTTTTCTGGTTTTGTATGTAGATGACATACTCCTCATAGGAAATGACATTCCTACACTTCAGTCTGTAAAGACTTGGTTAGGAAATTGTTTTTCTATGAAAGATTTGGGCGAAGCAACCTATGTGTTAGGTATTAGGATCTATAGAGATAGATCTCGAAGATTACTTGGCTTAAGTCAAAGTACAAACATAGAAAAAGTGTTAAAAGGATTTAACTTGCAACATTCTAAGAAGGGATTCTTGCCTATGTCACATGGTATAAGCCTATCTAAGGCTCAATCTCCTTCCAATAAAGAAGAGAGAGATCACATGAGTAAGATTCCTTATGCATATGCTATAGGGTCTATCATGTATGCCATGTTATGTACTTGACCAAACATATCATATGCTTTGAGCATGACTAGAAGATACCAGTCTGATCCCGGTAAAGGTCATTGTACAGCTGTCAAGAACATCCTTAAGTACTTAAGAAGAACTAAGGATTCATTCTTGATATATGGAGGTGAGGAAGAACTAGTTGTAAAGGGTTACACCGATGCTAGCTTCAAAACCGACAAAGATGATTCAAGATCACAGTCAGGTTATGTTTTTTGTTTGAATGGTGGCCCTGTGAGCTGGAAGAGTTTAAAGCAAGAAACAGTCGCTAATTCTACCACAGAAGCTGAGTATATTGCGGCCTCAAATGCTGCGAAAGAGGCCGTTTGGATCAGGAAGTTCATTATTGAACTTGGAGTAGTTCCTACCATTGTGGATCCTATAAGTCTTTATTGTGATAACTATGGGGCTATTGCACAAGCCAAGGAACCAAGGTCTCATCAACGATTCAAACATATACTTAGACGTTTCCATCTCATCTGAGAAATCATTGATAGAGGAGATGTGAAGATATGCAAAGTGCATACAGATGACAATGTTGCAGACCCATTAACAAAACCCCTTGTGCAGCAGAAGCATGAAGGGCACACTAGATCATTAGGCATTAAAGTTATGTCTGAATGGCTCTAGTGCAAGTGGGAGATTGTTAGTGTATGCACTAGAGACCTATATGTTTTTTAACATCCATCACTTGTATCATATTATTATTTTATAAAGGCAATTCATTTTATTAATTCTTTTAGAATATAATTATTGTCCTTAGAATAGTAATCTTAAATTTCATAAGAAATCAAGTAGATGACTTGATCGTGAGACCTTATGAAGAACTATTGTTAAAATAGTCCCCAGTCAAGTATCATTTTAGGACAAAGATGCATTTAGACTAGTATGTGAGTTCATTGATGATCAAATCTCACGGATCATGGATATGAGATACCATCTGCTCACATAGGTACACATTAAGAATAATGGTGTACTGGACAGACCCACCTTAAAAACGTTGCATGGATTGTTACATAAGTGTCATGAACGTTTCTTAAATTGATAAGTGTTATATATGAAGTCCTTCGACCTGAAATCACTACGATTCCTACATAAGGAATTATATGTTTTAATTATCATCAAACGTTACCTGTAACAGGGTAATCATAAAGTTGGTTTTTGGACATATAATAAATTATGTGGTGGGATGTGAGTGACCTAGATGGGATTTGTCCCTCCTATGTAACAAGAGTTATATCTATAGGCCTCTTGATAAAGTGAGACTGCAAAATGCATGGCCATGCTCAGGAGGATAAACATGAGATGTTTATTTTCTGTATAGTCTACTTAAGGATCAAGAAAACATAAATTGAACTATACAAGGTTGACATAATCCATGCCCTTGTGTTCAATTAGATATTTGGACAAAGGGACAAATCATATAAATTATTATCGTAAATAGGATTTATCAAAGTTATTGATAATCTCAATATTTGGATAGTGATGTATTGCTAGATACCGCTCACTATTTATGATATTAAATATAAAAGGATTTTATTTAATATCATAACCAAATATTAAAAGCCTATTGGGTCACACGCATACAACATGCCACTAGGAAAGGATAATAATTCTAATTTAATTTAATTAGAATTGTAACATGATGGGTCAGACCCATAAGTGTGATGGTTAAGTGAGTGAGGGGGTAAAACCCTAGCCACCACTTTATAATTAGAGCATGAGATGCACTACCCTATGCATATAAGCAATCGTCTTTTACTCTTTAAGGCTACTAGCAGAGTTGAGGAGGGTTTCCTAGTTCGGTTGTTGGCGTGGACACCATTAGAGACGTGGCTGCTATTGCCTCGTTCATAATCCTAATAAGGTACGACATTTCGTTTTAATACCTTTTATGCCTTGATTCGTGTTTTCGCAAAACGATTATAACAAGGGAGGGAATCCATTTATTTCTGCTGCACCCTGACCACATGCTTGATTCCCTTTCACTTCTTCACTAGCAAGACAGGTGCTCCCCAAGGTGATACACTAGGTCTCACAAACTTCTTCTCTAACAAATCCTCTAATTGTTTCTTAAGCTCGGCTAACTCCATGGGTGACATCCTATAAGGTGCAACTTAAATAGGTCTTGTCCCCGGTACTAGATCTATGGAAAATTCTATCTCTCTCTCAAGTGGTAGACTAGACATATTTTCAGAATACACATCAGGATAATCACGCACTACAGGTAACTCATTGATATAGCACTACTCTCAGAACTCAAAGAAGCTAGCAATATGTATACCTGGGCATCTTCTCTTAGAGACGCCTTCATCTGGTTGGGAGTCAAAAAGTCCTCACTCTTCCTTTCAACAGGTTGACCAAAGACAACAGTTTTATCAGCACAATTCAATAGGACATGGTTGGAAGATAACCAGTCCATACCAAGAATAATGTCTAGTTGATTTAGAGGCAAACAAATCAAATCAACTAAGAAATCTTTACCATTGATATGAACAAGACAATTCAAGTATACATCAGAAGTAGAAACCGATCCATTAGCTGGCGTTTCCACACTTAGCACAAAAGGCAATGAAGAGACATGCAATTTCAATTTGGACACACAAGCATGTGACATAAAGGAATGAGTTGCACCCGAATCAAACAAAACAATTAAAGGAATTCCCGCAATGAAACCCGTACCTTGGATCAAGTCTTCGGATTGAGAAGCTTTAGTACCACTTATGGCAAATACTCTATCTTCACACTGACTTATTCGGTGTCCCGATTTTCCACACCTAAAGCATTTAAGAGGAGTAGTAGAGTCCACGCTTCCGCCCTTAGATGCCTGACTAGCAGCCGGAGCCTAACTCCTCTTCTGAATCGAACCTTCGTTGCCTCCTCCAAACTTAGAGCTTCCAGCTGAATAAGAATACGACTTACTCTTGCCCGCAGATTCAGACTTGCTCTGGTTTCTCATAGGTCCCCCACTCTTGTAATGAGCAACTCTAGCCCGGTTGTCTTCATCGTACACCCTACATTTGTTCACCAGCTCATGAAATTGCACGATACCTTGATAGTTGAAGACCTGCTTGATTTCAGGACGAAGACCACTGATGAACTTCACACATTTCGCCTCTTCATTATTGGCTCCCTCGTATGTAGGACAAAATCGAACCAGTGCTTCAAACTTAGCTACATAGTCCGCCATTGTGCCATCTCCTTCCTTCAGTTCAAGAAATTCTATCCGCTTCTTGTTACAGATGTCGTGAGGAAAATATTTCTCCAGAAACAGCCTCTTGAAGTTCTCCCAATTCATTGTGGTGCCTTCCTCAATTATTCTCTGGTAGGTACTTTGCCACCAAAATCCGGCATCTCCAGATAGCATGAAAGCAGCCAACGTCACCTTCTGCACCAACAGACATTCCATAACTCTAAAAATCTTCTCAATCTCGAAGATCCAATCAGCAGCACCATCGGGGTCATAACCCCCACGGAAGGTAGGTGAATGGTTCCTCTGGAACCGAGCAAGCCAATCCACCTCGTGATGTTGGTTCAGGTTGCCTACTTCCTGAGCCATAGTCATTAAGGCTTCAGCAATAACACGATCATTTCTACCTCCTCCGACCATCACTTTTCTGATTCACAGAAAAGTAGAATAATCAAAACAAATAGTTAGATCAAACAATTCATCTTACTCAATCAACAACACAAGTTAGCACCAAGGAAACATGGCAAACACATAACTCAAGGCCGGTGAACCGACTTGCTCTGATATCACTAAATGTGACACCCGTCTACCCCAAATAATAATACAATCATCAAATTGAATTATAAGGAAAATTATAGTCAACACCGAGGTAAAAAGGTTCACAAATCCTCTTTTTAAATAAATGCTTAATCCAAATCCAATGTTATTTCCATAAAAGAGTAAAATCAATGTTATCAAAAGCTAATTTATCAACAGAATAAAAACATAACTTGGCCATGTAAGACCCTTAGAAATAATCTTTCTAAATCTCTACATAACAAAATAAAGAAATAAAGCTCCTGGACACTAAGCCCCGATGTCACACATATCAGAGCGAGACCCTGTCCCTTCAAAATTCAGCACATTGAGTGCCCTCTTCATCACCTAAGAAACCACAGAAAGAGTACGGTGAGGAATGGAATACAGACATATACATGCAATACAGAAGGCTACCCTTATTCCCACCCATCACCATACATAACATCATTCATCTCAATTCATATACTATTCATTTCACAAATCAGGTTCATATAAATATAAATTCACTTCCATACAATCTCAATTAATGTGTATGCTCACACCATGCACATATACAACATCTATCCTAAGAGTCATGACTTGGAACTCCACACAATGGGCGCACCTCATCAATTCCCTTAGTTGTTACCATTTATGGCCCTACCGGTAAACACCAGCCGATAGGTTGCACCCCTTCTATGGGCCCGCGCAAAGACACTCACCCCTTCCCACCGTTACCCATTCACCTCTTATGGGCTGGCGAGTCACATAGTAAAACACCCCCTCTTGGAGTCATGCATCGAATGTCCCCCATCATGGTCTCCACCCTTTCTTAGGGCATGCATCTCATGTATCACACCTCATATGCTCATGCTCAATGCATCAACATCATTTTATACATTTCTCATACAACATCATCTACTCAATTCATTCCACATCACATCTTGAATGAAATACACATAGAACATCAATATAAGATACTCACATAATAATACTTCATAACACTGTTAATGCACTTTATACATCCAATTTAATCTCATCAATTCCACGAAATAATTCATATATTAAATAAACATCCACCATATAAGTAAATGATCATCACATTACTAAAAGACAACACTCAAATATCAAGTTTGGACCTGGTAATCGATTACCAGAAGCAAATGCCCCATTTTTGGGCCTGGTAATCGATTACAGGGGATCTGTAATCGATTACCAGAGGACTGGTAGCCTGGTAATCGATTACAACATGCCTGTAATCGATTACCAGGGGCTCAGTTTCGTGTTTTTGCCCAAAAACACCTGGTAATCGATTACAGACTGGTGTAATCGATTACCAGCAATCCGAGAACGACTGCACCTGCGTTTTTATCCCTTTTTAACCCTCTTCTTCAATCCCTACTCAAATCTTTAAGTTCCTAACTTGTTTAAACTCGTTTTTACCGATTAAAAATCAATGAATTCAACAATTATTCTAACGGATTACTATAAATTTAAAATCTATTGATCAATTATGAAATCTCACCCCCAAATCCTAATTTGGCCCCTTTTCGACAATCTCGCTTACAACCCCCAAATTCATCAAGAAACATGCCATTATGCATCATACAGAACAATTTCAATCGTAAAACATCGAATTCACCGTTCATATTTCAAAATTTAGAGATCCTAGAGGGACTTATGGTTGCCTTTACTACCCAAGCACTCCAGCATACACATATAGTCGCACCTCTTCCCCCCGTACCTTAGAGATGACGATCAACGACGAACGGCAGAATTCTTCTCGATGATCTATACTTCGGCACCTCCCTCTCGTAGAGTCGCTTCTCTCCTCCCTAGAGTTGGTTATCTGACGTTTGAAAACAGATAGGGTGAAATAGATGACCCCTCTCTTTTTTACTATCTAATTGGGTTGGGCCTACTCCGACCCACCCATCTCCCTTTTTAATTAAATAATATGGTTTCTGATTAATGATAATAAAGATAAGAATAATACTGTTTTTTCTTCATTTTATTTTATTTTATTTATTTTAGAAATATTAGGATGTTACATCATTCATTTCCTGCGATTGATTCTATCAATCTATTAAAATCAATTTTAACCAATTGTAAACTAAATGGACCCTTGGAATTCAAACTTTTAGGGGTCATTTGGGGTGGTTGTGAGTTTTCAGTTTTTTATTTTTGAAAAATTTCAATCAAGTTTTTACAACTCAAAACCAAAAACTGAAAACCACTTTTTGTGGTTTTCAAAATGTTTGTTTTTAAAAACCACAAAAATAAGTTTTCAGTTTTTGGTTTTGAGTTGTAAAAACTACATAGAAAATTTTAAAAAACCAAAAACTGAAAACTCGCAACCACCCCAACGGCCCCTTAAATTTTTCTATATCATGTCAAATTAAAAGGTATTCTTGTTCATCTATCTCATTTTTTTTGTCTATGACCGGGAATCCCCCACAGTAGGGATGGGAATAGACCGAGTCGAGCTAGGCTTTCCAAGGCATGAGCCTGCACCTTAAATCTATGACCTGAGTCTGGCCTATTACCTGCTTTATTTTATGGTTTGAGCCTGACCTATTTAAAGCTTGACATGGTCTGAAAGCATGTTTAAAAGCCTGTTTTATAGTAAGGTAGTTGAATATATCATAAGCATGTATATGAATAGACTTATAGTCTCAAGTTTTTAACATACTTAAATGTTTATACAAGCTAATAAGTATATAATTATATATAAGGAAAAGTAATAAAAAAATTTTATAATAATAATAACAATATAAAAAATATTAGTATTTTATTTATATTTAGTTAAATAGACCGGTCTGATAGGCTCAAAAGGGTTTTTCGATGGCCTGAAGCCTAACCTGTTTTGCTATATAGGCTTTTGAAAAAGTCTTGTCCTTATTTATTTAATAAATTGGTCTGGCCTGGCCTGGGTCTGGGCCTGATATAGGTCGGCTAGTAGGCCCTTGACGAACGGTCTGGCCTATTCCCACCCCCACCCCACAGACATAACCCTTAGTTAGCTAAAGCCCTCCCAAGAGTGGTGATTATAAGATTTGAACTCCTGACCTTGCAGGTAAAGTCCGTATGGGGTCACAGTCCACTACCACTGCAACCAATCACTGTTTGGTATTCATCTGTATCTCATTTGAAGAAATTTTTTGTTTCTATTTGTCTCATATTTATTACAATATTTCTTTACTTTTACGTTTAATAAGTAGAGATAGTAAGTGAAGAAATTATTGAATTGAATAGAGAGGTTAAGAGTTTATTAAAAAAAATATAATAAATTTAATATAAATTAACACATTTATTATATTTCTTAATATATGTGCATTTATGTTATAAGACAAATAGGAACGGGCGTAGGATATTGATTAGTGTTTTCACTCATTCATAATTTATTTCCATATTTTCTTATTTCATATTTAATTTAAAATGTTTCATTCTCTTAATTAATTCGTTCTAATATAACGAGTTTGAATGTTTATTATTTATTCTTGTATATTATATATAATAAATTTGAGTGCTCATTTTTAATGAGTTTAATTAGTATGCACTGACAGTGTAAAAAAGTTTTACATTATCGTTTAATCATGAATCTTCATTTACATGACTTTTAAAATATTAATTAATAAAGTCAATAAATTTACCATAAATCAAGGGTTGTAACTAACCGTCTGTGTAAAATTTTTTACACTGTCGGTGCACAATCATTTTTCTCTTTTTTAATATAGAATAATCTTATTATATATCCTTTTTTTACTTAAATTCACGTTATACTTTTTTTTTTCATGAAGTCAAATGAATTACAGGAACGGGCGTAGTATATTAATTAGTGTTTTCACTCATTCATAATTTATTTCCATATTTTCTTATTTCTTATTTAATTTAAAACGTTTCGTTCTCGTAATTAATTCGTTCTAATATAAGGAACTTTTTTAATATTGATCATTTATTCTTGTATATATACTAAATTTGAGTGCTTATTTTTTAATATAGAATAATCTTATTATATATCCTTTTTTACTTAAATTCACGTTATACTTTTTTTTTCATGAAGTCAAATGAATTACAGGAACGGCTGTAGTATATTAATTAGTGTTTTCGCTTATTCATAATTTATTTCCATATTTTCTTATTTCTTATTTAATTTAAAATGTTTCATTCTCTTAATTAATTGGTTCTAATATAACGAGTTTGAATCAATTGAAAATCTTTTAAATAAGTTATTCAAATACAAAGTATATTAAATTTTCTAATCAAATTTTTTTTTTTTTCAATCGACATTTGACCTAATGGAATATTTGAACAAATAAATAATAAACAAGTACTAGGAACCGAGGTTTGATAAACAAGTAATTAATAAATCATTTTCTCTGTCATCCTACAAATAATTAATAATCAAGTACTAGGAATCTAGAAAGAATTGACGTTGCAAGAAGGAAATTTAGACGGAAGTATGATTTCCTATTATTTCAAATGAAATTAATAAAATTTATCAAGTTTTCCTACAACTCTCAAGCTTCAAAATGGGTGATCATATTGAGATAAGGGTCCATTTGGGGTTGTAATGAGATTTTAATTTTTAATTTTTAAAAATTTTAAATTAATTTTTTAACAACTCAAAACTAAAAATTTTAAACTTCTTTTCATGATTTTTATAACAGGAATTTTAAAAATAAACATTTTAAAAATCAAAAAATTTTAAGTTTTTAGTTTTGATTTTAAAAAATTTGATTTAAAGTGTTTAAAAATAAAAAATTTAAAACTCCCAATCATTCCGACCTTAAATTTTAATTCAAAATGGTATTTTAATTTTAAAACATATATCAAACTTTTTTATATTGAATTTATTATGGTAAGATCTACCATGAATAACTTTTTTAAGATGTACTTTACTTCCTTAAAAAATATCAATGTCACAAGTTTATACTCTTTTACCTCAATATAATGTAGTTCTCTAGAGTCTAAATTACTTATCATAATAACTCTGATTTTAATACTAAAGGAGCTTTTTTTTTCTTCTAGAAAGTGGCTGGTCTATTTACTAATTTAATATCATGTCATTAACTTGATTCTATTATTTTCAAAAGTTATGAATTTATTACAGATTTATATGTTATGGATTTTGACGCATGATTTACTATATCATCAGTTGAACTCGTGTGTTAAAGGAGTTTTTTTTCCTTCTAGAAAGTGATTGGTCCATTTAACTTTTATATTTAATGTGTAACTCATTAGAGTCAACCTAGTGGTGGAGTTTAAGTAGTTTAACCTGAGATCTTAAGTTTAAATAAATAAAAAAAATGTGTAATATCACTCTACATGCGCACTTGGATTTGTAATTGATGGTTAATTATATCTTTCGATAAAGTGACTATTATATATAAATTTAGAAATAATGTCGTTGAAAGTATATTTTTAATTTTATAAAATTATTTATGACATTATCGATATTTTCATCCTATCACATACAATGCGCTTAAACAATAATATTCCAACGATTATAATAAAAGCATATACCTGTGTGATGAGTTTGATGATCTCATTCCAACGATTACAATCACATACAATATATTATTATATCCTCTTTGTTTATAATTCATTTCAAATAATCTTTAAATTTATTTCTCTTGATGAGTTTGATTACTTTTCCTTTTCTTAATAAAAGCATAGACATGTGAAATGTGTTTCCATGTTTTCCTTATGATTTCGGTTACATACATATATTTCTTTTTACTTATCTAGTTTTCTATAGCTATGAATAATCATATATAAATCAATTACCTATGATGAAATTATTGATTCCTTCCTTTTTTATTATTTAAAAAGGAGACTTATACTTCTTCACCTTTCTCTTAATTTCGGTTACATGCCTATCTAAAGGACACTTTGGTTTATGTTTTTCTTATACTTAAGTTCTACTTATCTTTAATGTCCTTCAAAGATTATTGTATAGGTTCTAAATCCTATTCTTGTCCTTATTTCTATTTCCATTCTTATTGTTTCAAGATAAATCAATTCATATATAGGTCACTAATAATAATGGAAAAGTGGGGTGTGACCCATGTCTTTTAGGAAATTAAAACTCTTGGTTAAATAAAAAGATTCACGATCCATTCATATATATATATATATATATATATATATATATATATATGCTCGTAATTGGATTTCAATGATCGATAAACTTAGCATGTTTTTCTTTATGCTTATGCCTTTCTTACTTTACTAACTTTAAGAGTGAAAGTTCTATGCGTGTAAATTACAACTTACTTTCTTGTTTCTAAAAATTCTTCTACCTTTCTCATGATTACTTGTGAGTGATTATTATGTGTTATTCTTGATGTGAATGATGAAAATGAAATTGGTAGTCATGGCTAAATGGTTACACACCATTCTACCTAATTTAGAGACTAAGGAGAACTTGTATGATTATTGTTTTGCTTGCTTGAAGTAATAGAAATTGGTTTAAATTGCAAAGTTGAATTTTAAAAGTTTTGTGTGGTTGCCTAAAATTTGATTTGAACCTTACCTTGATAATGATGCACATGATACATGCTTGCAGTTAATTGTTGTAAGTTGTGAATTGTGTCATGTTGCATACAGGCATGCAGCATGGGCAAATGTTATGATGATAATGACACGGCTAATGATTGTTGAAAAATATAAATCTTTGATCAGAGGAAAATGCTTAGTAAAGATTTTGAGTAAAAAACTATTTTGATTTTTTTTTTTTGACCACAGGTATCCTCCACGGGAGGCAATCCTGTTCGAGCCGGGAACATCCACATCATGGTGGGGCTAGCTCTCCCAGCGGGGATTTCGAACCCGAGACCTTGCTTAAGGGGAATCAAGCATGTACCACTTGAACCAACCCCCGTTGATAAACTACTTTGATTTGCTTCCCTTTTCAAAATAAGGTTATATAAAACAAAGGTTTTTATTAAATTGATGCCTTTAAATTGAACAAGAGTATTTTGTGTGTCAGTATTTAATTATTCCTTTAAAGATATTCTTTTGGATAAAATGTTTTCAAGAAAATATGATTTTATTAATATGGATTCTTCAAAATAATTACTAAGCTCTAGCTAGAAAAAGTGAGAATGTTGATGGCCTTAGAATTAGAAAGATATGGATTTGGATGTTAATATGCCTTTGTGGAAGAAATGAACACTTTAAAGATGCAAAGGTAGTGATATTTAAGACGTGTGTAATTGTTATGACCATTGTCATCATACATAACATATTTCATCTTGTTGGATAGAAACTTGAGGGAAAGTCCCAAATGTGGTTTCATTTGTGACGGCCCGGGAGTCAGGAGGTAGCATACACATGGTGCAGTGAGAGATAGATAGGGGAGGGCGGGGAAAGGCCTTGGAGCAGGGCCCGATCCTCCTGTCACAATGGCTAGGGGTAGTCTCTCCAGACAGTGGTGGGTTATTACGGCTTGGCCGTGCCTGACTAGTTCTTAGAGATCATTTGGACAGTTGAGTGTGTCGCAATGCCCATTGAGTTTGAAAAATTGCACTTCGAATTCATGAAAGGAAATTATATGCACTTGTTATTTAATGAGAGCTGTATTTCGTGACGAGAGCTCCCGACCATTGCTCCTTCGATATCTATAATACTACATGGAGATAGTCCAAAGAAAGGATGTTGATTTGGAACCACATGCATTGCACTGCATGACATTAAATTAATTATTTGCTAAGTACTTGTTTTATTGATTGATTGTGTACTTAGCATGATTGATTGTTTGAGTTGTTCACTGGCTGGTTGTTGTTTGATTGGTTTTACCATAATTAATATTCAATTGTTATTGTTAATGACATAATGAAGAAAATTAATTACCGTATAGAGAAATATATTTATTTCTAACTTACAGATAAGTTAGAATCACCGTAAGCAAAAAAAATATTGAATGTCTGTTGTTTGTGTGTATTACTGTTTGTTACACGGAGTAACTGTCGTTATCCGTAAATATTTTGATGCTTAGATTTTCCCTACACTTCTGTTAAGTGGGATCAATATCCCACCCTCATTGTTTGTTTGTTTGTATGCATGATTTAACGTATACCCGATAGAAGACAGTAGCAACAGTAGTGATTGTTTACTTCAGTGACAGAGGGCAGAAGAAAGAGTAAGACTCCTACTAGACGGGACAAATAATTCCCTCACTATAGTAGTTACTGAAACGGAGAACTCTTATAGATTAGAGTCTCTATATGTTGATATTCCTTTTAGTAGTTGTTAGGCACAACCATGATGGAATGCGACACAGTGTGATTTGTAAGACCAGAGATAATACACCTGTTTAGTTGGGAGGTCTTTGGGCATATGTATTACTTTGATAAAATGCTTTTAGCACCATGATGAGATGTATATACAACAGTGTTGCATAAATATAAATGCACATTGAGTATATTTTCTTTCGCTTACTTTCATTACATTCTATTAGACTGAGTCATTAATAAAAATAACCCCTTATTGCAAAAATGAAAACATATTAAACTTTTTTTGCCTTCTCCTCATAATTAAGTACAACCCACTATCAAAAGTAAAAAAAGGAGTTGCACCGGTGCATCACATATAGAGCTGTCAAAGTGAGTCAACCCGGCTCACCCGGGTTGGCTCACCATGAGTTGCTAAAAAAGTGAGTCGAGCCGGGTTGGCTTACTTTTCAGGTGAACTGAAAAAATATCAACCCGGCTCGACCCACCACGAGTTGGTGGGTTATACAGGTTGGCTCACCTATTTTTTTAAAAAAACAATTAAAAACCAGATAAATGCAAAAATCATAAAAAAACTTAAAAATGCAAATAAATAAAAAAAGTGGGACACGATCAACGAAGCAACACACTGTAATTTGACATTTCAGAAATGAATCAAATCTTGTTTTTACATTAACCAAATAATTATTATTATTATTATTTTAAGTAAAAAAACAAAACAAAAAGCAAAATATGGGGTCTTTTTTCTCGCGCAACAGAAGAAGGTTATGCAACTTCTCTTTCTCACTAGCGAGTGGCAACGTAACCATGACCAACCGAAGACACCATTGGTGCGAACCAAGGACATGACCTGCAACAACGGCATCATCACCTTGGTTGATCTTTGCTATCCTTTTCTTCCCCGTTCCAAGGAGCCTGCAAGATTCCTCTTTTTCCTCGCCACAGAAGATGAATGCGGAAGGGGATGGACGAGGACGAACAGTTGAAGCGCAAACTATGCAAACAATAGTGAAGCGGTGGCCGGTGAGTGGGAACCAGTACGATGAAAACATAAGAGAAAGGGGATCTAAGGGGATAGGGTACAAATGCATTTCCACAAGACTAACAAGAATGGGAGTAGAACAGAAAGCATATCTTGAGATTGAGAAGAGCTAGAGTGCGGCTGTTAATTGTTATGTTATGGTTTTAGGGTAATGGGGTTGAATCCGGATCCTCTCCTTCAATATTGTCTCCAACATCTCTCCATCACTCATCCTAACCACAACTTTGATCTAACGGTTAAAAAAAACTAACACATTAAAGCTTTAAAAATTCATAGTAAATTGAAATTGAGTCGTTAGATGCATCGTAGGGTCAGTAATCTTGAACATTAATGCAAGCAGAGGGGTCATTCCAATTCGAGTGTGCTCTAAATATCCCTAAATCCAAACTGTGCAGAGGCGTCCTGCGATGCGAGTGTTTCTGCGATGGTTGAGTTTCGCCTCCGACGAGCCATACACGACCCTAACACCACCAATGTGGCAGCGAACGGTGTCAAGCCACTCCTCCTAAACAGCACTGGTGTGGAGTGTAGAGCCACTCCTCCACAAGCATGGAGTTGCTAGGAATGCTTGGAGTTAAAGCAAGCATGGGTCAACCATACCTTGGTCAACCCAACCATAATCAATCATTGACCATTGACCACAAGACCCAAGTCAATAAGGAGACTCAACTTAATTAGGATTTAATTAGCTTAATTAGAGATTAGGATATGAATGTAATTTTTCCTTTTCTTACAAGAGTGGGGCACTAATTTTCTTAGTTTTATTGGCTTAAGTGCTAGCTTAGCTACTTAGCCAAAGAGTCATGGGATCAAATCCCATTAGGAGTAGGAATTGAGTCATCTTGTATTTTCCTTATTTTCCTTTCCCTTTGGCCGCCCACTCACTCCTATAAATAGGAGGCTCCTCTCTTGCATTTGTACCTTTGATGAATATAGTAAAGGCATTCTGTTCATTTTCCTCCTCATTATGAGTAGAGAAGGCATGGTGGTTTTTGCTTAAACCAACCAGAGACTTATCTGATTCTTCTTAATCAGTGGCATCTAGGACTTATCTGCTGTGGGGGTTTCCTGCTTCAGTGGCGTCCAATTCATCTCTTCCTATTCCACTTTTTCCTTTTAATTTCCCCCCTTTTTATACCCACAAGGCTGCGACCTTGCTGCACACTGTGACCTATTTTCACTGATTGATTTGCTTTTTTGCAGCTCTTGGCTCCAAAACTAGATCCGGGAAACTTGGTGCTATCAAAGTGGTGCCTACAATTTAAAAGACACATGTTAATATTTTAAATACATATATGAAAACCAGTAAAATCTGCAAGTTGCTGCAATGTTTGTGATATCCCCATCCAAGTTATTGAAACTTACCATCAATAAACTAGTAAAACTAGTAACACTAACTTGACTTGAAATGTTATTGATTTTATTGATTTCCTACACAAAAGACAATCAATTAATAATCGAATATTTTTTCGGTTTACTCACAATTAAATTTCTATTAGCTTACCATAGATTGTTGTTGTTTGTATGCTTCATTAAGCCATGTGGATGCATTTATATTAGGCATTACTTTTGAATTGTGCTTTATCTTCCCCTTCACAAATTTTGAACCTTTTTTACTCTCATTGTTCTACATACAAAAAAAGGTGAATTTATGTATTTGAGTAAGCTAATGCATGGTAAAATTTATAATTTTATAATACCTTAGCAAGCTGTTGATTTTGTTAAGCACTTGAGTCACCATTTTTCTTCCGTTTACTAAGTTGGCGTTCTACCCAACCTTTCATATGCTTTGAACCTTTTCTACCTTCTTTTTTCTTGAACCCCTTTACTTGTTTTGAACCATTATTGTTTCTTGCGATCTCTATAACATTGCTAAGGAACTCATTAACTTGAGTATTACTTAATTTTTATTTTGAAACTCTAACATTTCCTTGTCCAATAAATCAGTAACTTTGCTCAACAATGTGAAAGCCTTCTTCAGCTAACAAGATGCCCATTTTTCTTCACAGAGTACACTACTCTTTGCAACCAAATGTTTTCCTTAACATCAAACTTTTCAAGGAGGTTTCTCCAACCTTCCTCAAATTGTTCTTCTTCATCATCATAGCCATACGTGCATTTCTTAATGTCACTAAGAAAATGTGATTCATCCTTCATTAAATTGCCTAAGTGCTTGATGTCATTTTGCATCAAGTGCCATGTACATAAGCCATGGTAAGTTTCAGGAATAACCTCAACTAGTGCTTTTGCCATTGCTTGGTCTTGATCTGTAAAAACTGTTTGGGGTCTTTTCTGTTTATGTGCCTCCAGAAATGTTTCGAAAAGCCACTTATATGACTCTGTTGTTTCATCATATAATAATGCAACCCCAAAAATCACAGCTCTTCGATGGTGGTTAAATCTTGAGAACACTGCTAGTGATCTATGCGAACTATTTGTGCAATATGTTGAATAAAGAGAAACCACGTCATCGAAATACCCATAATCAATTAGCATCCCCGCATCTACCCAGAAGACATTAATAATTTGATCTTCAACGTCTAGTTGATAGGCATGATAGAAAGGTGGACTTTCAACCAACTTTCTTTGAAAGTATTGCAAAAGATAATTGGCTTCCCCATGTACCAAGCTCCTTTGCCTTCCTTTTCGGAGATAGTTCTTTTGATCAAGGCGAGTATATCCCAAGTTAGTGTAGAAACCACAGGAAACACTAGAAGTGGGGTTGAATAGTGTTTTAAAATTTCAAACAAATTTTATGAAAACCTTTTCACACGCAAAGTGTTTCACAGAAGTTTTAAGCAACTTGCTGAAACTGGGCTTTTTAGGGACTTACTGAAGTGCTTCAGCAGGTCCAAAAGGCAGTGTTATAAAATTGTTTTATAAAGCGGTTGAGATTGTTTTAAAGTTTAAGCTTATAAACCAGATTATTCAGAACCCTCCAGTTAGTCAAAATAACAGATATAATAAGATAAGGGTAGAGAAGACTTAGCCAAGGATTCATCCTGGTTCACTCACATCCATCGTGAGCTACGTCTAGTTCCAATGCCAAACCAGCAATGGATTTCCACTAACTGAGCACAGTCACAAGTATTCTTTTATCCACAGCCTCTTCAGGCAAAAACCCAAGTATTGTTTTACAGATAAGCCTCTCCAGGCTCAAACCCAAGTATTGTTTAAACACCAAGCCTCTTCAGGCTCAAAACACAACCAGTGTATAAAAAGAAAATGCTTAAGCTTTCAAACTACACAAGTTCAAAGCCTAAACTGGGTAAGATGTACAAATAACTGAGTATAACTCAGGATAAGAATTTGTTATACAAATGAGACAAATGAGAGTTTTAATATCAAAGAATTTTGAGCAGCATTTCAGCAAGTACGTTTTTTCTTTTTCTTCTTCTGCATGAGACTTCATATATATTGGGTTGGAAAAGAAATCCTTTGAACTCCATATGATTCCCATTGAGAAATAGCATTAAATGCAAATGCTCCCGTTGAGACACAGCCTTGGTAGCTTGCAGTAGCAGGTGTTAGGAATATGCACTAGAGACTTATATATTTATGAACATCCAACACTTGTATCATGTTATTTTATAAAGGCAAAATTATTCTTTTAGAATATAATTATTGTCCTTAGAATGGTAAACTTAAACTTCATAAGAAATCAAGTAGATGACTTGATCGTGAGATCTTATGAAGAACTATTCTTAAATAGTCCCTAGTCAAGTATCATCTTAGGAGAAAGATGCATTTAGACTAGTAGTGAGTTCATCGATGATCACATCTCACAGATCATGGATATGAGATATCATGTTCTCACATAGGTGCACATTAAGAGTAATGATGCACTGGACAGACCCACCTTAAGAAAGTTGCATGGATTGTTACATAAGTGTCATGAACGTTTCTTAAATTGATAGATGTTATATGAAGTCCTTCGACCTGAAATCAATACGATTCCTACATAAGGAATTGTATGTTTTAATTATCATCAAACGTTACCTGTAACAGGGTAATCATAAAATTGGTTTTTGGACATGTAATAAATTATGTGTTGGAATGTGAGTGCCCTAGATGGGATTGTCCCTCCTATGTAACAGGAGTTATATCTGTAGGCCTTTTGATAAAGTGAGACTGCAAAATGCATGGCCATACTCAGGAGGATAAACATGAGATGTTTATTATCTGTACAGTCTACTTGGGGATCAAGAAAATATAAATTGAACTATACAAGGTTGACACAATCCATGCCCTTGTGTTCAATTAGATATTTGGACAAAGGGACAGATCATATAAATTATTATCATAAAATAGGATTTATCATAGTTATTGATAATCTCAATATTTGGATAGTGATGTGTTGCTAGATACCGCTCACTATTTATGATATTAAATATAAAAGGGTTTTATTTTAATATTATAACCAAATATTAAAAGCCTATTGGGTCACACACATACAACATGCCACTAGGAAAGGATAATAATTCTAATTTAATTTAATTAGAATTATTACATAATGGGCCAGGCCCATAAGTGTGAGGGTTAAGTGAGTGAGGGGGTAAAACCCTAGCCACCACTCTATAAATAGAGCATGAGATGCACTACCCCAGATACACATGAGCAATCGCTTTTTACTCTCTAAGGCTACTAGCAGAGTTAAGGAGGTTTTCCTAGTACGGCTGTTGGCGTGGATACCAATAGAGACGTGGCTACTCTTGCCTCGTTTGTAATCCTAATAAGGTACGACCTTTCATTTTAATACCTTTTATGCCTTGATTTGTGTTTTCGCAAAAACGATTATAACAAGGGAGGGAATCCATTTAATTGTAGATGCATATACTTGTAGATATATTATATGCAGGTTTTGATGATGCCAATGGAAAGAAAATGAGTTCACAAGATTGACAAAAAGAATTTGGCAAAAGAAAGAGAAAGAGCAAGGAGCAAGGTCAATGCAAGATCAAGACTACAAGTGATGTTAGATAAGTATTAGTCTAGTTAGATATTGTGTTAAAAGAATTCTAGACTTTGCAAGTAATTTGGCCTTTAAAATAAAGTTTATGCAAAAATGTTTTATGAACCAAAATTAAGTTCAAAATAAATATTTTGAACTGGTAATCGATTACCAGTTGGATTGTAATCGATTACCAGCAAGCATTCAATTTCTGGAACGAAATTTTGGTTCTGGTAATCGATTACCAGATGTTGTAATCGATTACCAGATGTTGTAATCGATTACCAGTGTGCAGAAAGTTCAAATTTTGAATTTCAGGCATAACGGTTCACAATTTTGAACTGTGTAATCGATTACCATATTCATGTAATCGATTACCAGAGTCATTTTTCTGAAAATCTTGAAGAGACATGACTTCTACTCAAAGGTTACAATGTTTTATCATCATCCTTATATATATGTGTCTTCATTTCGAAAAAATTAGGAGATTACAATGTGAAATAACAAAAAGTGAGAAATCTCTTTAAGAATCTTTTTGGCCAAACACTTGCAAATTATTAAGGATTCTTATAGGAACTTCAACTTGTATCATCTACTCTAAAAGAGAGTTTATCTTGTACAAACAATTGTTCTTATACTGTGTGGTTAAAGAGAGGGTGCCTCTCGTGGTTTGTGGGTGAAACTCAACACAAGGGAAGGGGTTCCAAGGTGTGTGAGTTTTCATCTCTTGTAAAAGGTTTTTACAAGAATAGTGGAAATCTCAAGTGGGTGACTTGAGGACTGGACGTAGGCAAAGGGTTGGCCGAACCAGTATAAATCGAGTTTGCATTTCTTCTTCCCTTAACTTTTACTTATTGATTGTGATTGCAAATTTATTATATATTAAGAGATTAGGAGTTTTGCATTCATATTTCATTATAAAAGAAGAGTTTTAATTATAGTAAAAGATAAAAGAAGTAGTAAACGAAAAAGAGAGAATTTGGATTAACTTAATTCACCCCCCCCCCCTCTTAAGTTATTTGAGGCCGCTTGTCTAACATTTATTTCCGATGCACCCTGACCACGTGCTTTATTCCCTTCAGCAGGTGCAGCAGGTAGTAGGTGTCAGCAGCACAGACTCCACTTTTTCTGGGCACAGTGTACTTCACAGCAGACATTGCCTTTTTGGTGACTAGAAATTTGATATATGCCAAAAAGCAAATGTTCTGACTTTCCAGAAGAATAAGAGGCACAAGCAACTGAGAAAGGCTACGGTTGACTTGAGTCTTCAAAGAGAATTAGCAGAGAAGCACTTTTCCAAAGAGGTACAAGTCTCAGTACGACGTTTCTCTTCTTCAGAAGGTTCTATGGCTTTAGTAGGTCTTGATCACTCAACAGGTTCCTCTACTTTAGCAGGTTGCACCACCTCAGAGGGTTGTTGTATCAGACATCTTCTGAAACACATAAACTACCTTCAGCAAAAAAACTGTTCTTTCTCATAAGGAATATTAGCCAAATTTGTTATTCATTAAAACTCAGGGTTATGAAACTTAAACATTATTAACTATTTAATAATATTTTGAGACTCAACAGTTAGTTCTACCTCCCACTTCTTTGCTCATCAAATCAAATGATTTTCTTTGTTGAAGACCAACATCATCTGCTAGATCAATTTGATGACATTAAGCTTCTAAAAGTTTTCGTTGAGATGACAACATATGCGTTGTTTCTTGTATATGTAAAATATGGTTATGTTCCTCCTCAAAATCATGCACTGTCAATTTTCTAGACATGTTTTTAAGTCCCAACCTTGCTTTACAATTTGTTCTAGTCTCCGCTCTTGGATTAATTGTTTTATAATCTCGTTTGTCTGGCTTTCGCAAACCTTCTTTGCAACAAACAAACCTGCAAGATGAAATTGAGCCATCTTTTTTTTTTGTGTGTATATTATTTCCTTACTCCAAATACAACTCTCCCGCCATAATCAACCCAAAACTTCCAAGCATCCTCAAGGCTATCAAAAATCATATCCAATTTCGGCTTCCAATCTTCTTGCATCTTAAATCAATAATTCTGCATTTGTCATAGTATAAACAAACATAAAAGTATTAATCAAGATGCTAACGTTTGAAAGTGGATTTGTCAACGTTTCAAGCATGTATATGAAAAATAGTGTTGGACATATTATAAGACACATAGAGAGGCACATATATGACAATCATTCTAAACGATTAAGATTTATATTGGTTTGCATCAAAATCTGATTTTTTTTTCTTTCATCAACAATGTAAGATTAATAGAAAAATTATTAATTAACAGACTTTATTTTTCTTTCATCAACAATGTAAGATTAAAAATTATCAATGTAAAAAAAATTATGTTTTTATCATCAACCATCTTCTCACCCTCAAATAGTCATCAAAACTTGAAAGAATTTTTAAAATAATCACATACATAAATTTTTACCTTTTAAGATAATTCCTAGCAATTTTTTGTTATCTTTGCCAAGCAATTTGAGTGCTTTATTATCACTAAAAACTATACTTTGAGTTGGTCCCAAGATGTGTGCTCTATTTTTCTGTTTTGTTTACAAAGCTATAGCAAAATTTATGTAACGATGGTGCGAAAATATTAGAGGAAGACGTGTGGTAGTGGACTTTCATTTGTAGCCCTTAGATGCATACAAAAAATGAACGGTTATGATGAGAGATGGAGAGGCGTCGTAGACGAATTGTAGGAGAGGATCCATTCACAATGGGGTTACTAGGTTGGGGGTTTCTTTTCATATATATTTATATATTAAATTAAAAAATATATAAAAAGTGGGTTAATCCGGCTCAACTCGGCTTGAACCCACCGGGTTAAGTGAGCCGGGTCAAAATAACCCGGGGAAATGTGAGCTTATTTTTTGGCAACCCAACCCACCTATAAATCGGGTTGGGTTGAGTTGGCTCACGGGTCAGAACCCATTTTGACAGCTCTAATCACATAAGAGGGAGTTGAACCATAGACTACACCAATATTTAAATAAATAATATATTTATATCATTTATAATTATTATTTAAATGTTTATTATTAAAATTATTTAAATTTGTAGTATATTATACTTAATATTTGTGTATATTTTTTTACGCTAATATTTGTGTATCATTAAATAAAAAAATTTACATGAAAATATATTAATCTCTTTATATAAGATAATATTTTTATAACGAAGTTAATGTGATATTTTTATTTTATTTAAATTACATAAAAGATTAAAAATTTATAAAATTGAACTCAAGTTTAATAGAAATTTTTCACATAAAAATTATATAAAACATTAATTATAAGAAAATGGAATTATATAAAGTCCATGCATCGCACGAGTTTAATATTGGCCTACTACAATGGACAAAATAAACATTATACAAAAATAGACAAAGACATGAGACAATATTATTTTTTTGTCACCTTAACTACTTAATTTTTTACTTTGATTGGAACAACTCGAACAGGTTGAGCCTTCTGTAAGGTAAGGCCAAACTTTTCTTCCATATTCATATCCTTTGGTTTGATTCCACCTTCAAGCTCCCAATCAAAGCAATTGATAAGCAAACCCAACATCAAGAACAACAACCTTATTGCTAATGGCATGCCAGGACATATTCTCCTCCCGGCACCAAATGGTATCAGCTCAAAACTTCGACCTTTAAAGTCGATTTCTGAACCCAAGAATCTCTCAGGTGAAAACACATTCGGATTGTCCCAAAAATTGGGGTCTCTCCCTATAGCCCATACATTAACCAACACTTCTGCACCCTTTGGGACTATATAGCCATTTATCTCCAGATCCACTTCGCCTTTACGAGGGAGCAAAAGTGGTCCTGCTGGGTGTAATCGGAAAGTCTCTTTCACTATTGCATTTAAGTAAGGAAGTCTCCCAATGTCCGACTCTTCAACCATGTTGCATTTACCAACAATTTGTTCTAACTCTGCTTTTGCTCTAGACATGACATCCGGGTTACGAAGTAACTCAGCCATTGTCCATTCTACCATAGTTGTAACTGTGTCATTACCTGCCACAAACAAGTCCTAGAAAAAAAAAAAAAACACATAATTATTAAGTGGGATATTTACAATTAGCCTTTACAATTATAAAGCCATACATGCTGCCCAAATCTAAGGCTAACTAACAAGGGAAAGAGATCCTTCCCTCTTTGTATTAAAATATTGATTTCATTTTAAATTGATTGAAATCACTCACGAGTCCTTCTCTTCCACTTCTTTTATGTACCGAACAACCCATTGATCTTTTAGTTGGAGAGCTTCTAACCGTATATTTAAACAAAAGAGACTAATTGTTACTTTTGTCAAGTGATCCAACAAGTAAAACAAACCAGCTTTATGTCTGAAAACAGAGAGGGTGGGGAAAGGAAAAGAAAGTAAACATATATACCAATGACAAACGCTCAATCTTATCTTTGTACATTTCCTCTGCATCAGCGTTGTCAAGCATAGCATCCAACATGTCATTTTTGGAACAGTAACCACTCTGTTTCCTCAGCTTCACCCTTTGGTCAACCAACCCTTTGAAGATGGTCAACAGCTTCCTAAAGTGACTACCTGTACGCCCTCTGATCCCATGTGGATCAATCACCTTCAACACAGGAAAAAAATCTGCCAAATTCGGTGTCCCAACCTCTTTCATGATATTCGCAACCACCTCCTTGAACTCCCCTGCTTTGTCCGCAGAGTGAATCAAATCCTCTGAGTAAATAGTGTTAGACAACAAGTTTATCGTTGTCTTAAAAACCAGCCTCCCTATATCAACGACTTCACCCTTCAACATGCTCTCATGGATGTCGTTGAAAAGTTCTAGAACCTTCTTGCGCCTGAGTTCTCCACTGGCGTCAAGGGTCTTGTTGGAGAATAGAAGGTTGTTGCAGATTTTTCTAAGGTCACGCCAGCGATGTGAGATTGGGAGGAAGGGCAAGCAGTATTGGTCATGGTTGGCAGCTCTCAGTGCGTCAGGGATCTTTCTGTTGGGTAAGAACTGGTCGTGGATTTGGAGCACTTGTTTGGCTGTCTCGGAAGAAGACATGACTATGGTGGTTACTTGGCCGAGCTTGAGGGTCATGATTGGGCCGTGGATCTTGGCGAGATTGGCCATGGTTTGGTGGGGCTTTTGGCCCAATTGGGGGAGGTTTCCAACTATGGGAAGTCCACGTGGTCCGGGTGGGAGTTTGTGTCTATTTGAATGCAGGGAGCGGAGGAAGGTGTAGGTGATAGTGAAGAGAAAGAGGAGTATGAAACTGAATACTGTGTCCATCTCACAAGGTGTGTCTGTGAGTGCTACAGTTCCAAGTCACTGATGTATTTATTGGAGATGGAAGAAGCACCGAGGAGTAATGAGGACCAAATGTTTTGTTATCTTACCCGTTTTTTAGGTAAGCACGTGCTATTAAAATGATGGGCTCTGATTCAGCTACGGCAAATAGTTGTACACTACCACTCTTTGTAAATCACTGTAAAACAAATAAAAAAAATTAAAAATCAATGTGAAAAGTTAATGAAATCTTGGCCGAAACAGTGGTATAAAAACGGTATAATACTGTTTGATGTACGTTAAACTTTTTCATAAAAGGATCTATAGCTAATGTGAGGTTTGTGTACTAATTAGGGGTGTTAATGGGACGAGTTTTACCTGTCTCTAATCCGACCCTATTTTTTGATCGGGTCAATTTTATGGACCCGAACCCGTCCATAGACCCGAAGAGGTCCGATGATGTGCGGGTCTAAGTGGCGTCTGAGTAGGACAGGATCGGGTTGGCCCGATATATAAGTTAAATATAATCATGAAATGATCATATAACAATGTTAAAAAAAAATAGTTCATACAATTAATAAATATATTGCATACAATAAAATATCTCTTAATGTATGCAATATTTTTTACCTTTTTAAGTTCTGGACATTACAAAACCAAGAATAACATTACATCACTATATAATTTTATGTGTATAATGTATTTTTAAAGGTAAATAGAGAAAACTTAGACTCAAAAGCCCCATGTAAAATGAAAAAAATAAGGTTAGGACTTTACATAATAGAAAATCATAAGTAATAAATATTATATTTATATATAAAGGACGGGTCGGGTAACCCGAAGATTAACCCGAACCCGTCCTCAACCCGATACCGGGTCAAAAAATGAGACCTGATGAGACCCGGTTTGGTTCTATTCTTTCTCGTAGGACAGGAACAGACCCGGCCCGAGGAGGACGGGTCAAAAGGACGGACCGGGTCTTGAATACCCCTAGTCCTAATCGGTGTTATGAAAATTGGACTCACAAGTAATCGATTCAGTCTAAGTACTTAGTTAATGGGTCATTGATTAAAATAGTGAGTAACCGGCGGTGTATATAAAAATCTATAAATTTATACTAAAAAATAAAAATAAATTTGTAAATGAGCTGATTCGTTAACTAATTGTGTTCGGCTTGTTAAATGCTCGATCAAGCTCGTTTGTTTAATTAAACAAATAAACTCAAGCTCAAAGTTGAGCTCGATTATTTAAGTGAGCCAAGTCCAAGCTTTATAAATTTGACATTAAGGTCTCGTGAATAGTTTATTTTATTATTATTATTATTATTATTATTATTATTATTGAACTAATTAATATAAATAATGAAAGTTTATTATTATATATATAGAACTAATTAATAAAAATAATGAAAGTAAAGTAAAGTAAGATTAGTGAAAATTAAAAAAGAATAAAGTTATAAATTTATTTTTAAAATAAATAATAAAGTAAAAAAGTATTCTATTTATATGAAAATAAGTATTGAAATATTTCTTTTATTAGTCAAGAAGTTATGTATTGAATTTTAAAAATATAATATTTTATAATTTTTTAACTACACATACCACATATTTAAAATATATTTTGATTTTTAGATTATTATTTAATATTCAAATATTTATTAAATACTAAATTAAAAAATTTTAAAAATGATTTAAAGAAATTTTTCATAAAAAGCAAAAATAATGTAGTTATAAATGAGCTAAACAAGTCAAACTCAAGCCTTGTTTTTCTTTAGTAAGCCAAACTCAAACTTTAAGTTTGGCTTATTTAAATAAATGAGCCAAGTTTGAGCCACCAATTTTTTTTTCACAAGTCTGAGTTTCAAGTGCTCGGCTCGGCTCATTTACAGCCCTAGAAAGAAGCAGAGAGGACTGTGGATGACCTAATGTTTTGTTATCTTAACTTTTTCTTTTAGGTAAGCACGATCTATTAAAATAATCCAGCTAATGTCAGGTTTGTGTCGTAATCACTATTATAAAATTTGGACCGACCAACAATTGACTCGATTTAGGTTCTGAGTTAATGGATCACTAGTCGAAATAGTGAGAACCGATTAAACCAATGTATGTAAAAATCTTTAAATTTGTACTAAAAATATGACATATAAAGATATATATATAAATTAAAAGAAGTGTACCCTTTTGGCAAAAAATAAATTTAAATATTGCCTCTCGTGAAATCTGAATATTTATCTTTAAATTAATTTATATCTTTTATATGATTCAAAGTTGAACGTGATGTGCTTTTCTGTTTCTACCTCATGCGATAATAAAACATATGCACAACGACACTTTCCCAATTAATTAGTATATCAATTTTATTTTATTTTTTTAAGTGTCACTTTTTTTTTAATTTTCTATAAAAAATGTTTTTAGAAACCTTTTAGTAGGATTATGTTGAAATTAGTCATTTGAAATTAATTAAAAAATAATAAAAAAGTTAGTTTAGAATAAAATTCAAGTTTCAAATAACTTAATATTGTTATTCTATTTCAATTATAAAATTTTATAATTCAAATAACTGAGTTTTTTTATAAAAAATGTTTTTAGAAACAGTTTTAGTAAATTAGTCATTTGAAATTAATTAAAAAATAATGATAAAATTAGTTTAGAATAAAATTCAAGTTTCAAATAACTTAATATTGTTATTATATTTCAATTATAAAATTTTTGTTTATTTTCATCAAATAATATTTAAAATTTCTGATTTGTGACAGCATCCTAAACATTGAATAAATGTTAATCAAAACTGAAATAGATAATATTTTAAGTGTTTAAATTGGTTAGTAATGTATATATATACCTCATAATTTGAAATTTTTTCAATTATAGATTCAATAATATTTGGAAGCTCAGAAATCTCCATGACAAAACAGTGTTTGTATTTTGGAAGGACCTTGATTTTGAAAGCTAAAATCTTTCCTAGAATTGAATCAACAGCTTCAGGAATAACCATAGGATCCAATTCTCCTTCCTGTCAATGTAAAAAAGAAAGATTTGAAATTTTAAATAGCAACTTAATTACACACACTGGGGAATAAAAATTAAAGTTGTATACATACCTCTATCAATTATTTTTTAAGGTCATGAGCACTTTGGTTGAGCAGTTGATAACATTGTGTGTCCCATAAAATAAATTTTACATTGTCTTCATTCTGGGATACTTCAAATATTTATATTATATTTACCAGAACATGTTAACATATTATTAATTGAATACCTGCTTTAATTGCTTGATTTCTATCAAACTTTTAATTTCTGAATCTTTGTCAAAAGCTATTTTGAGAAGTAATTAGAGATGAAGAAAAAAACTGAGTCATCCTTTTATTATATGAATCGTTATCTCGAGTGTTGTCCAAGCTATGAATAATGACAATAAAAAGAATCAATGAGCCCATTATAATAAATATTAGCACAAATAGGAGGTAGAACTTGTATACATACCTGCTCTTGTATTTTATGATCTCTTACATATCTTTATTAATAAAAAGCTTAGAAGCATACATAGAGTTTTGTATACTTGTAGGAAATTTACCTAATAAAATATGGAAACTTATTACAAAATATATTTCTTTTAAAAAATGAAAACCAATTCTGAAATGTAAGGTTAAAATATGAAAGATGACATATTCCTAGCATGATTTTCTAGGAAACATAGCAATTGACTTGCATATTCCTCCTACAGTGTGCAACTTAGAGTATTGCCACTGAGTGATACAAAAGGGATAAATTTAACTTAAACAATCTTATAATGTGAAAATGAAAAGTTAGGGGAAATGGTAAATGAATATTTGTACCCATTTACCTTTGTTCTTTCATCAAAACAACAATTCTCTTTGGTGTACTATTATGCTGATTTTGTTGAATATCAACAAATTCACCTATGATGTCTGATAGTAAAGACAAAAGTTACATGTAATTTCAATGACTATAAATAAAACTAAAATATTAGGTTGAAAGCCAATGTACCTACTAAGATATCCGGGCAAGCAGATCCACCTATAATATCTTCAAAGGTAGTGAAATGATAAACATTGCCAACAATTTGAGGATAATCACGTTCTTGTGTTGTTGTTCCTCTCATGAATGATAACTTGTAGGGATGGTTACATGTCTTATAATGACCGATATTATCTTTTACTTCAAAATTTTGGAAAACAAATGTATTGCCCTCTTCAATTATAGTTTTCTATTTATCAATATCATTATCTTTCACGGTAGCTTGAATTTTACCATCCTATAACAAATATTAAAAAATCAATCATAGCAAAGATTAATATGACTATTAAATAGAAATCTAAAAAGAAATTATGTAGAATTTAATAAAGAGCACTACCTTTTCATCCATGAAAATCATCTCAATAAAATTTGATTTCTGAAAACTTGTATACCACAAATTTGTAATTCTAATTGCTACTTTCCAGCTTTCCTTTGTGTTATTAATATCTTCAATTAAGTTAAGCTTACGTGCCATACCTAACCACTGAAGTTGATTGAGCAGGTGATTAACAAAAAGAGGAGAAAAAGAGTGACTTTCTGAAGAAAAAAAAGGTGACTTTCGGAGTAAGATTAAACAAAAGAAAGTAGAGATGCTTTTATATATAGTAACTGCCCGGGTGTAGTTTTTGCTTTACAAAGCCTATACGTGGAGTGTAGCTTTTTATCCTGATAATGTGCAATTACTGGAGAAGCTTATACATATTAGTGTGCAATTATTGGAGATTTTTTAGCAATATTCATATGTAGTTAGTTTTCGCATATTAGTGTGCAGTTTTTTTAGCAATATTCATGTGTAGTTAGTTTTAGAATAATGTGTGCAGTTATTGGAGATTCTTTAGCAATATTCGTGTGTAGTTATTTGAGAATTGTTAGCAAAATATTTGTGATCAGTTACAGTGTGGTGCAGTGAAATATTTGAAAATTTAAAGAGCTAGAAATGTGTGAGAATGTAGCAAAACAAATCTAAATCAGTTACAGGATAAGATGAAAATTGAAAAATTGAAAAGCAACGTGTAAAGCTGAGTGCGGTTTTTATTTGTGATCAGTTACAGTGTGGTGCAGTGAAATATTTGAAAATTTAAAAGGCTAGAAATGTGTGAGAATGTAGCAAAACAAATCAAATCAGTTACAGGATAGGATAAATATTTGAAAATTTAAAGGGTTAGAAATGTGTGAGAATGTAGCAAAACAAATCTAATCAGTTACAGGATAGGATGAAAATTGAAAAATGTAAAGCAATGTGTAAAGTTGAGTGTGATTTTTATATTAAAATATTAAATAAAAGAATATTTGAGAATTGTTAGCATATTGAAAAATTGAAAAGTAACGTGTAGTTTTTACAAGAAAATATTTATTTAAAGAGGAAGAATTGTGTGAGAATGTGACACGTGTTTCTAAAAGGACTGAGTTTTTCTAAGCGTTTCATTTAATTGTGACAAATTAACAATTTTTTTTTTATTTTACACGGTTTTTTTATTATGAGCGGTTATAGTTGAGTTTGATTTATTAATATGAAAAAAGGGAAAAAAAATTACAAAGCAGAATGTGTTTAAAAATTTGAAACGGTTTTTTTAACATTTTTTTGTGGAGATTATTTTTATATAATCGAGTTTGAATTATTAATGTGTGAAAAAAAAAATTTTGCGGAGATTATTTTTAGATAATTGAGTTTGAATTATTAATGTGTGGAAAAAAATTTTAAATTGAGTTAAAAATTGACACATGTCCTAGGAGGACTCAATTTTATTAGTAGTTAAGTGTGGTGCAGTGAAATATTTGAAAATTTAAAGGGCTAAAAATGTGTGAGAATGTAGTAAAACAAATCTAATCAGTTACCGGATAGGATAAATATTTGAAAATTTAAAGGGCTAGAAATGTGTGAGAATGTAGCAAAACAAATCTAATCAGTTACAGGATATGATGAAAATTGAAAAATGAAAAGCAACATGTAAAGCTGAGTGCGGTTTTTATATTAAAATATTAAATAAAAAAATATTTGAGATTTGTTAGCATATTGAAAAATTTAAAAGTAACGTGTAGTTTTTAGAAGAAAACATTTATTTAGAGTAATGATTGTGTGAGAATGTGACACGTGTTTTTAAAAGGACTGAGTTTTTCCATTATAGATAGATAGATAGAAGATTATTTTTCTAAGCGTTTCACTTAATTGTGGCAAATTAACGATTTTTTTATTTTATACGATTTTTTTATTTTTTGTTATGAGCGGTTATAGTTGAGTTTGACTTATTAATATGAAAAAAGAAAAAAAATTAAAAAGCACAATGTGTTTAAAAATTTGAAACGAATTTTTTAAGAATTTTTTTGTGGAGATTATTTTTAAATAATTGAGTTTGAATTATTAATGTGTGGAAAAAAAGATTTTTTTGTGGAGATTATTTTTAGATAATTGAATTTGAATTATTAATGTGTGGAAAAAAATTTAAAAGGGGAGCAGAATTGAGTTAAAAATTGACACGTGTCATAGGAGGACTCAACTTTATTAGTAGTAACAGATAAATGTAAAGAGCAAGGATTGTGTGAGAATGTGACACGTATTTCTAAAAGAACTGAGTTTTTCTATTATAAATAGATTATTTTTTGTGACGGTTACGCTTTATATAAGTAAAATAAAAAATTTACCAACGGTTTTAGCCGCCAAAAACGCTACATAAAAAACTTTACTAACACTTCTAAAAAACTGTTGCAGCGCAGCAGCTCTTCAAAGGCGTTTCCGACGGTTTTAACCACCACATATGCTAAAAAAATATAAAGCACCTGCCACAAATTTGATTTAATTGTTAATCAAATGCTTAATAAGCACGCAATAAAACTCGCCTAATAATATGTCAATGATACCTTCAACGAAAGTTTAAAAGGACGGTAGAGGGAATGTTATATTCTCTGCAATATAATCCTATAACTATACAAGTATTAGGAACCAAACAAATAGCTTCCATAAGAAGGAATTGAGTTTGTAAGAAACATCCGAGAAAGATAGAAGTATGATTTTCTACTATTTGAAGGAAGTAAAATTTATAGTTTCCTACAACTCTTGAGCTTCATAATGGGTACATCATGGGTCTTGAGTTTTGATCCAAAAAGTTAATTTGATTTTTTAATATAATATTATTTAAAAAAATAATTTAATATTAATATATACTTATTATGATAAGATCTACTATAAATAACTGTTTTAGGGTTCATATTATACTCTCCCTGAAGAAATGAACAAATATACAAGTTTGGACTTGTTTACCTCAACAATATAATTCTAAAGTCCAAATATTGTTTATCATAATTCTATTTTCTATACTAAAGGAGCATTTTTTTTTTCTACAAAGCGGTTAGCTTATTTACTAATTTAATATTATGACATTAACTTGATTCAATTAGTTTCAAAAGTTATATGGATCTACTGCAGATTTATTATGGAATTTGACGCATGACTCACTACTCCATTAATTATAGAACTCGTGTGCTATATAGCCTATAGAAGGGTATTTTTTTCTTCCAGAAAGTAATTGCATTGGTCCACTATTTTTATTAGCAATAAGAAAGTTTATTTCAATGGTAGAGTACAAGTGATTGGTCCACTTAACTTTTATATTTAATCTAATCTAATATCATTTCGTCCGTTTGGTTTACAATTAGGTAGAATTGATTCTAGAAATGAATGGTTGAGATTGATGATGCACGTTTTACGAAGTACGTTGGACAAAAGTGATTTAAAATCAATTCTACAAAACCATAATTTTGTCATGTCATAATTTAAAACAAACAGGCACGTACCGCCACAAACACAATAAATATATATATATATATATAACACCTGCCACAAAATTTGCTCTAATTGCTAAGCAAATGCTTAATAAGCACCACAATAAAGATAACCTAATAACGAAAGTTTAAAAGAATGGTAGAGTGAATATGATATTCTTTGCAATCCTATAACTATACAAGTATTAGGAACCAAGCAAATAGCTTCAATTAATAAGAAAGAATTGAGTTTGTAAGGAAAACGAAACATCCAAGAAAGATAGGAGTATGATTTTCTACTATTTGAAGGAAGTAAAATTTATAGAGTTTCGTACAACTCTTGAGCTTCAAAATGGGTACATCATGATCATGAATCTCGAGTTTTGATCCAAAAATTTAATTTGATTTTTTAATATAATATTATTAAAAAATAATATTAATATATACTTATTATGATAAGATATACTATAAATCACTTTTTTAGGGTCCATATTATACTTTTCCTTAATAAATGAACAAATGTACAAGTTTGGACTTGTACGTTTACCTCAACAATATAATTCTAAAGTCCAAATATTGTTTATCATAACTCTATTTTCTATACTAAAGGAGCATTTTTTCTACAAAGCGGTTGACTTATTTACTAATTCAATATCATGCCATTAACTTGATACTATTAGTTTCAAAAGTTATATGGATCTACTACAAATTTATTATGGAGTTTGACTAATGACTCACTTACTCCATTAATTGTAAAACTTGTGTGCTATAGCCTATAGAAGGGTATTTCTTTTCTTCCAGAAAGTAATTGCGCATTGGTCCACTATTTTTATTAACATTAAGCAAAATTTGTGTCAATGGTAGAGTAAAAGTGATTGGTCCACTTAATTTTTATATTTAATCTAATCTAATATCATTTCGTCTAATTTTGGCTCTATAATTGATGGTTAATTATAACTTTTAACAAAATGGCTAATAACATGGCGCATAACCTTTGTGAATTACTAGTATTAATATTCCCAAATTGCCTACATAAAATGATTTTGATTTCTAAATATTTCATAGGGAATGCACTGCATTAGACAAAATAAACATGACATAACAATAGAAAAAGAAAAGAGACAATTAATATTATTCCTTTGCCACCTTTACTATTCATTATTGGCTTTGATTGGAACAACTCGCACGGGTTGAGCCTTCTCTAATGTAAGACCAAACTTTTCTTCCATATTCATATCCTTTGGTTTAATTCCACCTTCAAGCTCCCAATCAAAGCAATTGATAAGCAAACCTAACATTAAGAACAACAACCTTATTGCCAATGGCAAGCCAGGACATATTCTCCGCCCAGCACCAAATGGTGTTAACTCAAAACTTCGGCCTTTAAAGTCAATTTCTGAATCCAAGAACCTCTCAGGTGAAAACAAATTCGGATTGTCCCACAAATTGGGATCCCTCCCAATAGCCCACACATTAACCAACACTTGTGCACCCTTTGGAACCGTATAGCCATTTATCTCCAGATCCACTTCGGCTTTACGAGGGAGCAAAAATGGCACTGCTGGGTGTAATCGAAAAGTCTCTTTCACTAATGCATTTAAGTAAGGGAGTCTCCCAATGTCTGACTCTTTAACCAGGTTACCTTTGCCAATAGTTTGCTCTAACTCTGTTTTTGCTTTAGACATGACATTTGGGTTATGAAGTAACTCAGCCATTGCCCATTCTACTGTAGACGTAACTGTATCAGTACCTGCCACAAACAAGTCCTAGCAAGAAAACACATCATTAGTAAGTATGATATTTTAAATTAGTCAATTGCAATCATAAAGCCATAAACGTAGCTTAAATCTAGAGCTATCAAAAGTGAGCTTTCTCACCATAGATGGGTAGAAAAGTGAGTTGAGTGAAGTTGACTCATTTTTCAGTGATCCAAGAAATGTCAGCTCGCTCTCACATAATTTTAAAAAATAAAAATTAATTTTAAAAATCCTGAAAATATCGAAGAAAAAAAAAATAAGTGAGCCAATCTAGCTTAAATCGACTAGAATTCACTTTGCCATGCGGATTAAATGGGTTTATTCACTTTCACACACACCAAGTTTTAATCCATCCAATCCACGGATGAGTTAGGTTCGCCAAATTAGGCTCATATCGACAGCTCAACTCAAATCTAAGAGCAGCTCCAATGACTATGAATTGGCGTTGCTTAACATTTACTCAGCTTAGCGGGTTGCAGGATTAGAGGAGTATCTTATCCAAGCAACAATTGGTTACATAAGCTATGCATCTTAGCCTGAAATGTGGGCCATTTTTTCAAAGTAAAGTAAAGTCTAGCAATAAAAAATAATGGTTGGTGATATATATAGAGATGTGGGGTCTATTTAATGAAAAATTTAGAGTTATTATATTGAAATGGAGAGTTACTTAAATTATTAAAAAAATGGTGATTATATATATATATATAGAGGGTGAGGATCAACTTACTCCAAGAGTAACTCTTGGTAAAGTTACTCCGCTTAATGACTCTTTATAAATATTGAATTTCACCAATCCAACCGTCATATTAATAATTTTCATTAAATAAATCAAGCCTACAAATTTTTATAAAATTTAAAAATTATTTGATATTTCATCAAATCGTTTTAGTTTAACGTAAAATATACTTTTAAGAATATAAATAAATATCAAATCTAAAATCACATATATATTAATGTCTAATTGATATAAAATTTAATGTATATAATTATCATATTAATATCACAATATTTCAAGTATGAGGAAGAACAGCGTCACCATTAAAGCTATTTTAAGGCTAACATAGGGAAGAGAATCTTCCGTCTCCTCATGTATTAAAATTTGATTTCATTTTCTAATGTGAAAATTTGAATGAAATCACTCATCCTCTTGTACTTGAATGTCTACCCAAATAACAACATAAATTAACATGTTCTTGTTAAAATCTTATAAAAAAATGACGACAGATGATTTCAATATGTGAAAATTTTGTATATATATTAAATAAGTGAAACCTAGCAATAGTTATTTATGAATATTAATTAAAAAAAAAAAGAGAAAAGTGTAGGAGGGATTCAGAGAAAACAGAGAGGGTGTAAAAAGGAAAGGAAACTAAACATAGTAACATACCAATGACAAACGCTCAATCTTATCTTTGTACATTTCCTCTGCATCAGCGTTGTCAAGCATAGCATCCAACATGTCATTTTTGGAACAGTAACCACTCTGTTTCCTCAGCTTCACCCTTTGGTCAACCAACCCCTTGAAGATGGTCAACAGCTTCCAAAAGTGACTACCTGTACGCCCTCTGATCCCATGTGGATCAACCACTTTCAACACAGGAAAACAATCCGCCAAATTTGGTGTCCCAACCTCTTTCATGATATTCGCAACCACCTCCTTGAACTCCCCTGCTTTGTCCGCAGAGTGAATCAAATCCTCTGAGTAAACCGTATTCGACAACAAGTTTATCGTTGTCTTAAAAGCCAGCCTCCCTATATCAACAACTTCACTCTTTAACATGCTCTCATGGATGTCGTTGAAAAGTTCTAGAACCTTCTTGCGCCTGAGTTCTCCACTGGCGTCAAGGGTCTTGTTGGAGAATAGAAGGTTGTTGCAGATTTTTCTAAGGTCACGCCAGCGATGTGAGACTGGGAGGAAGGGTAAACTGTATTGATCATGGCCAGCACCTTTCATTGCATCAGGGATCTTTCTGTTGGATAAGAACTGGTCGTGGATTTGGAGCACTTGTTTGGCTGTCTCGGAAGAAGACATGACTATGGTGGTTATTCGGCCGAGCTTGAGGGTCATGATTGGGCCGTGGATCTTGGCGAGGCGGGCCAAGGTTTGGTGGGGCTTTTGGCCCAGTTGGGGGAGGTTTCCAATAATGGGAAGACCATGTGGTCCTGGAGGGAGTTTGTGTCTATTTGAAAGAAGGAAACGGAGGAAGATGAAGGTGAAGAGGAAAAGGAGTAGGAAAGTGAATATTGTGTCCATTGGTGAAGGTAGAGAAGTGTTGCAGATGCAAATCCAAGATGGAAGGAGAAAAGAGGGAGGAGGAGGAGGAGGAGCACCTCACCTTATAATTATTTACCCTTTGTTGCTGGCAGTGCAGGGCAATCTTCTCCGTATCTCAATGCAAATTATATTATTGATATATTATCCATTTTATCTTTTGGATTGAAGCACGAGCGAATAAAATACTCCGAATTATATAACGACTCCAAGGTAGGTAGGCTTGTCATAACTGTTATGTACGTAGTAAATGAACATTACTGGCAATACTTTCTCTGTGTTTTAGTGTTTCATAATGTTCGGTAGAGATTCATTTGCACCATGACTGAGTTAACTAAGAGAAAAAGGTTATTTGTAAAGCATGTTACATGTACAATTAAGTGTATAATTAAGTGAGATATAGAGAGAAGAAATAGAAATATGAGATATATAATAAATGACATGACATGTGATATAATAGAAAGAGATAAAAAAAATTATATAGTATGAGTTGTTGTATAGAGTACAAAAAGATGGTACCAATAATTGTGAAATTTTATCCGAAAATATCTTTTATTAAAAAGTTACATATAACTTTCCTATCAATGTGCATTTTCCTAAAAGAATTCAGCACGTGAAGCACCAACCATAGATGACCTCGACTGATGGTCCCAACAATTGATTATAAATCAAAAGAAAGCTGTCTTTTATAATTAAAAATAGAATTTAATAATGATAGAGAAATATTATTTCTAAAACAGACGACAATACAACACAGAGAGATCAAAATAGTAAAGAGAGAAAAATGTGAGATGTGATGAGTGACATGATAGAAAGGGATAAAGAGAATAAATATATTGTATGAACCATTGTATATTTGCTGTATAAATTTCATATCTCATTATTATACAATCATTCAATCATGGTTATTAAAACCGGATCGGACCGACCGGTTCAACCAATTTGACCAGGAACCGGTCTAGTGTCCGGTCCATATAACTAAAAAAAAACGGCTGGTTTCAGAATCGGTGAGAACCGGTAAAAAATCGATGCTAGAAAACTAGTTGAACCAGTCAGTTTCAAAATTTTTAGTTTTATTTTTTATGATTTGATTTTTTATTTAATCTAAAATAATTTTTAGATAAATAAAAATAATTTTTTAAGGATTGCACATAAATATTTATTATTTAATCAATTATTATAAAATTTTTATGATATATACATATAATAAGGTCTTTTATATTAATTTATAATTTTATATATCTTGATTTCTTATGATTTTATCTTATTTTATTATTTAAAAATATTATACGATATTAAAATATATATATTTAATTATTACCGATTCAACCACTTATACGTGAACCAGTACTTTCACCGCTTCAATTCCCGGTCTGATTCTAAAAGCATCGCATTCAATTGTGTGTTTTCACAATTATTTAATAAATTAAATAATATTCCCTCCATTTTTTTTATTTGTCGTTTTATGGTCTCAAATTTATTTCTAAATAATTATCATTTTCAGATATCAAAACAATGATAAATTTTATTTTTCCAATTTTCTCCCTTTCTTTCTTATTCTTTTTTATTTTAAATATTTATTATAAGGCTATATCATAAATGTTTTATAAGTTCAAAGTCTTGATAAATGTATTTTTTATGTTTCCAACAAAAAAATTATGGTAATAGGTAAAACAAATTTGAAAAAGAAATTCATTTCATTGAAAAAAGAGATATTAGATGCATTAATGACAGAAAGAGAAAGAACATATTTGGAAAAAAGGGTTAAAAAGGCATAGTTATTGAATTTCTTAATACTTGTGTAAAAACTTTAAACGACTGATAAAAAGAAACGGAGGGAATACATGAGATGTCATATTTATTAAATAATGTGACAACATAATAACACAATATTACCTTCGGTCATATTTATAAAAGATAAAATTAAAAATATGTTTTCACTTAATTCTAAATATAAGAAACATAGTAATATTCTAAATTATATTAATTATGAAGTTATTTTTATACCCTTAATTTATTGTTCAATACTCACCTATTTTCTGTGACAATGGATGTACTACACTATTTTTAACCTCCAACTGTAACATCCTAAATTTTATTAAGTAAAATATTAATTAAATTAAATAAATAAGTAGAGGAAATAATTAAATAAATAGAAGAATAAATAATAATATTAGTAAGATTAGCGTATTTTATCAATAAAGATATTTAATAAATAATAAGAATAATAAATAGAATAAGTGGGTTGAGAGTGGGCCTAGCCCAATTAAGTATGTATTTAAGGAGGGGTTCTCAGTTCACCCTAATCCTTATTCGTCAAATCATCAGAGAGCGAAACGCTAAGGAGGGGAGAAACCAAGTCTCAAGAGGAGATTGCAGGAGAGTGATCATTAAGAACCAAGAAAGAATCTTCCTTACTATTCGATCTCCACTACAAGGTAACAGGGGGAAAATGTGTTCCTTGTATGTGCATGTAGGGGGTTGTTGGGTAGTGGTGGGCGACCATAAGACCCATCTGAGGATTTAAATTTGATGGAATCTATGTGTATGTTGATTAATGATGATGAAAACTGTGGATTGTTGATTGTTGTATGATCTTTGATGAATCTTGAGTGGATTGAATGAGAATAATGAGAACAACAAAAAGGTGTTAAATAAGGGTTTAGAGATGAGGAACCATAATTGATTAGATGTTAAATTTATTGGAAATCATAGGAATGATTGTTGATTTTAGTGAATTTAATCGGTAAAAACGAGTTTAATTGAGTTAGGAACTTGAGGAATTAAGTAGGGATGGAAGAAGAGGGTAGAGGAAAGTCATTCCCATTTTTACACAGAGCTACGAATGTAAAATAGCGACTGCGGATTCGTTCACCGTTGGATCGGGCTGAAATTTTAACAGCTGTTTCAGGGACCCTGGTTCTTCATTCTGAACGGTTGATCGTCTATACAAAGTCTGGGTTGGGAGATATTTAGTTCGCACTGTAGCTGTATATTTGGGGTTTTTATTGATGAAATTAAATTGGATGCATAGTGTGTATTAATTGTGATATGAGTATTATGATGTGAATATCTTATGTGATATCCCATGTTTATAATAATTATCATGTGATGTGGTGTGATTAATATAATAGAGATTGTATGAAATATATGTGAATTGATGATGATGTATTGAGTATAGTGATTGTATGAAATATATGTGGATTGATGATGATGTATTGATGTATTGAAGTTTATGATGATGATGTATGAGATGTGTGATGATTAATGTTGTTGATGATAATGTTATGTTGTTGAGGATGATGCATTTAATCTTATGTTGATTGATCATGCGTTGAGCATGTGAGTGGTGGTACTCGGATTGCATGAGCCTAGAGAGAGACGAGTGTAATTCAGGGAGTTACTAATGATGAATAATTACATGTTGCATATAATTGTGGTGAATTTGTTGTTGTACTCGGTTACATGAGCCTAGAGATAGGCGAGTGTAACTCGGGGAGAGTTTGTACTCGGGATGCATGAGCCTAGAGAGAGGCGAGTGTAACTCGGGGAGAGTTTGTACTCGGGATGCATGAGCCTAGAGAGAGGCGAGTGTAACTCGGGGAGAGTTTGTACTCGGGATGCATCGGGATGCATGAGCCTAGAGAGAGGCGAGTGTAACTCGGGGAGAGTTTGTACTCGGGATGCATGAGCCTAGAGAGAGGCGAGTGTAACTCGGGGAGAGTTTGTACTCGGAATGCATGAGCCTAGTGAGAGGCGAGTGTAACTCGGGGAGAGTTTGTACCAAGGAGCATAAGCCTAGAGAGGGGCGAGTGCGACTTGGGAGAGTTGGTACCGAGGAGCATAAGCCTAGAGAGGGGCGAGTGCAACTCGGGAGAGTATTGATGAGGATGATGAGATTGGCGATGTTGATGAGTTTTGGTGTATGTGATGATGTATAAATATGTGTTATAAATTATGATGAAATGAGTTATAGGATGATGGATGAATCTGTGTTATATATGATGATGTAAATGAGTTATATGATGATGTTATGAGAATAATGATGAAATGAGTATATTGTGTTGAGAATAGAGTATGTGCTTTTTTTGGTGAATGACGTTGTGAGATTTATATGATGATATTGATGAGTTGTTAAGTGAGTTCATAGATGATTGTTATTTGATGGATTACTTGTTGCTTGGGTACGTGGTGTGGTTAATGATGATATTGATTATATGTGGGTTAGGATAGGGTAGCCTCCTATGTGTATATATGAGTTAGAGCTTTTTCCTCACTGTTACTGTTGTTGTTTCAGGTAATGGTGATGACACCTTTGGTGTCGAGTTTAATTAAAGGGAGTGTTGCTCTGGTACATGTGACATCAGGGCATATTGTTGGGGTGTTCTTTATGGTTTTTTAGTTAGGAATATTTTTATAAACCCTTTTGGATGCCTTGCACGACAAGTAGGAAGTTTAATTATTTTATTTTAGAGATTTCGCTGCTTGAGTATTTGAGTACATTTGAATTCTATTTTTATTCTTTTATTCTTTCGAAATAATGAGATTTTCGAATAAAGAGTTATGTGAACCTTTTTACCCAATGTGAACTTGTTATATTTTCGAAAGTCTTCCACTACGTTATTATATAAGTGTTGGGGTAGAAGGGTGTCACACCAACTATTGGAGCATGAGTTACTATTTTAATTATGGCTTTTGATAAGAAGTAACTCTGTCACTATTTTAATTATTTAATACTATCTTCATTCATATAACTGTCCATTTGAATAAAAATGACAAAGATTAAGGAATGTAATCATTACTTTGGTTTTCATATAAATAAATTTTAAATTTTTTATTTTACTCTTTTATCTCTTTTAGTACCAAGAGTGTTTGTAGTTTGGTTTGGATGGATTTTAAGGCAAAAAATCATCTGATCTAGTCATTGAGGTTTTATCATTTTATCATCCGATTGGTTTTTTTCAATCATATCCCATTTAAATTGGATAGGTTTTCAAATTTTTGAATAGACAAAAAAAATTATTAAATAAAAGTGATAAAATTTTAAAATAATAGTAAATATTTTATATGAACTTATATTTAGTAAGTGATTTCATAAATATATATATATATATACTTACACCACTAAAAAAGTCAATTTTAGATAGGGATTTTAGATAGGAATTACTATCTCTCTCTATTTGTGAGGGATTTTGTGACGGAACAATGAATCCCTAAAAAAATTTGTCCTATTTGTATTTTGTGATAAATTTAGAGAGGGAAAATATCCCTAGCTAAAATTCTGTTACAAATTCAATCAATAAGTTTCCATTAAACAACTAGAGAGGGAATTTGTGACGGACTTATTCCCTCTCTAATAAATCCGTCACAAGATTTCCCGCTAAATAAACAACAATTTAATGAGGGAAAATTTCCTTCTCTATTTAGCAAGAGATTTTTAATTTCCTCTCTATTTAGCGAGAGAGCATTGTTCCTCGCTAAATATATGATTATTTTATTAATAAAATAATATATGTGTATATACGTTCGGTTTGGATTGGATCAATTTTAAAATAAGATCCGAAAACAATTCCAATCCAATAAAAATTTTGGTTTTTACATTTTCCAATTTTTTGGTTTTTGATTTGATTCGATTTTCAATTTGCACTGGATTGAATATGAACACTCATACTTACTACTATTAGGTCTCATTAATTTTCAATAATGGATCATTTATTAACATAAGGTTAAAATGGAGGAAAAATGTATTTATTATTACATTGAGTTTGTATGTGGACAACTAAACAGGAACAATTCTTTTCTAAAAATTGATAATTAAATAGGAACAGGGGTAGCATATATTAAAGATATTTCTGGAATAAAATATAAATTATAATATTATTAGTTACAATTATTTAATTTTAAAGCATTTTATTGGTAATGATGATTTAGTCATATATTTTTCATGACGGTTTTTCTATCATGTGCATTGCACATGATAATAAATCCTAAAGTGAAAATATTTTATTAAAAAATGTAATGATTACAACATTTAATGCATTGGTAATATTCAAAGTTGTAATTTATAATAAAATCATTCCATTTTTAATTTATTATCCTGTGCAATGTTGCACGTGTTAAAAAAAACCGTTCATATCATAGGTTTTGACTAAGGTGGTAAAGAGTAAAAGTTGGATAAGGTGTTAGACCAAATATCGTTAGATATGAAAATAAAAAATTGAACGGATGAGATTTGTGACTGACAAATTTCATTTTAGATAAATCATAGAAATGCAATCAAAGGGTTTATCATCTTGGGAAAAAAAAAAAAGCAATACCCATCAAATCTCTGACTAGCGTAGTTCCTGCAAACTTTTGCAGGTTACTGGCACAGCAACACTGAGGCCATCTCCGCGGTTCTCTTTGAGCATTTTGCTCTTTGAGAACCGGTTCCCTTTGAGTATTTCCGCTGGAACACTGACACATGCACGACATTGGTTCTCTTTGAGCATTTTGCTCTTTGAGAATCGGTTCCCTTTGAGTATTTCCGCTGGAACACTGACACATGTACGACATTCCATGGTATTAGCTAGTGTTCTGCTGAGCATTAGTGCTTTATATTTCTTTTATTATTTTAAGTATTTTTGGCGGTTTAAACTCCAGATAAATGCTTCAAAAAGTTGTCCCACTGCGATGCAGCAAAGGACCTTTTCAGACATTTATTATTTATTTTATTTTTTTGTTTACATTCTCGGGGTTTCAAACCCCTGTTAATGTTTTTTTTTATTTTTTTTAACTTTCCCTAGAGTTTGGAACATTTGTTAATTTTTTTTACTTTCCCGGGATTTGAAACCCCCGTTAATTTTTTTTTTAATGTTCCCTGTAACTTTAATTTTTCCATTAATATTTTTTAAATATTTTTTCGTTTTACATTAATTAATATATTTCTGATTAAAAATAATAAAAATTAAGAGATGTGTATTGGTGGGACCCATTTAATATTTGTGAATAGTAAAAAAGTGAGGTGCTGGGATGGAGAAGAGGGGTGCCTAATAAGAACTTGCTGATGTGTACTGGTGGACCCATTTAAGATCCATGAATAGTGAAAAAGTGGGGTGCTGGGATGGAGATGGCCTGAGAAGGCTTTTGAGCACCGAATCTGGAGCATGGCATTGGTGGAGCAAAATAAAATATGGTATCACGACTGCAGCTAGTACCGATCTTGCGTGGCCATGTGCCCGTGCTGCCATCATTTGATTATCAATGACTGGAGGAAGAATAGCAAGGGGCCACTAGCTTCTACGAATTCAACGAGAAGAGTTTGGTTTCAAGGCATCAAAAAGTTGTAGTGGAAGAGGGAAGAATGGGAAGGAAATAACCAGCAACAAGTCCATTTTGTGTGAGGAGGTGTTGCATAAGAATTTCGATGCTACTACGAGGAACGACTTGAATTTGGGCGAGACTGCAAGGTGTTTGTAAATTCTAAGGGTGATGAGGGAGTTTTGGAAAGAGGAGGAGAAAGATGAAAGGAACCTTTTTGGTGATATCGCTTCGGCCAAAGCAAGGAAAAGGAAGTAATGAACATGAGATGAATTTTTCATTACTTCCAGTTTTTTTTGAAAGAGGGATACAAATTACATTGGGATATCATTGCAAATTACAATACTATCAGTTACTTGGCTTACCTATTATATCACGTAAATTCCATCCTCTTCCACCACCGGTACATCGGTACATAAGTTCTAAGTTGATACATCCTAGACAACACCTATATTATATTATATGATGCATTCTTTGTTTAATATACACATGAGATGGTTTAAATTTATTTTTGAATAATCATTTGAGTGTGAGGCTCAGACTCGATTGCTCTGGGAATTCCTGACTTGGGGTTGATTCTACTCGGTCCACGGGAAGGGGGAAGTATCTGTAAAGACACTTTGACGCCAAAGTCAGCCCGAACTCTAGAAGAGACATCACAGGTATTTATAGGGGAATATCTGGGAAATTGATCCATGGAATTACCTCCTGTGTGTTCCAATATGGGTTTGTACGGACACGCCCACGACGCACTCGTTAGGGTTTTGTCTAGCATCTGGGTCGACTTGTACGGATGGGCTTGTGTATTGGACTGACTTGCACGGACGCAGCTCCATGACCCTATTGGGCCATTGCATGAGGTCCAAGTGGTACCGGTCCATAAGATATGCCCCCAACTGGAGCCAAGTTGAAGTGTGACGCGAAAACTGGGTCAAGTTATGTAACGTCCGACCGAGACGGGTTCCTATAATCTAGTATGGGATTTTGAGGCGTCGTGACTCTTTAGCTTTTTTATAAGACTCTGGAAGGACGTGACTTTTTGTCTTCCATATGAAGTGACATTTCGTCTAATAATTTCAGAGTGTTCGCGCCTTTCCACCTTCTGGGATTTTTTCAAACTTATGGGCCTTAGTTTCTTATAAATAGGGGTGACGAGGATTGGTTAGACGTCTTTCTGTCCTATAGATTTTCTTCTCAGTTTTCTCTGGCGCCTCACTTCTCTCTTTCCAACAAACTCTTCCTTCTCCGGTAAGTCCCTCCGCTTCTCCAGCGGTTTTTTCTTTTTTTTTTTCCCGTCGTTGTTTGGGTTTTCTCTAACTTTTCCCTTCATCTCCTCTGTTGTTTTAAGCATTTTCAGCCTTTTAGTGACCTTTGCACTACTCCAATGCTTTTCCTAGTGTTGAGACTGACTTGCTTCTACTTCTCTCGAGTCAAAATCAAATTCCATGTAATTTCGGGATTATCTCTCTTTATTTCTATGGTAACAATCAAAGAGATGAGTGAAAGTGACAAATCTCTAGAAGTACTTTCTGGTCCTGCTGATAAACCGATATTTTATAGATTTATTTTGGGTATTTAAGTGGGTTATACGACATTTATGATCATTATTTTTATTTGATATCTCACTTAGTTTCCCTTATTTTATCATTGAAATAAAATAAGAATATTTAATGAGATTTTTGTCCAGAAAAGAAGATTTAATGAAATAAAAGAAGAATCTTTAACAAGATTTTAGCCAAGGATGATTTGATGATAATTTTTAGGAGGAAATCATGTAAGAATCAAAATAGGACACCTGAAACTCTTATAAAAGGACACAATCTCAATCATATAAATGATCTGAATCATCTATCATCTTCTCAAGGTTCTTCAAGAGCGGTAGCTTTTTACAATAAAATTTGGCAAACTCTTGAAATGAAGCAATTCTATCAAATGGGTTTTTCTCTTCTAATTTTTCCTAGTAGTTATGGAATTCTTAAGAATTTTAGTTTTGATTGATTTATGTTTTATTAATTGTGAGTAACTAATTACCTAGCCAAAGGGCTATGGTGGATCTTAAGTTGTGAACTTGTTTTTAACCCATTCTCCCTTTATAAATTATTGGTTTCTCTTTATAATTGTGTTTACCTTATTGTTTTACTATATCAAGATTTGATCACCGTTGTGAAATCTTAGTTGGTTGGGTAATAGGAGATCGCACCATTCTCAATTAATAGATCTATAAAGTAAACTGGATCTAGGTTTTGTAGCATCAATCCTAATCCTAGGTTTCCAATCAGTTATTAGGTTAACAAATTTATTGGTTTTTTTTATGTTTTTCTTAGTTCATTATCTTGCATGATCATTAATTGGGGAGAGGTTTCGTGGAGACGATACCAAAGCCCGGTTCGTACACTGCAGTTGTTGGGATCTCAATATTGAGAGAAAGTCCCAGAACGTCCCCTCCTAAGGAAGAACACAAGGTTACATTTCTTGATGAAGATTGATTTTGCGTCCTTCTGGAACATCAAAACTTCAGCTTCTGGACAACCTCTAGGGTCCTTCACCAGGTAATATCCCAGTGCATAAATTCGAACACAGGTGCAGGAGATATATCAACATTCCTGCACAGGAAATCTTCCATCAACGCTCTTCTTGATAGCCTTTGCAAAGAAAGAAAAGATAGAACATGACTTCTAGATGAAGGGTTTGGATTTTCCATTCGGAAGTGATAATAACCCTATGTCCCAGTTCTACGTTTCCACTCCTTTTGTAGGCAATGAGAAGGCTTATTGGTCATCCTTGGGGATTGAACATACCTTGGAAACCGTGTCAGATTCAAAGTTTTACATTTTGAAAAGAGTGAATGTGAACCGTCTCAGTTGACACATCACTTCTGAGTGAAGTTTCACATCATCATTAAAAATTCAGATTTAAGCACGTGTTCAAATCACCACACTGTCTCAGACACATGCATTTCAGAACATTCATTCAGATGATGCATTTCAGACAATCATTTTTCAGACAATGCATGAATGTTCAAATGATCTCTAATGAACTTAAATCTATCTTCAGTTAAAGTCTTTGTGAATATGTCAACCCATTGATGTTCTATATCAATGAACTTAATATCAAAAATCCTTTTCTGAACATAGTCCCTAATGAAATGATGTTTGATTTCAATGTGATTTGCCCTAGAACGTTGAATGGGATTCTTAGACAAATTTGTGGCAATAGTATTATCACACATCACAAGTATTGCATGTTCAAAAATATTGAAATATACTAATTGATACTTTACCTATAGCAGTTGTGAACAATAGCTTGCAGCAGCAATGTACTCAGCTTCAAATATGGAAAGAGCAATGGTGCTTTGCCTTTTGCTTGACCAGTTGATCATGTTACTTCCAATGAAGTGACATCCACCACTGGTACTTTTTCTTACAACTCTATCTCCAACAAAGTCAGCATCACAATATCCAACTAATCTGTAATTCTTACTCTTCTTATAGCAAAGACCAAGATTAGTAGTACCATTTAAATATATGAAGATTCTCTTTATAGCTTTGTAATGAGTAATCCTTGGGTCAGACTAAAATCTAGCACACAAATAGACACTGAACATGATGTCAGATCTACTTGTTGTCAGATATAGTAATGAACCAATCATTCCTCTATACAAGGTTTGATTAACAGCTTCTTCTCCTTCATCTTTATTCAAAGATATAGAAGGATGCATGGGAGTTGACATGGGTTTGCAGTCATTCATTTTAAACTTCTTAAGCATCTCCTTTGTATATTTCTCTTGATGAATCCATATACAATCAGATTCTTGCTTAATCTGAATTCCCAGAAAGAACTTAAGTTCTCCCATCATACGCATTTAAAACTCAGATTGCATAAGCTCAGAAAACTCTTTGCATAAGGAAGAATTTGTTGAACCAAAAATAATGTCATAAACATATATCTGAATTAAAATGAAATCTTTATTAGACATTTTTCTAAAAAGAGTTGTATCAACCTTTTCCCTTTCAAAATGATTTATAATGAGAAAACTGCTCAATTTGTCATACCAAGCTCTTAGATCTTGTTTTAGACCATAAAGAGCCTTTTTAAGTTTGAAAAACATAATCTGGAAAAGTGATATCTTCAAAACCAGGGGGTTGTCTAACAAAAACTTCCTCCTCTGTGATTCCATTTAGGAATTCACTTTTGACATCCATTTGATATAGTTTGATGCCATTATTTGTTGCATAAGAAAGTAAAGTTCTAATGGCTTCAAGCCTAGCTACAAGTGCAAAAGTTTCAGTGAAATCAATACCTTCTTGTTGATTGTAGCCTTGAGCCACAAGTTTGGCCTTGTTTCTAACAACCTTTACATCTTCATCCAATTTATTTCTAAACACCCACTTGGTTCCTATGATAGTTTTCCCATGGGGTTTAGAAAATAGGCTCCATACATCACTCCTAACAAATTGATTAAGCTCTTTTTGCATGGCTAGGATCCACCCTTCATCACGCAGACCTTCATCAATGTTTTAGGATCTATTTCAGATAGTAAGGCAAGATTTTTGAATTGTTCAAGTCTTGATCTTATTCTTACACCTTTAAAGATATTACCTAAGATTTGCTCTTTAGGATGAGCAGATTTGTATCTCCAATCCTTCTGAACAGAAGATACATTTCTGGTTTGAGACTCAACATTGAGTTCAGATGGTCCGGCTTCAGAACCTCCTTTAGACTTGTTCTAAATCTCTTCAAATTGCTTGTTCAAATCCATACCTAAAAAGTCATCTTCTAGATCTGATAGATCACCACCAGTCTTTTTCTTGTCATTGAACCTTACATGGATGATTTCTTCAATTGCCAAGGTTCTAGAGTTATAAACTCTGTAAGCCTTGGAATTTTCAGAATATCCAAGGAAATGACCTAAGTCAGACTTAGCATCAAACTTTCCAATGTCATCCTTGGTGTTGAGTATGAAGCACTCACACCCAAAAACATGGAAGTAAGATACGTTGGGCTTCCTTCCTTTCCACAATTCATATGGAGTCATTTTGAGAATTGGTCTAATCAAAATTTTGTTTTGAAGGTAACATGTTGTGTTAACAGCTTCTGCCCAAAATACCTTTGAGAGAGAACTTGAAATGAGCATGGTTCTTCCCATCTCTTGCAGACTCCTGTTCTTTCTCTCAACAACCCCATTTTGTTGAGGTGTTCTAACCACAGAGAAATTGTGAGAGATTCCTTTCTCTTCATAGAATAGACTAAAGCTTGTGTTTTCAAATTCTCCTTCGTGGTCACTTCTAATAGCAGAAATGCGGAATAATTTTTCATTATGTACCTTCTTGCAGAAGATTGTGAACTTCTCAAAAGTATCATCCTTGATTTTGAGGAATATCACCCATGTAAATCTAGAATAGTCATCCACAATGACTAAACCATACTTCTTTCTACCAAGACTCTCAGTTCTTGTTGGTCCAAACAAATCAATGTGAAGAAGTTATAAGGGTCTTGAAGTGGAAACGACATTCTTGCTCTTGAAAGAGTTTCTTATTTTTTTCCCTTTCAGATAACTTTCACATAAAATGTCAGATTTTTATGAGAGCTTGGGCAATCCCTTTACAAGATTGTGTTTTGTAAGTTTTGAGATTAAACTCTTGGCAGTAAAAAGAACTTGGTCATTGTTATTTTTTACTATACAGCCTTCTTTAGTGGAGGATACTACATAACCACTATCACATAATTGACTTATGCTTAGTAAGTTATGTTTAAGTCCTTCAACAAACAAAACATTATTAATAGATGACAGTGGTGACATACCTACTGTACCTATGCCAGTGATCCTCCCTTATTGGTTTCCTCCAAAGGTGACCACTCCTCCATCTTTTGTGTCTAAGGTTTTGGAACAAAGACCTTTCTCTCGTCATGTGACGCGAGCATCCATTGTCCAGGTACCATTTGTGGGGTTTTCTTTGTCCTATTAAACACATCTGCAACAGGAATAATAAAAATTTTAGGTACCCATAACTTTTTGGGTCCTTTCTTGTTAGTCTTGGGTTTAGTTTTCCTTTTGTGTCTGCACTTTGACACATGGTGTCTAGGTTTACCAAAATGCAAACACCTTTTACCTTTCTTAGCCTTATTGGCTTTAATTTTAACATTAGATTGATTAGATGATTCACTAGAAGAGTAACCAAGACCACTCTTGTTTTTGGAACCTTTCTGAACTACTAAAAGCTTATTCAGATTCTCAATTCCTTTAATGAAGTTGGCTGGGTCTAAGGTAAGTTCTTTAACGAAGTTGACATACCTCAATTTCTTTTGTGGACAACGGACAACAGACAAGGATTCGGACTTTTATCAAGCCCACAGGAAGTGAGCTTTTGATACCATGTAAAAGTGGAGAATAGGATTGTTGAATTGCTTGAGGAAAATACCTCAGCAGTTGAATATTTATTTACATGGTTTACACACACTAATAAGGAAACATAGGAATTAAAATCTGTACAAAATAAGGAAATATAGACCTTTACAAAATAAGGAAATACAACTATACAAATCAACACCTAATATAGTTTCCTAGTTACCTTAAATACATTTATTCTTTTCTAATTTCCCTAAATAGGAGATATTCTCTAACAGATTTCACAAGTTTCACCATAAAGATAATGCCTCCAAATTTTCAGAGCAAAGACCACCGCTGCCATCTCCAGATCATGTGTGTGATAATTCTGCTCGTGCCTCTTGAGTTACCTAGATGCATAGGCAACGACCTTACTATGTTGCATAAGCACACAACCAATTAAAAGCATCACAATAAACTACATAACCTCCACCACCTGTGGGTAAGGCCAGAACTGGTGCTGAAGTCAAACAATCCTTTAATTTCTGAAAGCTCTCCTCACAATCATCAATCCACTGAAACTCTACTTTCTTTTGAGTTAGCCCAGTCAAAGGTGATACGAGTTTAGAAAAATCCTTAACAAAACGGCGGTAATAGCCGACTAAGCCAAGGAAACTTCTAATCTCTTTAACTGTAGTAGGTCTAGGCCAATTATGCACCGCTTCTACCTTTCTTGGATCAACACTTATCCCATCCTTGGACACAATATGTCCTAGGAAATCCACACTATCCAACCAAAATTCACATTTAGTGAGTTTAGCATACAACTGTTTCTCCCTTAAGGTTTGCAAAACCAATCGTAAATTTTGCTCATGCTCCCCTATACTCTTGGAATAAAACAGTATGTCATCAATGAACACAATTACAAAATGATCCAAGAACGGTTTGAAGACTCTATTCATTAGATCCATAAAAGCTACTGGGGGTATTAGTGAGTCCAAAAGACATGACTAAGAATTCATAATGTCCATAGCACGTGCGAAAAGCTGTCTTTGGAATATCTTCCTTCCTGATCTTCAACTGATGATATCCAGATCTCAAATCAATCTTAGAAAAACATTTAGCTCCCTGGAGTTGGTCAAACAACTCATCAATGCAAGGTAAAGGGTATTTATTCTTTATTGTCAACTTATTCGATTGTCTGTAATCCATACATAATCGCATAGATCCATCCTTCTTCTTTACAAACAACACCGGTGCTCCCCAAGGAGAAGAACTTGGGAGAATAAAACCCTTATCAAGAATATCCTGCAATTGTTCCTTTAACTCCTTAAGTTCTGCTGGAGCCATTCGATAAGGAGGTATAGAGATTGGTTGAGTGCCAGGAATCAAGTCTACCGAGAAGTCTATTTCCCCATCAGGTGGCAAGCCAGGAAGTTCTTCAGGTAAGACATCAGGGAAGTCACACACTATCGGAACTTCTTCCAGTTTCACCTTAACTGCCTGTGTATCTCGCACCAAAGTCAAATACCCCTGACAACCCTTCCTCAATAGCCTGCTAGCTCCCAAAGCTGAAATTAAATTATATGGTGCCCAACCTTGATCTCCCTGAAATGAGAAAGCAGATTCCCCAGGCATTTCAAATTTCACCACCTTGTTATGACAATGTAGGTAGCATAGTGAGAAGCCAACCAGTCCATGCCTATGATCACATCAAAATCTACCATATCAAGAGCTATTAGGTTTGCAAGCAACTCTTTGCCTCCAATAGATTCCACACATGAATGATACACACAATCAACTAACAAAATTTCTCCAACTGGAGTAGTCACAACTAAAGTCTCATCCAAGGAAGAAGAACTTTTTCCAAGTTGAGTAGAAAATGACAAGGATACAAAAGAATGTGTAGCTCCAGGATCAAACAATACACGTGCATCTCGAGAACAAATAGAAAATATACCTATAACCACTGCATTGGATGCTTGAGCATCGTGACGAGTCATGGCAAAAACCCGAGCTTGACCTCTCCCTGACTGTGCCTGACCTCTACCACCAGACCCTCTACCACTCTGTTGAGCCACTCCAGAACCTCGACTATAAGAGCCCCCAAACTGCCAGACAGGAGCAGAAGGAGCCTGAGAAGATGCTAAAGCTGCTGGTGCTGAAGCATAACTAGATGATGGCTGCATCACAACCACTGGACAATCCCTCCTAATATGACCTGCCTAGCCGCACTGATAACATACCCTACTATCTCTAAAACAAGCCCCGGTATGAAGTATCCCACAAGTAGAGCAAGGAGTAGAAGTCACTCCAAAATGCCGCTGTGGAAAAGTGGTCCGTGAAGATCTCCCCTGATATGATCTACGACTCTGCACTGTGCCAAAAGACCGCCCACTAGAACCACCCCTCTGTGATATCACTCTCTGTTGCACCTGATAACCGGGCACGGAACCCACACCAACACTAGGGTGACTACTCTGCGATCCCTTAACCCGTTGTTTCTTGTGAGAATCCTGACCACTGCCTCCTTTCTCCTTCTGTCGCTGCTCAAGTTGTAATGCTAGACTCAAAACCTCAGCAAAAGTGGAACAACTAGACCCAACCATAGATCTAAAGATGTACTCCCTCAACCCTCTGAAAAATCTCTTGACACGCATCTCCTCTGTGATAGGATACAAAGCATGCCTAGAAAGCTGAGTAAAACAGGCACTGTACTCTGAAACTGACATACCCTCAGTCTGCTCTAGTCGCTTAAACTCATGAGCCAACCCATCTCTGACACTCTCCGGAAGGAAACGAGCCATGAATAACCGAGAGAACTCACCCCTAAGCCAACGGAGGTGATCCAACTAATCTTCCACGTGTCACTGTATCAAACCAGTCATATGCCACACCCTCTAATTGAAAAGATGCCAATTCCACGACCCTGATATCCGAGCAGCCTAACGCCCTCCATAGTCTCTCTAGACCATCAATAAACCATTGTGGGTCCTCATTTGCATTAGACTCGGAAAATGTAGGGGGGTTTGAGCTTCATGAACTCTGCCAAAGTAACCTCAATGCCTCCCGCTGTAGCACCTAGTTGCTGATCTACCTGTCTAAACCCCTATTGGCTATCAAGATTTTGTTGTTGATTTCCTTGTTGTTGCTAAGCAACAACTCCAACAAGCTGTTGTATAACCTGTTGTAACCCCTGTAAACCAGTTGTAATCTCTGCCATCCCTGGATTACCTCGCCTCACTCTGGGAACCACAACATTGGCTACTCATACAGTTGATCCATGCCTACCGACATTAACGCCTCGTCTACCTCGACTACGGCCACGACCTCGACCCTTTTTAAGAGGGTCGTGGGGTTGGGAAACAGATTCACCAGAAGCTTCCCTTCTAGCAGGAATCCTAGTCCTTGGTCGCATCCTCACCTAAGAAAAGATTATGTATCAAATAATAGACAAGAGTGTAAGGAACTTACAGAAAGTAATAAGGAAACTCAACAACACTTTACACAACAAGACTCTCGACCACCATAAGGTATATAATAGCTTTCTACAAGTACATTGTGCCCGGGTCCACAATTACTTGTATGAATCTATTATCACCTTATGTATGCAGCTATTAGGACCTACAACCAAAGCTTTGATACCAACTTTGTCACGACCCAAATCCAAGGCCGTGATCGGCGCGCAGGCTAATACCCTTAGCCCGGAAGCCTAAAAAATAGTACATTACTTGATCTCCAAAATAAACAAACTTCCAGGATTTTACAGAAATTTTGACAGAGTCTCCCTTATAATTTTGGACATCCCAAAATTTACAGATAATCATGTTATCAACAAATATCACGTGCCAAAGTTTCCAACAACATAGTATTTATCCAATCAACATCAAAATATACATCTCAACATAAACCAATGACTAAACTCCCTATAGCTGCAAAATGTACATATAATCCCAAAATAACATCAAATGGCCACCAACACAAAGGAGGTCTACCAAAATGAAATAACAGTAGAGCTAGAACAAGTGAATCTGCCAACAGCCTGCTACTTAGCTGCCTGTGAATCTGGATGAAAAAAAATAAAAAGGGGTAAGTCACAAAGACTTAGAGAGGGCCTAATAACCACCATGAACTAGAAGGGAAACATACCAACACACGTTGTTCGATAGAAACAATTCACAGTATAAAATTTATTTCTCAACATAAAACTTACTAAACAAGTGAGTTCGATAAATCCCACAATTTGAGATAACTTGTTTCCAATATCTAAGAGATAAGTTTAGCATATCCAAAGCGATACAGATTTATCATGTATAAGTTTAATAAGTAAATCTTAAATGAAATAAATTGAGTAAAACATAAATCATATATATGAAATGTAAATACAATAGGGATCACTCATGATAGAACCGAGAGGCAGCTCCATCTCGCTGATAGCCCTCTCCTTTGAAGGGTGGCCTTTCCCATGGGGCGCCTACATCTAACGGATAGTCTTCTCCTCTCCCGAACCATGTCTATATCTCAATATCATCGGGGGAAGCTACATCTCGCTGATAGCCCTCTCCTCCAAGAGTGGCCTTTCTCTTGGGGCGGCTCCATCTAACGGATAGCCCTCTCCTCCCGGAATTATATCATGTCTCAATGTCATGTCATATCATATCTTATCATATCATATCATCGGGGGCAGCTCCATCTCGTTGATATCCCTCTCCACAAAGTGGCGGCTCTATCTAACGGATAGCCCTCTCCTCCCGGAATCCTACAACTAGGTGCACCTAGGCCGTTGTCTTCCATTAATGACATACGGGGTTCTAACATGGATCCCAATAATATAAATATCAAATTTATTTTATTTTCTCAAGTCCCTTAAAAAAAATAAATCTCCACTTTCATCAAATGTAGTCAATTTAAATTTATAAAGCTCTCAACCTTTGAGATAAATTTCATAGAGAATAAAATCATTAAAAAGAGTTATTTCCCCAAATTTGTTAAGTAAACAACATTAATATAGAACAAGATGAATTAAAATAGTAATTACAAAATTATTAAAATAGGTCACGATGACCGTTAAACCACTCACAACTACGGAGAGTCAACCAAATTGCCTCCCAACAACTCCAAGAGTATTATGCGAGGTAGAAATCAACATATCTGAGCACCAATAAATAGTTCCAATATTTAGAAATTTATTTGAAGCTCTACCTATTTATTGGTAACCATAAAATCCCTAAAACTAGTGCCGAAAGCTCTAAAAATAATTCTACCTAAAGTTAATACATACCAATGGCCTATTTACGAGTTGTAGGTTTACCTTAGAGAGCCGAAACGAGCAATCTTTATGGTGTGGGTACTCTCCTTCTTCCTCAGAGCACTATCCCTAACCCCAAAAATTACCAAACTTAGTTCCGGAAAGAAAAAGGGAATGAGTAGGAATTTTGGGTTTCATTACCTTTCACTAGGTGTAAGGGATTTGAGGGAAAATGGAACACAAAGGGATGAGAGGAGATGAAAATAGGAGAAAAACGAAGAGAGGGGGAGGGGCGACAGGTTAATGCAAATGAGGGTGGGGGTTTGCTTCTGAAAGTCGAGAAGCTTCCCCTCCCTTTTTTCTTTATAAACGACTTTTGCCTTTTTTTTAAATAAAAAGTGAAACGGTACGTTCAAAACCTCTCCTGAAGATCAAGGTCAGAAGCAGGTCTTACCTCTGAGTCTTCATTGTCTGAAGATGGCAGGCTGACCATTAGGCAGAGGTTGGCTTCTTCACCAGATTCTTCCTTTTCTTCTTCTGAGGTAGAGTCATCAAGATCTTCCCAGGTGGCCATCAAACCCTTCTTCTTCTTGATGAACTTCTTCTTGAAGACTGACTTCCTTAGCTTTGGACAATCAGGCTTTATGTGACCAGGTAGTTTACACTCAAAGCAGGTGATTTGGTCAGCACTTGAGTTAACCTTGCCTAACTTTCCACTTGGCTTTCTAAAGGGCTGGTCTTTTCTGTATTTCCCTTTCATTTGAAGCATCTTTTTATCTTTCTACTCAGAAAGGACAAGATCATCTTCATCTTCTGAACTATCTTTAGATCCTTCTTCTGCATCTGAAGTCTCCTCAGCCTGCATGGCTTTCATGGCTCAATGCCTAGGCTGTTTGGTTTTTGTGTCGAGTGCTAGGGACTTACTTTTGCTAACATCCTCGCCAAGCTCTAACTGATGAACCTTGAGAGAGCCCAAAAGTTCCTCTATTCGTAAGGTATTAAGGCCCTTTGCCACCTGGATAGCAACAACTTTGGGTCTCCAGGCTTTAGGCAAACTTCTTATAATCTTTCGTTTATGATTTCCAGATTTATAAGTTCTACCCAGGGACTTGAGTCCATTAATTATCGTCTAAAACCTACCAAACATTTAGTCTATGGTTTCATATTCTTGCATTTTGAACATCTCATATTGATGAACAAGCATGCTGATCTTGGATTGTTTGACATTGTCAGTTCCTTCATGGGATGATGCCAATGTATCCCATATCTCTTTGGCGGTGTTGCAACCATGGACCTTTTTATACTCGGGTTTGTTCAAAAGGCAAACCAAGTAGAGTTTGGCCTTGGAATTAAGTTGTACCCTGGCCTTCTGCTCACTAGTTCACTCAGCCTTAGGAATGGGATGTCCACCATGCATGGGTATATAGTCACCATTTGTAACTATGTCCCAGAGATATCGATGTTGCTGCTCTCAAGTAACAGTTTCATCCGATCTCTCCAGTAATGGTAATTAATATGGTAATTAATACCATTAAATGCTGGAGGCCTTGTCATAGAAGCTCCTTCTGTGATGTAGTGATTGGTGCTTGCTTGGGCTTTCATTTGGATCTACTCCCTCAACACTTGTTAGGTGCTCAACCCGAGGTGAGCTATGATACAAACTGTAAGAACACACAAGAAAACACTAGAAGTGGGTTGAATGGTGTTTTATAAACTCAATTTATTTTTTGGAAACCGTTTCGTAAACTAAGTTTAGAAGACTTTAAACAGTGATGATTCAGATCTTGTGTGAAGCTTTGTTCTTTGTCTGAAATTTTCAGACAAAGGTTTTTCAGAGATCTTTTTGTAAATTTTTTCACAAGATTGTTTATAAAAACTTAGTTCAACTTCCCTCTTCTTGTTAGAATAAACAAAATATGCTAAGATAAGGGATAGAAGAGCACTCAGCCAAATTATCCTGGTTCACTCACTCCACCCGTGTGCTATCATCAGTCCTAGTGCCAACAAGCTACTAGATTTTCTCTTAATCTCAACATATTACAAGTATTTTTTTGTTCACCAAGCCTCTTCAGGCTCTACACAACAAGTATTCTTTGTCTTACCAAGCCACTCCTGGCTCTAATAACAAGTATTCTTTATTTTTCCAAGCCACTCCTGGCTCTAACAACAAGTATTCTTTGTCCTACCAAACTACTCCTAGCTCTAACAAGTATGTGTTTACAGAGAAATTTGAACTAAGAACAAAAAGTTCTTTGTTCTGGGTGTACAAGATATAACAGAGATCTAATATGAAAGTTGATTGTACAAGAGTTTTTACAACATATAAATCCTAGAAGGATTTTAGCAAAGTTTTTCACAAAGCTTGGGCTTATGAAATTTTTTTAACTCTGCTTTGCTTCAGGAGACGTCTAGTACTTATAGACTTCATTCAAATTGCAAAACGTCATTGAGAAGTCCGTTTTGAGATAGCATTAAATGCGTTTCATCCCGTTGAGACACAGCCATTGTCACCAAACTAGGTTGCAACTGCTGCAACACAACATTTCTCCTTTTATGCTTCCATTTTGAATCTCAGCCAAAAAGTTATCTTTTGTCTTGCTTTTCTAGTGTATTGAGGTTGTTTGTGGATCTGGTATTGACCTTGACTTTGTTAAGTCTCAAAAGTATCATAAGGAAGATTATGATGACTTAGACAACTCAATCCCTAAGTTTTAATGTTTAACAAATTTGATTAAAGATTTATCATAGATACATATATGTTTTAATGATCTATCTATGATTTCAGCAAGCCACTATAAGCTTATATAAAGACTATGTGAAGTGCTTTCAACCTGTTGAAGAGTTAAGCCTATGAAGGTTCAACCCGTCTGAAGTGTTGAAGCCGTCTGAAGTTGCACAACCCGTTTAAAGGTTGAAGCCGTCTGAAGTCTCATTAATGACGTTGGCACCCTTTGCTGAAGTTTGTGAAGACTTTTCTGAACCTCTGCGGCACGTACCTTTTCAACACGTTTATAGCAAGGAATAACGAGACCTTTCCTGGTGTTTTGAATTTCATACACCACTGAGGAAAATCTCTACAACGCAGCCCTCTGCAGCAACATTTGTAGCAGCTTATGGCAGGAGCATCCTTGTACCATGTCAGAAATATCAGAGGTCTCAGAAGCATGTCTCACAACGGATTTAATAGCATTAATGCTATCTCTAAACGGTGGTATTTCAACAGATGAAGCTGGGTATAAATACCCCTCCATGAAGACCATCAAGAACAACAAGAAAAGAAAAAAGAGAGAAAATCAATATACAAGAAAGCCAAGAGAAACATCACGCTGCAAGTTCTTACCTCTGTAGAAACTCTGATAAAATCCGCTGTACACATTTGTATATCCTGAACATACTCAGATTTGATTGTACATTGTCTCTGTTTAAGCTTCAAACTGGTATAGTTTAAAAGCTTAGACTTATCTCTTTGTAAACTTGTTTAGAGCCTGGAGAGGCTTGGTTGACAAAAGAATACTTGTTTGTAGAGCCTGAAGAGGCTTGAAGAAAAGAATACTTGTTGTAGAGCCTGAAGAGGCTTGAAAGAAAAGAATACTTGTTTGTAGAGCCTGAAGAGGCTTGACTGTAAAGAATACTTGTAATCTTGGTGAAGATTAAGAGAAAATCCAGTGCTAGTTGGCATGGGACTGGACGTAGCTCACAGTGGTAGTGATGTGAACCAGGATAATTCCTTGGCTAAGTTTCTTACTCTTATCTCTTTTCAATTTGTTTATACTAATCAAAGGGTATTGAAAAGTTGTTCTGATATTTTTAAAAGTAAAGAAACCTTTTAAAAATACTTTTCAGAAGTCGTCTTAAGAAACTTCAGACAACCCCCTTAAACCTGTCTGAAACTGTTTCAAACTTGTTGTTTGTGAAAAGCTTTCATAAAAATATTAAAAAACACTATTTAACCCCCCTTCTAATGTTTCCCTGTGTTTCTACAGTTGGGTATAAGAGCTAACTCAGGGTTGAGCACCTAACATGTGTTGAGGTCTAAGGATTCAGATGGAAGCTTCCAACAACAACATGCAATACATCTCTGAAGGAGACTCTATCACAAGCCCCCCAACATTCAATGGAGTGGATTACCACTACTGTAGGGATCGTATGAAGTTGTTCATTGAGAGCAAACAACATTGATGTCTGTGATGTGGTCACTTATGGAGACTATATGCCTATGCATAATGGAGTGCTCATTCTTAAGGTTGAAATGGACCTCAGAGCAGAAGGCTAGAGTACAATGAATGCCAAAGCCAAACCTATCTGATATGTTCTTTGAATAAATCAGAGTATAAGAAAGTTCATGGATGTACTTCTGCTAAGGAGGGATCTGGGATACTCTTGCAGCAGCCCATGAAGGGACAGAAACTGCTCGAGCAATCTAAGATCAACATGCTCATACATCAATATGAGATGTTCAAGATGGAGGAATCTGGAAACCATTGACCATGATGTTTGGAAGGTTTCAGACTATAACTAATGGACTCAGGTCCTTAGGTAGAACTTATGAATCTGGAGACAACAATAGAAAGATTCTAAGAAGTTTGCCTAAGTCCTGGAGACCCAAAGTTACTGCCATTCAAGAGGCAAGAGACTTAAACTTCTTAGAATGAAAAAACTGTTGGGATCTCTCAAGGTCCATGAGCTTAAACTTGAAGAAGATGACAACAAGAAGAAAGTATTTAGCACTAACTCCAAGGCCAAACAGCCTAGGCATGGCAGCATGAAGGCTATGCAAGCTGAGGAAACTTCAGAAACAGATGAAGATTCTGGAGATAGCTCAGAAGATGATGATCTTGCTCTTCTAAATAGGAATATCAAGAGAATGCTGCAAAATAGAGGAAGGTTCAGAAAGAACCAACCTTCAACCTCTAAAGCAGGTAAATCAGGTAAAGACTCTCAAAAATGACAAAATTACTTGTTTTGAGTGCAAACAACCAGGTCAATGAAGACAGAATGCCCAAGACTGAAGAAGAACACCTCCATATAAGAAGAAGTTCTTTAAGAAGAAGAAGGGACTGATGGCAAACATGGGAGGATCTTGATGAGTCTACCTCAGAAAAAGAGGAGGGACACTTCAGAAGAGGCCAAACCTGTGTCTCATGGCCAGCCTGCCTTCATCAGACAGCTCTGAAGCTGTAGGTATTCCCTTAACTCTTCAAGAGATGTATGATGACCTGATGGAAAGTTCCAAGGAACTCTTTCAAGAGTATAAGAATCTGTCCAAAGCTCACACAGAAATGTGTAGTAAATATGAGGCTCTTGAGATAGAAAATATTATGGCTCAAGGAAACGATTCTTGTGACTGAAGTCAGCAGTTCACAAACTGTGTCTGAGAAAATAAAGTACTTCAGAACAAGTGAGGAACTGACAAAAGACTTAGCTAAATTTTTCAAAGGAACAGATAATCTTAACAGATTACTTGGAAATCATAGGCATTCCTTGACAAAAGTGGTTTAGGCTTTGTGATTATGGTACATCTGAACCTCAAATTTTCACAAATTTTACTAAAGTCAAAAAGAAGGTTATTGGGTGTTCTCAATGTGGCAAGCCTGGACACAATGTGGCTCAGTGCAAACACAAGAGAAAAGCAAGACCACAAAGCTAAACAAAGAAAGGACCCAACAGAATAGGGTACCTAAAAACTTGATCACTCCTGTTGCAGATGTGTTTAACAGGACAAAGGAAACCCCACAAATGGTACCTGGACAGTGGGTGCTCGCGACACATGACAGGAGAAAGGTCTTTGTTCCAAAACCTTAGACCCAGAGCAGGAGGTGTGGTCACCTTTGGTGGAAATCAGCAAGGGAAGATCACTGGTATAGGGACTGTAGGTATATCTCCTTATCCCTTATTAAGAATGTTCTTCTAGTAGAGGGACTTCAGCACAATCTACTGAGCATAAGTCAATTGTGTGACAGTGGATATGTGGTCTCCTTTACTAAAGAAGGATGTATAGTCAAAGACTCTCATGATCAAATCCTTTTTACTGCTAAGAGACACACAATGTGTACAAAATTGATCTAGAGGAGTTGGCAAGTCAAAATGTAAAATGTTTATCTCTGTTGAAGATGAAAAACAGATTTGGCATCAAAGACTTGGGCATGCCAGCTTGAGATTAATCTCAAAGTTAGCAAAATACAACCTTGTTAAAGGACTGCCCAAGCTTTCTTACAAATCTGACATTTTATGTGAAAGCTGTCTGAAAGGGAAACAAACAAGACACTTTTAAGAGTAAGGATGTTGTTTCTACTAGCAGACCTTTAGAACTGTTACATATTGACTTGTTTGGTCCTATTAGAACAGAAAGCATTAGTGGTAAAAATATGGTTTGGTCATTGTTGATGACTATTCTAGATTTACATGGGTGTTATTCCTAAGAAGCAAGGATGAGACTTTCAGGAATTTCACAATATTCTGCAAGAAGGTACAGAATGAAAAAGGATTCTGTATATCTGTCATCAGAAGTGATCATGGTGGAGAGTTTGAGAATGCAAACTTTCAACTGTTCTGTGATGAGAATGGGATCTCACACAATTTCTCTGTGGCAAGAACACCTCAGCAAAATGGGGTTGTTGAGAGAAAGAACAGAAGCTTGCAAGAAATGGGAAGAACCATGCTCAACTCTTGCAACCTACCAAGATCCTTCTGGGCAGAAGCTATTAACACAGCTTGCTACCTTCAAAACAGAATATTGGTAAGACCAATTCTGAAAAAGACTCCTTATGAATTGTGGAAAGGAAGGAAACCCAACATATCATATTTCCATCCCTTTGGATGTGAGTGTTTCATACTCAACACCAAGGATGATCTTGGAAAATTTGATGCAAAGTCTGACAAAGGATTTTTCATAGGTTATTCTGAAACATCTAAAGCCTATAGAGTTTATAACTCTAGAACTTTAATTGTAGGAATCAATTCATGTAAATTCAATGACAGAAAGAGACTGATAGGGAACTATCAGATCTAGAAGATGATTTTGCAGGTATGGAGCTGAATGATCATAACAGCTTGAAGGATGAACAGGTGTCTGAAGCACCATCTGTCACTGAACCTCTTCAGACAAATGTTGAGTCTCAGACAGATCAGACAGTATCTCAGAAAACTAACTGGAGATACAAGTCACATCATCCTAAGGAGCAAATCATTGGCAGCACTTCAGAAGGAGTTAAGACAAGATCAAAATTCAAGAATCTGAATTCTCTTGCTTTCCTGTCTGAAATTGAGCCAAAGAACATTGATGAAGCTCTGCATGATGAAGGGTGGATCCTAGCCATGCAAGAGAGCTAAATCAATTTGCTAGGAGTGATGTCTGGACCCTTGTTCCTAAACCCCATGGGAAAACTATTATTGGAACCAAATGGGTGTTCAGAAACAAGCTGTCTGAAGAAGGAAAAGTGGTCAGAAACAAGGCAAGATTGGTGGCTCAAGGGTACAATCAACAAGAAGGTATTGACTTCACTGAAACCTTTGCCCCTGTTGCCAGGTTAGAAGCAATTAGAATTCTTCTCTCTTATGCTGTAAATAATGGCATCAAACTATATCAAATGGATGTCAAAAGTGCTTTTCTCAATGGATTCATTGAAGAAGAGGTTTTTGTTAGACAACCCCCTGGTTTTGAAGATATAGCTTTTCCTGATCATGTTTTCAAACTGAAAAAGGCTCTTTATGGTCTGAAACAAGCCCCAAGAGCTTGGTATGACAGATTGAGCAGTTTTCTTATCAAAAATGGTTTTGAAAGAGGAAAAGTAGATACAACTCTTTTTAGAAAACAGTCTAACAAAGATCTTATACTTGTCCAGATATATGTTGATGACATTATTTTTGGTTCAACTAATTCTTCTCTGTGCAAGGAGTTTTCTGAGTTGATGCAATCAGAGTTTGAAATGAGTTTAATGGGAGAACTAAAATTTTTCTTAGGACTTCAGATTAAGCAAGATTCTGATTGTATATGGATCCATCAAGAAAAATATACAAAAAAATGCTCAAGAAGTTTAACTTAAATGATTGCAAACCCATGTCAACTCCTATGCATCCCTCTTCATCTTTAAGCAAGGATGAAAATGAAGAACCAGTAAATCAAACTTTGTATAGAGGAATGATTGGCTCTTTATTGTATCTAACAGCAAGCAGACCTGACATAATGTTCAGTGTGTGTCTTTGTGCTAGATTTCAATCAGATCCAAGAACTACTCATTACAAAGCTGTTAAGAGAATTTTTAGATATCTTAAAGGCACTACTAATCTTGGTCTATGCTATAAGAAAGACAAGGATTGCAGGTTAATAGGATACTGTGATGCTGACTTTGCTGGAGATAGAATAGAAAGAAAGAGCACCAGTGGAGGATGTCATTTCTTTGGAAGTAACATGATCATGGTCAAGCAAAAGGCAAAGCACCATTGCATTATCAACAGCAGAAGCAGAATACATCTCAGCAGCCAGTTGTTGTTCACAACTGCTATGGGTGAAGTATCAGCTTGAGGACTTTAATATTCCTATCTCTGATACCTGTTTTGTGTGATAATACAAGTGCAATTAATTTGTCTAAAAATCCTATCCAACATTCTAGGGCTAAGCATATAGAAATCAAGCATCATTTTATTAGAGACTATGTTCAGAAAGGTGTTTTTGATATTCAGTTCATTGAACAGAGCATCAATGGGCAGATATATTCACAAAACCCCTGGCTGAAGATAGATTTAAGTTCATACGCAATAATTTGAACATACATGCATTTTCTAATAATTGATTGTGTATGATACTGTCTGATATGTTAAGAGCGTCTGAAATTCCAGGGTGTCTGAAATTGTGACATGTCTGAAATTTTAGGGTTTCTGAAATTTTATATGTGTGTCTGAAATTTCTCACTTGTCTGAAATGACTTGCTGACGTGGCTATCTGAGACGGTTGAATTCCATTTATTTTGTCTCTTCCACTTCGCACGTTACCCAATGTCTGCGCAGCCAGTACTAGCCATCATTGCATCGTGGGTCTATAAAGGAGTAAGAGTGTCGAGGAAGTCTTACACTTTCTCTCAGCACTGTTTGAACTTCTTCTCTCTAGCAACCGTTTTCTCTCAAGTTTCTCTGCAACTATCAATGGCACCAAAGAAGTCTTCCAGTTCCGGTGGAAATGTGGTCAGATCAAAAGGTGTGGACCTTGAGGAGCTTCGAAATCTTGGTATGGATTTGGTTGAGGAATTTGATGCTGTTGGCTGGACTCCATTCTTTGACAACATCTACTGTTCATGGCACGAGCAGAGTGTCATAGATTTCTGGGCTTCAGCTAGAGGAATCCCTAACTCCAAGGGAGGGTATGAAAGCATCAAGGCTACTGTTCTAGGAGTCTGCCTGTTTTGTTGATGAGAGGGTCTTCCACCATCACCAAGGTCAAGGCTGAAGGAGAAACCTTCACTCCTAGATGGGAGTTGAGGAATGGTGGCAAAAGAAGTACACAAGGATGCTGTATGGTACAGAAGAACCCAAGACTCCTGATTCTAAGTTCTTGATGGATAAGGTCAGAGTACTTCACTCCATCTTAGGGTGCTCCATAATCCCTAAGAGTGGAAGAAGCAAAAACCACGTGTCTGTTGGAGAGATTCTACATGATTCACTTGCTGCAGAAGAAGAAGGTCAATCTTCCCAGCATCATCATGTTCCACATGCAGAAGAGATTAGAGACTCTGGGCAAATCTACCTCACAACACTCTCATTACAAAGGTACTCTTGCACTTTAAAGTACCTATTGAAAGACTGTTTGATCACAAGTCACCTGCATTCTTTGGTGAGGTAATCTGAAGAGCATGAATCTCACTCTCACCCAAGACCTCCATCTCCTACTCTGAAGGAGAGTGTCCTCATGGAGAAGGCCTCAAGAAGAGGAAACACAATAGATATTCTTGAACAAGAGCTTCAAGGGGACATCAGAAAAGGAGAGTTCAAGGCCTCCAAACCATCCCTCAACCTAAGCTGAAGAAGCTCCCTGTGAGGAGTGCAACAAAGGTATCTTCAGCAGCTTCTACTTTGCACACTCAGGCATCTGCACCTGTTTAGAAAGCTTGCAAAAGCCGCCTGAAATAGTGGGTCAGGGTTCTGAAGGTGCAAAACCTCTTAAGCCTACTTCTGACATAGAAGGAAAGGCTCATGAGGAAGAGATTGCTAACCTTGTTGATCCTGAAGTTGTAGCAGCTTCACTCTGGCAGCTTCCCCTCTGATCCAAGTTGATTCAAGTAGCAGGCATACTGCCTTAGAGCAAGAAGAATGGATAAGAAGGTTGAACAAGAGAAGACAGACTATGCTATTGTTGTGGCCTCTCAGCTAGCCTTGGCTGAAGATTAAAGGCAAGCTACCTTGGCTCAAAGTAATAAGAAGAGAAAGAGGTCGTGCTCACAAAGGAGGAGAACCAAGAGCAAGATTCTTGAGACAGCTCCTGAACCTACTACTAGGGTTACAAGGAGCATTGCTAGCCAAATGGAAGCTATGGATGAAGCTAGCAAGTACCAGAACTTTGTAAAGGCCAATCTCTATTTCAAGAAGAGAAGAAGAAAAACAAGATGAAAGGGAGAAGGTGTTGAACCTGAGAAGGTCAAACCCCTGTGAAAAGACCAAGGGTGAGGTTTGACAATGTGACTCCATCACCTCCTTCCTCACCTGAAAGAAACAAGAGGAGAAAGAAGAAGAAGAGAAAGGCAACTATAGAGAAAGAAGAAGAAGCAGCACCACCATCACCATCACCTCAATCATCACCACCATCTTCACCATCATCATCATCTTCAGAGTCAACACAATCTGAAGATCCCTGTTGAGATTCAGCAAGAAGAAAGCTCAAAGGTGTGGAAAGGGAGTATGTTGCCTGAACACATTAGGCTAGGACCTAAAAGTAGGGATTTCTCACAGAACCCACTTTTGATCCTTATGCATTTCCTTTCACTCAGCATCAGTACGATGAGAAGCTGAAGTGCCCCATAAGAGGTATGAAGGACCTTTCTTTGAGAGGGAAAGGGTTCCCAAGTTCCCAAACCTCTATGAAGAACTGCAATATTTCAGAGATGCCCCCTATCTCTCTGCACCATGGGCTAGTCAAACATACTTCAGATGCTGAAAGAGAAAAGTATCAAGGAAGCTTAGACCAGATGTACTCAGGGCAACTTGAGAAAATCAGAAGGGTGTGGTACCACCTGCTCACAAGTGGGCTCCACTTGACCCCCTTTTCTGATGCTAATTGTCTGAGATCAGATAAAGACTGGTGTTTTGTCAGGTATCTATACACAGAAGGTGAACTCTTTGAAAGGGATTCTCTGAAATCTGTTGGCATGAGAGGGTACACGGCCCCCTAGAACATTTTCCATCAGGCCAACACCAAGTTCTCTAGTGCAACCTTGATAGAATTGTTCCTAGGTACCTCTGAAGGAAGGCCCGCTGATAAGTTCAATGAACCTAAGGCCAGTCCTATTCCCTTCAAGCCTCTGACTCCAAGAGAATAGAAGGAGCTACCAGCAAAGGTCAGGAGAACAAGGTGGAGGAGGCATGGATCACAGTTTCAGAGACAGGTTTGGTCGTCTTACTGGGAAAATCAGAGGAGGATGTTGGATCCTCTCTGGGTCACTGGACCAGATGCTGATCTATCAATCAGGGCATGGGAAATTCAAAATGTGAAGTATCATTACATCAGAGGCCATTTCCCACCTCTGTCTGAATCATTTCATGAAGACTGGGAGATTTATGTGTCCCATTGGAACATTCTTCTTTCCAGTGTATCATCAACAGGAGTATGGTTTGCTTCCAGGTTTTGATGGCTGAGATTTGTGTGCAGACACATCCAGATTATTCTTTTTGAAGCACCACCTAATCCTGAATAAGAGAACAGAAAGCTCAGGCGAAGATAGAGAAGCTAGAGAAGAAGAATGTGATCTCATTGCTAAACAAAATAAGATTCTTCAAGAGCAACAGCAGATTAGAAGTGGCCAAGAAGACATGAAGACTACTCTTATCTCTCAGATTGACAAGGCCAAGGATGAGCTGATTTCCTTCATGAAAGAGCTTGCTGAAGAAGGATGGGTAGTCAATAATGTGTAGCCATGTCTCATGTTTATTTCTGCTAGTGATTACTTTTTGAACAGTTTGATTAATACTATCAGTGTTTCACATCATGCTGTGTTTGTGCTGTTTATTTTTCTGAGTTTTCTATTTCTTTCATACTTTATGATTTGCTATGATTGTTGTTGTTGTTGTATGCTCTGGAATACCCTTTGATTGATAACAAAATGGTGAGTTATTAAAACTAACAAAATCTGAATCTGAAGTGATCACAGGACTCAGGGGGAGTAAATAAGATATCGACTCAGTTAAGAGATCACCATTTGAGGGGGACCTATCTATTCTTTTATCTTTAAAACTCCTTTCAAATTAATGTTTTAAACAAATTTGTATCATTAAAAAGGGGGAGAATGTTGAGTCTCAAAAATATCATAAGGAAGATTATTGATGACTTAAGACAGCTCAATCCCTAAGTTTTAATGTTTTAACAAATTTGATTAAAGATTTATCATAGATACATATATGTTTAATGATCTATCTATGATTTCAGCAAGCCACTATAAGCTTTAGAAAGACTATGTGAAGTGCTTTCAACCTGTCTGAAGAGTTAAGCCTTCTGAAGGTTCAACCTGTCTGAAGTGTTGAAACCGTCTGAAGTGGCACAACCCGTCTGAAGTGTTGAAGCCGTCTTGAAGTCTCATTAATGACGTGGCACCATTTGCTGAAGTTTGTGAAGACTTTTCTGAACCTCTGCGGCACGTACCTTTTCAAACACGTTTATAGCAAGGAACACAGAGAGCTTTCCTGGTGTTTTTGAATATATACACATTGAGGAAATCTCTGCACGCAGCTTTGCAGCAACATTGTAGCAGCTTTATGGAGCAACCTATGTGTACACCGTGTCAGAAATATCAGTCTTCAGAAGCATGTCTCACAACGGATTAAATAGCATTTAATGCTTATCTCTAAACGGTGGTATTTTAACGGATTGAAGATTGGGTATAAATACCCCTCCATGAAGACCATCAAGAACAACAAGAAAAAGAAAAAGAGAGAAATCAATATACAAGAAAGCCAAGAGAAACATCACGCTGCAAGTTCTTACTCTGTAGAAACTCTCTGATAAATTCGTTGTACACATTTGTATATCCTAAGCCATACCTCAGATTTTATTGTACTTGTCTCTGTTTAAGCTTCAACTGGTATAGTTTAAAAGCTTAGACTTATCTTTTTGTAAACTCTGTTTACAGCCTGGAGAGGCTTGGTTGACAAAAGAATACTTTTGGAGCCTGAAGAGGCTTGACAGAAAAGAATACTTGTGTGTAGAGCCTGAAGAGGCTTGACAGAAAAGAATACTTGTTGTAGAGCCTGGAGAGGCTTGAAGAAAAGAATACTTGTTGTAGAGCCTGAAGAGCTTTGACTGTAAAAGATACTTGTAATCTTGTGTGAAGATTAAGAGAAAATCCAAGTGCTAGTTGGCACTTGGGACTGGACGTAGCTCACAGTGTAGTGAGTGAACCAGGATAAATTCCTTGGCTAAGTTTTCTACCCTTATCTCTTTTCAATTTGTTTATACTAATCAAAGGGTTGTTAAAAAGTTGTTCTGATATTTTAAAAGTAAAGAAAGAAACCTTTTAAAAATACTTTTTCAGAAGTCGTCTTAAGAACTTTAGATAACCCCCTTAAAACATGTCTGAAACTGTTTCAAACTTGTTGTTTGCGAAAAGCTTTCATAAAATATTAAGAAACACTATTCAACCCCCTTCTAGTGTTTTCCTGTGTTTCTACAGACTTGACACGTCAAATGCCCTTCTTTAGACTAACTTCGACTTCAAATGCGAACCAATCGTCTGAACCAATCATACTTCAGACAGTTCCTTGATATTTAGAACTTGAGTCTTCAGAACTTTGACCAACTTCAGATATTGGCATGACTTCAGACACACTTTCTTTAGACAGTTCTTAATCTGAAATATCAGAACTTTGCGGATATTGGTTAAGCATAAAGTTCTGAGTTTAATTAAGTTTATAATCATCAAAACTAAGTGTTGGGGGTGTCTTAGACTTTTAAGGTCTTGAGATTCAACATTCTCCCCTTTTTATGATGACAAACTTAAATAAACTAAAAGAGATATGGTTTGAGAATTAAGAGCAATATAATATCAGAAATTTGAAATTTAAAAACAAGAAAACCTTAAAGGTTCTTAATTTTGAATGCAAGAGACAATCTTAAAAGGTTCTTATAAAAATGACCAAGTCTCATTCTCCAAATTAAAAGGTTCTTAATTAGGAACAAAAAATAGTACCATCCAGTTCTATTTATATGACAATTTAGACCAAATCGCACATATTAGAAAGTAAGTAATTAATTAATTCATTTTCAAAACTTACTCTATAATATTTCAAGTTTACCCCTACTTAAAATTAAACTTCACTACCATATGGTAATTGAGTTAATTTAAAAGTTTAATGGTCAATAAGGGTAAATATGAAAGAAAAAAAAATATATTAAATGCTTCTAAATTTGTGTTTTTTATCTTAAATAAGACCGTAAAAAATTTCAAAGTTTATTTTAAAATAGGACCGAAGGGAGTAATAAATATGGTGTTTATGTTAGAATTCATGACATTATTATATGTGTATTACTATCTCCATTCCATATCTTTGTGTTTTTTTTTGTTTTTAATTATGTTTTAACAAGTTGTTATTTTAGAAATCTAAGACTAACTTAATATTTTTTTTTCAATTATATCCTTATTTAATATTACGAATAATTACTTAACAGACTATAATCAATGAAATAGATAGAGATAAATGATGATATGAAATAAATGAATGAAGTATTAAATATTACATATTTCAATAAAATTCTCTACTTTTAGTTTATTAATAGATGGTGCTTCCTTAACATTTTATATTTACTAACCAACTAATTAATACCTTTATTTTATTTATCTGTCCAATTACAAGAAAACACATAAATTAAAAAATATATTAATGTGTGTATTTACATTAAATTTATTGTATTTCTTTCTTAATATAATTTATCTATCTATTTTTCATTAATTATTTTACTTATTATCTCTTTTATTAAGAGAAAAGGTAAAAAATGTAATTAATAGTCCTTAAACTTTGTAAATAGGACAAATATATATAAAACAAAAAATCTTCAATAGGAGTACGAGACATATAAATAAGAATTGAAGTAATAATTTACTACTGTAAGAGATAAATTATAATTTACAAATAAATTCTCAATTCAAACTCAAGATTAAAAAATATTGTTTTTTATATGTATTTTAAAGTTTTCTTTTATCAAAATTAGCTATTTATCCCCTTAAAAATTAAATTGTCAAGGATTATAATCTCTAAATTATTTTACCAAATTTTTTTACTTATTAACCTTGAGTTTTGTTGAATTTTTAACAATAAACTAACAATGTTAAATAAGGTTCTTTTTCAAACAAACTTTAAGATAAGGCGATGTTGTTTCCCCATTTCAATGCAGAAACCTCTAGGTTGTTTAGACAGCTTCAAACTATTAATATACTTTATTGAATATTTTATTACTTAAACCCTTTTACAAATCAGTGCTATGATTATCAACAAAAACAAAATATTATTAAGAATATATATTTAAATGTATTAGTAAAATTTAAAAGCTACACTTTACCACCGAACACGTGGATAATTTAGTATGGAAGCTGTTCTTACTCAACTAGTAATCTTGAGTTAGAATTTTGGGAATGCGATATCAAACATGAGAGTGATTGTTTATCGTGAAGGAAAATGTTTTGGGGTACTACTATAGTAGATACTAACCATTAAGATTTTGACATCTACTAATGTAAGATTAATTTTTCACAATTTAAAATTTATTTTAAATTAAAATAAAAAATTTTGACCACAAATTTGATGAGGGAGTAGTGAGTTTTAAGAACTATAAGAGTACTCAAAATTTACTCCCCGTGAAGATACTGATCTTACACAAAAAATTTAAAAGCTTCACTTTATATCTTTATATTTATTTTATTCCTTAATTAGTAGGGGTGTTTATGGGACGGGTTGGAATGAGTTTTACCTGTCCCTAACCCGGCCCTATTTTTTATCAGGCTAATTTTACGGATCCGAACCCGTCCATAAACCCGAAGAGACCCGAAGATGTGCGGGTCTAAGTAAAACCAGGTCTGAGTAGGACATGACCGGGTTGGCCCGATATATAAGCAAATAATCATATAACAATGTTCAAAAGAAAATAGTTCATACAATAAATAAATATATTGCATACAATAAAATATCTCTTAATGTATGCAATATTTTTTACTTTTTTAAAGTTTGGGACATTACTAAACCAATAATAACATTACATCACTATATAATTTTATGTGTAGAATGGAATTTTAAAGGTAAATAGAGAAAACTTAGACTCAAAAACCCCATCTAAAATGAAAAAAATAAGGTTAGGACTTTACATAATAGAAAATCATAAGTAATAAATATTATATTTATATATAAAGGACGGGCCGGGTAACCCGAACCCGTCATCAACCCGATGCCGGGTCAAAAAATAAGACCCGATTTGGTTTTATTCTTTCTTGTAGGACAGGAACAGACCCGACCCGAGTAGGACGGGTCAAAGGGACGGACCGGGTCTTGAACACCCCTATTAATTAGTATCTATAGGGTACTTCTTAGTATTTATTTTATTTGAAAAGTGAAAATATTAACAAATACTCATACAATATTAAATAAGGATATTAAAATAAAAATTATTTAATGAAAATATTAATTTTATTAAAAATATAAAATTTATATATTATATTTATTTTTCCAGTAAATAAAAATAGAGATAACTTTTTCATACAACAAAAAATATATAACAACTTATACAACATACTTTCTCTCCATTACATCACCCATCATATTTCACATTTCTCTTTTTTTTCTCTTTTTTCTCTCTATTTTGTATATATACAACATTCACGAACAACATTTCTCATGAAAATATGTTATAACCAGTCTAATTAAGACATCTATTATTGTGTGGTATTTTGGATTCGTACTTTTATTGTGGGTCCCACCGGACGTAAGTGAAGAGAGTAAGTGACCACTCTAGTCTAGTGTGAGAAGGCCATTGGGTTGGGAACTTGGTTGCTTTGCCCCATAGGGTATGTCAATGTACTTTTGGAGCAAATTTTCAGTATTATGTGGTACCGACTTCGATTTGATAACTATTTTGATTTAGGCTTAAATATCATTTTTGTCTTATGTTTTTTTGTTTTGGTTTTTAATTTCTGTCAATTTTTTTTTTTAAATTTAGTTCCCACTTTTTTAAATGTATGTTATTTTAGTTTCTAACAATATTTTGTGTTTTTGGTTTTAGTCCCTGCCAACATTTTTTTTAAATCTAGTCCCCCACTTTTTTAAATGTATGTTATTTTTAGTCCCTGACACTTTTGGTTTTAGTCCCCGCCAACTTTTCGTGTTTTTGGTTTTAGTCCCCGCCAACTTTTCGTGTTTTTGGTTTTAGTCCCGGTCAACTTTTTTTTTTAAATTTAGTCGAGTAAATCGTCAATTTGGTCCCTGAAAGTGTTGCTCGCTATCAAGTTAGTCCCTGAATTGGCAGAAATTAAAAGTAGGGTCTGCTTTGATGGACGAAATACAGTTTCAGGGACTAATTTTTAGTTTCTGCCAATTCAGGGACTAACTTGACAGCGAGCAACATTTTCAGGGACCAAATTGACGATTTACTCAATTTAATCCCTGCCAAAAACCAAAAAGTTGGCAGGGACTAAAACCAAAATGTGGCAAGGACTGAAATAACATATATTTGAAAAAGTGGAAACTAAATTAAAAAAAAAGTTGGCAGGGACTCAAACAAAAACACGAAAAAAATGTAGGGACTAAAATGATATTTAAGCCTAATTTATGGTAAGGATGACAATGGATGGTTTGAGCAGAGTATCTTAGTATTGTTCTCATATCCGCGGATTTTAAAAAAATCTCCACTTTCGTAGTGGTTTGTATTCACATGAACGGTACCTTTAATGTTTATTCTAATACCCAATGGACATCTATATACTTATACTCTATGTCATTATTCATAATTTCGTGAAACTACATCGATAAAAAAAACATTAATTTAAAATATTATAACTCAATTAAACACTTTTTCAAATCCATCCAAACACATAACATTTAAATATATCAACCCTTGAACTTGAGAAATTAAACTTGTTCATTATATTTGGGTGCAGTGTGCGCCACTGCGCCTCCTCAATAATAAGGGGGATTATGAAGTAGTTTAGTTCTAATAGTGGAGGAGAAGGTATAAAAGGGCACATATGAATTTTCAACTGAGCATTTAAATTTCATCTCTTTATTTTGATTTAATGTTTGAGAGTGATTCTTCTCACCAGGGGTCGGTTGAAGGGGAGGCTATAGTAAAGCAAATATTGTCAACCTTTTCTATCATAGATTTACCGGGTCTCAAATTTTCTACACACACTCCATCTGGTAGCTATATATAAAACACTCTTTTGATCCAAATACGTATATTAAAAAAAATATATTTTAATACATTAATTTTTAAAAATCTCTTCTAACTACTAAATTTATCCTTATTTAAAATTACATTACATTAAATTCCCCAATGTCTGAACAAACTCTTGAAAACTACCAAGACTCATTAATTATGAAGGGTAAAAATGAAAAAAACTAATAATGCTTCTAAAACTTCGTAAATGATCTTATAAAAATGACCAAAATAAAATGGTCAAAAAGGTCTTATAAAATGGACCAAATGGAAGTATATTAAAATGGACCAACTTTGGAGTGTGTTGTTGGGGACGGATTCAATGAATTTTTAAGAAAAGTCACTACCTTTGGGTGAATTTGGACCATTGATTTCAAATCAATGGAAAACATTTCATCACTGAATTTGTTGCATAAAAAATATTTTGAACACATGATATATAGAATCTTGACCATTGAATTTGAAATCAATGGCGAGATAACACGCAAAGTCACAGTGACCTTCCCACCACTAACGTCACCAATCCAAATATATGTTTGATACAAGTCAATAAACTAACCTACTAATTTATTTGATTAGCTTATACACAGGCATCGTCAAGATTTTATCATTGAGGGCCGAAATAGAATACTTCCTCTAGTTTTTTTTTATAGGACTCTTTTGATAATTTTGTTTGGTCTCATTTTTCTAAGACCATTTACAAAATTTTAAGAATATTTATTATTTTTCATCTTTATCCCTCATAATTATTGAACCTTTATAATTTTTAGATTAGTTAATGAAGGGAATTAAATAGAGTTTAACTTAAAATGGGAATAAACTTGGAATTGTAGGATTTTTTAAAAACTAATACATTAAGACATCTTTTCTTATTTTTTTTAGAACCAAAGGGAGTATTTAAAATTATAGTAAAAATGTTAGATAATTTTAAATATAAAAAAAAATTATTTAAATAAAACTCTTCATTTTTTATAATACTAAATTTTTATAATACTAATATAATTCTTCAATTGCTAAACCAATATTTTAAGCAAATACGGGTAATATTTGAAAAGAGAATATTATATTATAAAATTTAAATGATATTAATATTTTACCTAGTTTACCAAAAAAATTAATAAAATTCTACCTATTTAAACGAAAACATGATTTTACATATTTAAAAAAATATTTTACATATTATACCCAAAAATTAATAAAATGATTCTATAAAATATAAAAATATCACTAATTATTAATTTTCTTAGGTTAACATAACTTTCTTTTAAAATAGATTTCTAATTTTTTTAAAATATAAATATGTCATATAAGGCTCTTATTTCTTAGAAATGGACTCACATCTTTTAATTTGTTTTAGACCTACATATATATTAGACCGACCCGACTTCTCATTCTCACTAGATATACCCCCCATATAAAAATTATTAAGTAGAGTAATTTTACTAAGACTTACTTGTGAAGTCCCCACCACACACACATTATGTTAATTTCATATGACACACTTTTTTATTTATTTTAGATTTTTATAAAATCAAACAATATTACAAATAATATGTCAATTTTAATTATATATTTTATAATAATCAATGATAAATAGTCATTACGTGAATAATAAATATAATGATTTTTATCATTATTGGTTCATTCAATAAAAATAGTATGAAATAAAAAAAAATATCTCCCTTTAAGGTGATAGATAAATCATTATATTATATATATATATATATATAATATTTAGTAAAAAATTAAGAGATATGAGTACATGAGTATGTACAAGGTGAATATTTTTCCACCGCTAAAACAAAACACTGCACAAATCAATAATGTACTAAACTACTAATATACTAGTATTAAACAAGGAGGTGCATCAAGAAAACTCATACCTACTGAGCTAAAAAACAAGGAGAGGTGGCTTTCAGGGATAAAACAATCTCAGCATGAAAACACAATTACCATAGTGCTTCTTCTATTTTTCCACTTTCTTTGTGAAATTTATGACACCTTATTAAAGGAAAACAAACTTTTGTATGAATAAGTTATTTTAAAATATTAATATGAGTTAAATATGTTTTTGTGCCTCAAAATATAGTGAAATTTGGTTTTGGTCCCTTATTTATTGTTTCATCGGTTTTGATCCTCTATTTTTTAAAATCACATGATTTTAGTCCTTATGGTTAGTTATATCCCACTGAATGATGATGTAACAATTTTTTTTGCAGACTTTTCTATGGACTTTTCCTTCGAATTTTCTTGCAATTTTAAAATTAAAAAAATATTTGTTCAGATTCTAAAATTTGCGGGAAATTTATTATCGATTTTTTTACAACAAAACAAGTAAATTTTTATAACATTTTTATGTAAAAATATTTGTGATTTTTTTGGAAATTTACTACAGATGACTTTTCTAGAGAAAAAAATTACAAGAAATTTCCTGTGATTTTTTTATCCAGGAAAAGTTGTAATAGAGCTGTGAAAGTTACTTAACGAAGTATAGTTACTCAAAGAGGACAAAAGCGCGTGATTTAAAAAATAGAGGATTAAAACAATGAAAAAAATGAGAGACCAAAACCAAATTTCATTATATATGCAGGGACTAAAAACATATTTAATCCATAGGAAAATGCTAATTAGTGCCCTAAATGCACTTGTTAAGGAACTAAAATAGAATGTTTTTATTGGAGTATGTGATATTTAAATGTCCACAGATGCAATCAAGATTGTGATTTCCAATAAAAACCTTCTCTTTTCGGTTCCTTAATCAGTGCCCTTAGGGCACTCGTTAGAAGGACCCTTAACCCTATTAATATTATATTTTATAACTCCCATACCACTTAAGAGGTTTGTTATATTATCTTTTGTTGTTTAGGCGTGTGTGTTGTGTTGAGAATTGTAAATAACTAATAGGGTTGACCATAAATTCGAGCCCCGACCTGCACCCGTACAATCCAATAGAAAAATAAGGAGTAAACTACCAAATTAGTTCCTGATCTTTTTAAGGTCATGAAGTTTAGTCTTTAAGAAATAAAAAAGCCCAATATAATCTCTGACTTCTTGCTTTTTCTGTCACTATAGTTCAACTATGTGTTTCATGTTAATTTTTTATGATGTGTCATGTTTAGTGACATTGTATCACACTATTTGTCACTATAATGTTCAATGTGGTACAAAAATGACATGGTTTGTAAATTTACAGCTTGAAATACAACTCCGATAGTCGTGTGCTCCCCCATTCTCCCTTTTTCTCTCTTCTTCCCTTCTTTAATTGGAAGGTCTCAACGCAATGACATCATTTTTGTGCCCCGATGGCAAATAGTGTGAGACAGTGTCACTAAACGTGACACGTCATAAAATAAATTAACGGGAAACATACAGTTGGACTATAGTAACAGAAAAAGCAAGAAGTTGTTGAGTCTCAAAATATTATTAAGTGATTAATAATGTTTAAGTCTCATAACCCTAAAGTTTTAATGCATAACAAATTTGGTTAAATATTCTGAGAAATAGTACAAATTCTCTTAAGGGTATTTTCTATGTATCAGCACCCCCTCTGAAGGAGCAACCCTCTGAAGAGATGTACTATCTGAATTGAGAACATTTGCTGAAGACTGCTTACGTGGCTTAAGGAGCTCTAACAAAGTGAAGCCCTATGAGGTCTGCTGTTCAGAAAATTAAAGCACTCTAAAACGTCTTCTGCAACATCTTACTAAGGAAAGATTTACAGAGTCCTTTCTACACTTATTTGAATCCTCATACCAGAAAATGAAACCTTTGTACTTGCAGTGTGTCAGAACTGAATCATACCTGCCATCACCTACTATGCTCAAGTAAGAAGCTATCAGAAGATTGTCTCACACGGCCCTCACATCATTTAATGCTATCTCTCAACGGTGGCTTTAGCAATCTTCAACAGACTTAATTTGGATCCCTATATATAGCTTCGTGGAGGACTTCAAAGGACAAGAGAGAAGAATTGTATCAAGCCAAAACGCTGCAAAAATAATGCTACTTCTCTCTGTTTCATTGTCCAACAAATTTCATTTATCCTGAGTCTTACTCAGTTACTTTGTACAAGTTCGTTTCAGTTTAAGTTAGGAACTTGTTTTGGTTCTGTAACTTAAACAAAGTCATTTGTAAACACTCTTAAGTGTCTGAGAGCCTGGAGAGGCTTGGAGGAAGAAAGAATACTTGTTGTTGAGCCTGGAGAGGCTTGTGGATAAAGAATACTTGGTTTAGAGCCTCGAGAGGCTTGACTGTAAAAAGAATACTTGGTGTAAAGAGCCTGAAGAGGCTTGACTATAAAAGAATACTTGTAATCTCTGAGATTAGTGGAAAATCCATTGCTGGTTTGACTTTGGGACTGGACGTAGCTCACAGTGGAAGTAAATGAACCAGTATAAATCTTTGGCTAAGTGTTCTCTTACCCTTATCTCTTTATATTCAGATTAAACTAACTTGGAGGGTTTTGAGTAAACTGTTTTATAACGTTGAAACTGAAATAAATTCAAACGCATTGAAAAACAAGTTTCCAAAACTGTTTTATTGGACCTGTTGAAGCAACTTCATCAAGTACCTCATTCCCAGTTTCAGCAAGTTGCTCAAATGTCTTTGTGAAAAGTTTTGCTTGTAAAGGTTTTCCTAAAATCAGTTTGAAATTATAAAACACTATTCAACCCCCCCTCTAGTGTTTCCTGTGGTTTCTACAGTGGTATCAGAGCCCAACCTCGGGTTGAGCATCTATCAGTGTTGAGGAATAAGATTCAAGATGGAAACCTCAACAAGCTATGGTCACTACATCTCTGAAGGAGCATCTGTAACCAAACCTCCAGTTTTCAATAGAAGTGATTATCTTTACTGGAGAGAACACATGAAGATGTTCATGGAAAGCCACAATTTGGATCTCTGGGATATAATTACTGATGGTGATTATGTTCCTATAGAAATGGAGTACCTATTTCTAAAGCTAAGTGGTCCTATGAGCAAAAGATTAAGGTTCAACTTAATGCTCAAGCCAAAATCTACTTGATTTGTTCTCTGAACAAAACTGAGTATGAGAAGGTTCAGGGATGCAACTCTGCTAAGGAAATGTGGGACTGGGTAGCTTCATCTATCCATGAAGAGGCTGAGGATGTCAAGTCCGTACAATCGGATCTAGAGGACTCTACCTCAGAAGATGGAGAGGACTCATCTGAAGAGACAAACTTGTGCTTAATGGCAAATCAACTCTCTTCAGAAGGTACAAAACCCAAGGTAACATCCCTAACCCTTTAAGATGAATATGATGATTTGGTAGATAGTTCCAAGGAACTTTTCAAAAAGTATAAGAAACTCTCTAGTGCATACACTATTTTGTGCAATAAAAACAAAGATCTTGAAAAGGAGAATCTTATACTTAAAGAAAAGATTCAGGAACATGAGATTAGTAATTCCAAAAATCTATTTGAAGAAAATCAAAATCTTCAAAGACAGATTAAGGAACTTACTATAGACCTAGCCAAATTTGTAGAAGGAACTAATAATCTTAACAGATTATTAGGAACTCAAAGAAGTTTCAAAGACAAAAGAGGCTTGGGTTTCTCTGGCAAATTATCAAAATCATCAAAGTCTGATTTTCCCAAAAAGGCCAAAAAGAAGGTAGATGGGTGCATTTTCTGTGATAAACCTGGACACCATGTGTCTAAGTGTAAACAGAAAGAAAAATCCACACCCAAAACTAACCCAAGTGGACCCAAGAAAGTATGGGTACCAAAGATTTCTATTGTTTCACTTGCAGATGTCTTAGATAAATCAAAGAAAACACCCGAAATTATTGTTGAAGAATGGATGCGTGGAACCCTTGATGGAAGGAAGGTCTATGTGCCGAGACCTGGAAGCAAGAGCTGCTGAAATATTAATCATCAATATATTTCAGGAAATAATGTTGTGTCTCAGCAAAAGCAACACACTTGATAACTCTCTGAGAATCCCTGTTGGTAACACTTTTTAATAGTGCAATTAAATATCTGAAAATATATGCTTTATATGAAAAACTGTGAAATGTGTTTTGTGTGAAACTCTCTGATGTATGAACTTGCTGATATATATGTGTCTGCTGAAATATATGTTCTTGCTGAAATGATTGAACTTGCTGAACACATATACTTTCTGAAAGTGTCACTTGATGACGTGGCTCTCTGAAACGGTTGGCCTTTCACCTATCCTCCGATGTCTGCACGTCGTACGACTCCCTATGTCTGCGCAGCCTGTAACTGTCATCGTTAATGCTATGTTTGAGCCTATTTATAGAGTGCGTGGGAAGCCTCTCAAGGTTACACTCTCTTTCCTCTCACTCTCTCAACTTCCATAAGCTCTCTGTGCTCTCAAGCTCTCCGTTTTTCCCTCAAACCTTACTTTCTCCTAAGTTTGTCTACAACTGCAATGGCACCAAAGAAGGGAGATGTTGCATCCTCCAAGGCTTGTGGAAAGATTGTTCCAACCAGGTGTGTGAACTTTGCAAACCTTGCTGAGCATGGTCATGATCTCATTGAATACTTCAGAGCTGCTGGATGGCTTCCTTTCTTCAAGAACATCTTCTGTGGCTGGAATGAGAGGGAGAAGGAAGGTTCTTGCTCTGGAAGTAAGTTTGATTTTGCTGATTCTATAACCAAGAGCACTCTTTCAGTTCAAGAATTCAGAACCTGGTTCCCTAGTACTTTCTATGGATCAAAACATGAACTTCATAAGGATCGGACTTTGCAGAAATGGCCCCATGCCATCTACACTTGTCTTGTGGTCAAGCCTGTTGAATATGGTTTACCCAATGGCTTTGGGGAGATTGTGTTTACAAAACGTCTTGTGTCCATTATCTTCAGGGAAACGGACCTCACTGAAGCACTTGAGGCAAGGGAAAGGGAGATCAGAAGGCTGAGAAACAAGAACCAAAAGCTTCAGAATCTGATGAAACAGCTGCAAGCAACTCCATCTCAAGCATCAAGGCCTAAACACAAAAGAAGCAGTAGTCTGTAGTGATTTTCAGAAAGTCTATGTGTTTACTGTTTTTATTCTGTTATCTAACTCTCTAAAAATTATGGATGGATATTATGTTTGCTGATTTGAATACATAGTATGTTTTTACTGTGCGTATTTACTTTGCTACGAAAATAACTGAAACTACCATGATTGATTGCTTGGAAATAATTAATATGTTTTCACCTAAATTGAATATTCTAAGTGTACCGAATTAATTGCTGATTGTTTACCCCATATTTATTACTTTGCTACGCATTTAATACTTTAGCAAGCTCTGGAAACCCTTTTGATTGATGACAAAAAGAGGAGTAATATAAACTAACGAAATCTGAAGTTTAAGTGCTTTTCAGAATAAAATATCTCATATTCAGGGGGAGCAAGGCAAGTTTTCTGCTTGAGTTCTTGAAATAGAAGGAGAATTCTTTTTGCTCAAGTATCTGAGAAAGGGGGAGAATTTCTTTAAACTTAAATTCTATTTAAATTCCCTTCAGATATTTGCAAGTTTAAGCAAATTTGTCATCATTAAAAAGGGGGAGAATGTTGAGTCTCAAAATACTATTAAGTGATTAATAATGTTTAAGTCTCATAACCCTAAAGTTTTAATGCATAACAAATTTGGTTAAATATTCTGAGAAATAGTACAAATTCTCTTAAGGGTATTTTCTATGTTTCAGCAACCCTCTGAAGTGGTACAACCTTCTGAAGGAGTAGAACCTGTTGAAGTTATTCAACCCTTTGAAGAGATTTACTATCTGAATTGAGAAGATTTGCTGAAGACTGCTTACGTGGCTTAAGGAGCTCTAACAAAGTGAAGCCCTATGAGGTCTGCTATTCAGAATATTAAAGCACTCTAAACGTCCATTGCTGGTTTGGCTTTGGAACTGGACGTAGCTAACAATGGAAGTGAGTGAACCAGTATAAATCTTTGGCTAAGTGTTCTCTTACCCTTATCTCTTTATATTCGGTTTAAACTAACTTGGAGGGTTCTGAGTAAACTGTTTTATAACGTTGAAACTGAAAACAAATTCAAACGCATTGAAAAACAAGTTTCCAAAACTGTTTTATTGGACCTGCTGAAGCAACTTCAGCAAGTACCTCACTCCTAATTTCAGCAAGTTGCTCAAATATCTTTGTAAAAAGTTTTGCTTGTTAAGGATTTCCTAAAATTAGTTTGAAATTATAAAACACTATTCAACCCCCCTTATAGTGTTTCCCGTGGTTTCTACAGAAGTGAGTGATTATATTAGGTTTTTCTATTTCTTAGGGATTCAACTGCATGACCCCAAAAAATTCAGGGACGAATTTGCTAGTTTACTCGAAAAATAAAGCAACCGGGCGGGTCAAAGCGGCTATAAGGTAATTTTAAACTAGAAATCAGTTTTAGGTGGTTATGTACGGACACGTGTGCGTGAGCAAAAAAAATTTCGTCGAAACTTGACCAGTTCGAACATGTATAGTTTTAGGCTTTAGTGGCTTGAGAGAGATGGAGAGAGTATGTGTTACTGCTGAATGCAGAGAAGAAAAGACGTTTCATTATGTCCCACTACTTGCTTTATTTACTAGTTGTAGAGACGTATTTTACTTCTCTCAACTTTATTTTAATTTTAAAATATTTTTTGTATTCAGCTCTAGTGAATAAAAATAAAAAGCATAAAAAAAAACAAGTGACTGAGAATTGAGTCATGAGAAAACACGGTCAGTCCCTCTCCTCCAATGTTATAAACTTGAACGGATCATTAACTCGGTCGAGGTATTGATCAATAGGTTGATTCAGTGAGTCACTAGTTGAATCGATTAAACAAAATGTCTAAATTATATTAAAAATTATTAAATATAATAAAAACATTATTATTATTATATAAAAAAATAACAAATAAAGACAAAGATTCATGTGGAAGTGAAAACCTGTGAAAGGTGAAACTAGTTTTATTCAAGTTCCAAGTTTTTAATTATTTTATAATAAAAATATCAAACACAAAAGTGAAAGAAAAAAAGGTTCTTTGAGTCTATGGCATAGTCTCTGCCATCCTCCTCTTTTTGTAGCCTTGCAATGACAATTGACAAGACTTGAGAGACAATGATGGTTTAAATATCTCTCACTTTAACAACTAGTTTTTTCAGTAGTTGGGCAGTATATATATTTTATTTCATTAATTATTAGTATATTTTCATGAGCCTTCAACAAATTTCCATTTTGAACTTGAAGTTGTTCCCCGCGATGCTGCATGTAGGTGGGACGGGAGATGGTGCAAGGAAAATGGTATCCATGTGTACGATAGAGCATGCATTGCAATGCTTCTTTTTCTTACCAAGTGTGTGCGACGGAGCCAGTTTACAGTCCTTCTTCTTCTTTTTTCTTAAAGAAGTAACTGAACTTGGCCAGTTGACACGCACCATCAGGTCACCAATTTTTACAGGAACCAGTCGAGTTAAAGTGATTTTTACCGGGCTAGTTACATATTTGATCCAGTAAGTGACTCGAACCAGTCACGGTACTGGTTTCCAACCGGTCCGAGTCGGTTTTTATAACACTGCTCTCCTCTGTCTAGTGTAATGCCTCCTCCATTTCTACTCCCCCGTCATTTTCTCCAGATTTCGCAGCTCTATTTTCCCCTTTTCTTCTCCAGCAACGCCTCCTAGAGGATAAAGAAGCATTATAGTAGGAGGTGCTCGTTTGGGTTTTTTGCGCGCTACACCACCGTGATTGTCCTCATGGTCGTGCCAAAACCCGCCATTGTCTTGTGCTGGAGAGCAGTGTCGTCGCAATCTGCTTATCATCCAACGTCGTCGCAATAAGCTCACAGCCTTGTAGTCGAAATCACGCACCACCACTAGTCTTCACCATCGTGGGACCATCCTTGCCACCATGGAGCATCTCTCTGCCACCTTTCGCTTTTTCCCTCAAAACCATGGTTTCTCTTGGAAGCCTTGTGTCAAGGAAGACAAAGGGTTCCACGTTTTTTTCCTTAGGTTTTAGAATTTTTTTTGTCCTTAGGTTTTATGGTTGAATTGAAAAATGACACGGTCCAATTAAAGCCCAACCCATAAACAATTGACCCGTGAACCCGCCTAACGATGAACCTGCCACCTGTTCAATCTGAAGGCTCATACGATCGGTGGCGGGTCCATATATTATACGTTGCGGATTATGACAAATTTAGTTTATTGGGCCTAGAATCAACTAAAACCGACCAATGCCTAACTCTAATAACTAGTGTTCAATCCATGCGATGCATGCAATCTTAACATTTCAATTTTTTTTTTATATATCATAAAAATATTGTCTTATCATTGTTACTCAACAAATTTCACCAATTTTATTTTGTTTAGGATCATAAATATCCTTAGGAGTCAATTAGATTTATCGACCATAATATATAAACACCTAAAAATTGCAACTCATTTCTTTATCATTTTTTTACATCACATTATTTATTATATATTAATTATTTTTCCTCCTTTTCTCTTTTTCACTTACAATACACACCCTAAACCAATCATTATTCTTATTATATATATGTATATATGTATGTGTCGCCTAAAGCCATTAATAAATTTCACTAGTTTCAAGTTCCATTTATGGGTGTCTCTAAGGTGCAATATACAATCAAATGTTGTACCAGATATTATCTTCAAAACCTCCAATAGCCAATTTTATTACAAAAAATATTAATATATAGAAATTGCAAAAAAAAAAAACCCTAATTATCCTAAAATTCATACCCCTATTAAACTTCGTCTACCACATTTTTGTTCATCTCCCCTAAACCCAAAGCCCCACCTTCTTCATTTTTCCTCTCCATCCACCATAACAACAGATGTTATCCTTAATGTATGTTTGGTTTAGTGTTGAAACTAGCCAAACTTAAGTTTAAATTACTCAACGCAATTATTTCTAGCGTTTGACATGTGAGTTTACAACGTTTTAATGCTAAACCAAACATGTTTATGGCCTGACCTGACCTGACTCGTTTATTAAAAAGGTCAGGCTAAGACTTCTCAAAAGGTCTGTTTAGTTAAATAGGTCAGGCTTCAGGCCTATGAAAAAGCCTATTAGGCTTAACAGGCCGGCCTGTTTAATATAATAATATATAATATATTAAATTAATTATATAAATAACTATAAATATAATTAAAAAATTTATAATATAGTAAAAAATTAGAATATATTAAATTAATTATATAAAAAAGCCAGCTTAAAAAGCCTGCTGGCCTGCATATGCTTATAGGCCTGTTGGCCTGTTGGTAGGCTTTGTTATAAAACAGGCTTCTAAATAGGCTTACAGGTCAGGCCAGATCTTACAAAAAGGCTTGTAACAGGTAACAAGCCAGACTCAGACGTAAGAATTATGAGTCAGGCCAGGCTCAGGCCTGGCTTCGGCCTGTTTCCACCCCTAACCACAAAGATGAGAAAGTACAAGACAAAGGAGAGAGGACTAATGTGCAAATTCTACATTTTTTTGGTAACCGGATAATCTAATCCGTCCAATTTTTAAAGTTAAATCTAATGGTTATAAAACCTATTGTTCCGTACATGACTAGTACATTAGCCTTTGCCTTCCATTGATTGATTAATATGACTTTTCAAATGTTATTCTCAATCATTGCTTGAATACAATAAACATAAATTAAATTAGGTATGTAATCGGGTTGGGTTGGGTTGGATCGGGTTTGTGGTGACATCAAGTCCGAACTGATAGAATGGTGGTGGGTTGGGTTGGTTTGGATTTTGTATTTTTGGGCGAGTAACCCAAACCGAACCAACCTGAATATGTTCGGGTTAGGTTGGGTTGGGTTGGGTCATCGGGTCATGAACATTTTTCTTTTTTTTTTTTAAAATATGGAAGATGAAATTAAATTAAAATATAAAATGAAAAAAAAGAAAAGAAATAGAGAAAAATAAATTGAGAGGAGCATATGAAATAGGGTTTGGGGAACCACTTCTGCTTGTGTTGTCGCTGCGCCTATTTTTGTTCTCTCTCTTTGCATAACAAAGAAATAAGATTAGAACTTCTTTTTCTGGTTTAGTTCGGGCTGGGTCCATCGGGTTCAACATAGGCAAACCCGAGACCCGAACCGAACTAGATCGGGTTTGAAAGAAAATGTCCGAATCGAACCGAATACCCGAACCGAACCATTAAATATTTTCGGGTTGGGTTGAATTCGTCGGGTTCGCCGATTGAGTCGAACCCGCTATTAAACCGTGCTGGCATCTTACCCTACGCGGAGTATTGGTGGGCAAGGGGAAACTTTGACCAAGAATCTCTTTGGAATTTCTTTTTTTGAAATAAACAATCTAGCTAGATTTAATAACAAGTTGATTGTGTAAAAAAAAATTTATATTTTTATCCAACATGATATTATGACACATTATTTAAAGAGTATTACACATTATTTATTATTAAATTAATTAAATATTTTTTCTTGTCCTGTTTATAAGATAATGTTTGAAACTTTTTCTTGGACTTATTTATAAGACAAAATGCATAAATCTAGAAGTATTTATTATTTTTTCTCATATTTGCCCTTGTTGACCATTAAAGGTTTTAAGGTGATACAATTACCATAGTAGTGGAATTTAATTTTAAATAGGGGTAAACTTGTAATCTTATAGAGTAATTTCTTGAAAATCAATGCATTAATAATATGTGTGTTTTTGTCTAAATTGCCTTATAAATATGACCAAAGGGAGTAATATGTTAGCACATTATTAAATAACAGTGTAAAATTTTATATAGATTAAATCCTAATAACAATCATATATGTATTTTTAATTTAATTTTTTTAATTTGTATAACCTAGCACATGATAATAAATTAAAAATAAAATTTTTTTTATTAAAAATTACAACAATTACAACATTCAATGCATTGGTAATATTAATAGTTATAATTTTCAATAAAACATTTCTATTTTTTTTATTATTACCCTGTGTAAGGTTGCACATGTTAGAAAAACTGTTTTTAATTTTCTCCCCATTCTAATTATGTTGATTTTCTTTTCTAAAATATTTTATTTATTTATTTACTTTTAATTATTTATAACAGCAAAGAATATTACTGAAGGCCATGGGTAATATTCTTTTTAACTGTAGAAAATAAAAAGAGAAAGAACCAGAAAGAGAAAGAGCTTTCTATTTTCCTTCGTTTTCCCGAGAAAGTAGAACGAAGCTCTGATCGGAATTCAGGAACACAAACAACACCATCAGATCCACAAATTGCATCATCGCAAAATCCCCACTGCTCCGTTCTTCAATCCCTTTTCTAATTGATCATTTCATTCCTCTGTTTTTCCGTTCACCAATCTCAAACTTCCTCGTTGTGAGAGCCCCAACAATCTGATTCGATTTCTGGGCAATACCCGCGTGAATTGGCGCAAAGCACGAAAATCTGAAATGGGTTTGGGTTGTTGATTTGACAGATTCAAATGGAAAAGGAAAGGTGGAAAGAGCATAGCAATGGGTATTACGATCAGTTTTTGTCTGATTATGATCGAGAAGTACCCAGTAGAGAACGTAGCCCTACGATGTCTTCTTCAGTGTCTTCATCTCCTCCTAGAAATGGCTACATCGAGCACCATATTTCCAAATTGGACACTTTGGCTGGCATCGCAATCAAGTATGGCGTTGAGGTACTTTTTTTTTTCTAATATCATTTTTTTTTTTTGCATTTTTTTGACGTTTCTTTCTGTTATATATCAGCTTGATTTTGATTGTTTAGAAAGTATTAGAATTTGTGTTTTGGGTGGTTCTTTTGTTTCTTTTTCCTCTTTTTGTAATTTGATGCTGAAACGGTGGCATTTGAGTCAAATTCATGAAATTTTTGGTGTTGTTGTGGCACATGTGGGTGCATGCATATGACATCCTTTTGGAATGTTTTGGTTGTAACCAACTAACCATCCTCTGTGTAGGACCAAAGTTAACTGATAGGAAATTCAGGAAAAAGTAGGTGGAACAAATGTTATGATTGAAAAGTGTTTTTTTCTTTGTTTGGTAATGGTTTTGATGTTTCTGATACATTATCTCTATTCCTAAGTTGCTGTTTTTGTTTTTTGTTTCTGGGTTTTTGCTGAAGCTTTTGCACCTTTATGTTAATATCATTGTTGGTTACCTTTGTTCTGAATTCTTGTTTCTTAAGATTCCTTCTCTTTTCAATTTGAGTTGTATGTGGAAGTATAATTTCTCCAGCTTTTGCTTTGGGAAATTGCAGGTTGCAGATATAAAAAAGATGAATAGCCTTGTTACAGACCATCAGATGTTTGCACTTAAAACTCTCCACATTCCATTACCTGGAAGGCACCCTCCTTCTCCTTGTTTATCAAATGGTTCATGTACTCCAGGGTATGTTTATCTGTCTCTATTGGATACTGGAAAAGCAATGAATACAAGAAGCTATGTCTTATCCTTTTTAGTATTATTAAAATATTTAAAAATATATCTTGGATGAAACAAAAGAGCCAGGGGCAGGGTGGTAGGAAATTTTGGTTTGCTTGCCTTATATTGGAGCTTTCACAGGGAATTTGATACTTTGAGCATGGTTCATGCTAAAATAGCTGGCTAATTTCTTTATTGTGCTTTGGTTTATGCATATATCGAGCATGCATGTACAGACAAAAAAGAATGTGAAGTTGAAGGTGAGAAACTGATAACGTATCTAGAATGGAATTTTATGCTGTAATTTTTCAAAATAAATAAATAGATTCAAGTAACGGATTTTTATATTGTATCCACTGTCAATGAAAACCTGTTACACTACAATTAAACAAGACATTGCCGCATCATGGTAGAAATTAAAGTTTTTGCTTGTGGGGAAGGCTCTTTGACAATATATTTTAGGTGATTGCTATGGTATCTTTTAGTGAGAGACGGCATCTATGCCTTGTGTTGACTGACCAATGAATGAACGGTTTTGTGAAGCTGTATTAGAATTAATTACCCCAAGTTTTTCCCTTCTCACAAATGGATTGAATTAGGATGTAATAAAAAAAAACTGTGCACAAATAACTTTTTTAGTTTTACACCCGTTCGTCCATGTTTGTGCTTTGTATATACCAACGACTTTTAATTTTATCGACTTCTTGTATAATCTCTTGGATAAATTCAGCTTTGAACCTCCTCCTGCAAGTACATATGAGGCCTTTCAATTCATTTGGGGACAATTTTTTTTCCTATTAATCATAATTTATTTCATAAAAAAATATATAAAATTAAGGTTGACTAATAAACTTCACAAACAAAATATAAAACTGCATTGAAACAAAACAAAATTTGCACAAAATACAACATGTCCAACATAATGCAACTTCACAAAATCGTTCATTTATTGGTCAGTCAATAAAGGGCATGGATGCCCTCTCTCACTAAAGGGCATTGTAGCAATCTCCTATATTCTAAGGAGTTAGCACCATGCTGTTCACTAATAGTGTAAAACTCTTAATGTCGTCAGTGGATCAAAATTGAATCCTTATTTTTGTTATATCATTAGGCCAAAATCTTTGGCTTTGAAATGTCTTGTATCCATAATATTGTACAAGTTACTGTTTTTCCTTTTATGTTGTTCTCTTATCATATGACCAAATTCTTCTATCTTATTGTGTTATTTTCTTCCTTCACGTGTGACAGTATTCTTGAAAAATACCCAAGTGTCCATCATTTCAGTACACTCTGTTTGTAGATCATTACAATGAGGTGGTTTTAGGGAATTGAAATGGTAGACAGTAGACAACATTTTCATAGACATTAATCTAGTAGCAGCTTCTAATTGTCACAGATATATTCCTCTGTTTCTTGAATGCTGCTTTTAAATGTTTCTTTTCATTCAAAATTTCTTTTTAAGAAGTTCTTACTAAATGCTGTAAATGGAATCCTCTTGACCTTTTTGTAACTATATAATGATCTGTCGTTTGTATTAAATTTCTTCCCATATAAATTGACACAGGTTAACCTATGAGTATAAATCAGACTTGTGTGGAAATTTCAGAAGAATTTTTAATACAAGAAGATAGATTTATAATGTTCTCTATTTATGTTGGTTTTAGCATTTAAATCACTGATGGTCATGAATGTTATCCCTTCAGACATGGTAACAATGATCACAGTCCATCTGATCATGCACACCGTGAACTGCTCGAATCATTCCAGTCCCTGGGAATGAAGTCTTCTGAGCGAAAGGTCTCCCCAGCCATGAGCTCATTACAGGGTTACTATGGACTTAAAGTGAACTCTAGTCCCTCAGAAAATGGTTCACTCCCCAGGAACTCACTTGTGTCTGACCGACCCCTGAGTCGTCACAGGAAATCCAGAAGTTTGGTCAATGTAATTTTGGAAGAGATTATGGAAAAGTCTGATATTTCACCAGAGGCAGAATCCCGGGAAGGTAGCTCTGGTAAATGGAAGAGGCGTCAGAAATCTGAAGCTGACTTTTCCAGGATACCAGAGTTGCTTTTGAGGGAGGATAATAGCAGCAATGGTGGTCTTCCATCAAGAACAGGAAAGGGCTTAGCTCTAAGACAGAAAGCAGCTAGCAGAACTGCAGTGGCAACTGATTCTGAATCAAGTGGTTTGAATCCTGTGCCAAATGGTTTAGGGGATGCTTTTCTGACTGATGGTTCATCTGGTGTGAAGAAATCATCTAGTACATCTTGTTTACAAGATCAAGATAACAGTTGCTCTTCCTCATCCATTTGGCCAACCTCAATGTGGAGTTTGAAACCAGATTTACAGGCCCTTTCAACTGCAGCCATTGGAAAACCAATCTTTGATGGCTTGCCTAAGCCAATTACTGGTAGAAAAAATAAAGCTGCACTTGATTAATATATAATAATTTATCAAAACAATTTTGATCCTTTTTGTGAGGTTATGGAATCATTAGCCGCTACACCAATGGATAGATTGGAGAAGTAAAACAATGTAGAATGGGGAAAAAAAAAATCAAATATAACATTTTCTCTGAATAGGGGCAGTGTTTTATGCCAGAAAATACTTACAATTTAATATTATTTTTTTAAATTGTCTTGGCTGCCCAATGGCCATCTGAAGGGAGAGGACCATATTCCTCACTCAGCCTTAGCATCAACCTATTCTTTGTATAGTCATAGTGATACTTTTGTGGGTTTGAACACCCCACAGTGACAGGTAAATGTACTGTTTTGACAGGTATTTAGCTCTTACTGATACAAGCTGCTCCTATGGATGTGTATTGTGTAGTATGATTACTTCACAATTTCACTCTTCAAATCTTTTTAGAAATTGGTGATAGGTCTCTTAAGGAAGTTCTTTCTACTGTATTTGGAAATATTGTATGAATAAACGAACAGTGTTGCAGGATTAATATTATGCATGGCGAACATACTGTTTTGAGGTTAGTGAATGGCCAACAAACATGAATTTAACTCCATTATTGAAGTGAGGAATTCACCTTTAAAGAGTAGAGTAGTAATAGTCGTTAATTTAATCAAAGGTTGGGGTTTAAATAACTTTATGGTTTATTATATACATGTATGTATATAATTATAATAGTTTTTTCAACCTATGCAATATTGCAGTGGATAATAAATCAATAGTGAAAATGTTTTATTGGAAAATGTAACTATCACAATATTCAATGCATTGGATATCAAATTTTTCATTTCATGATTCAATAAAAAATTTGGAAAATCAAAATTTTCAAATTTCAAGACAACTTTCAGAGGATCTCCTGTACATTTCCTAGTGGCACCATTCCCAACTCAAGGAAACATTGTAATCAATTTAATTGAGGAGTGAAAAAAAATAGTGAAATGGAAGGAGAGAAAAAGCAAGAGAGTGATAAAATAGTGGTAGAAGAAGAAAAAATGAAGAGAAAAATTGTAAGAAAAAGAACGAGGGAGATGTTGGTGAGGTGAAAGGGGATAACTTACCTCAAGCGGTTTGCATCATCAGTAGCTCCATTGATCTTCAAGGTATCACAAAATTGCAAGAAAATTCTCTAGGTGAGAATTTGAATCCTCTGAAGTTGCTCCTCCAAACTGATTTTATTGGATCACTTGTAGAAGTGCAGGATTGATTTCAATGTTGTTAGCCTGGATAGGAGGCCTCATAATACTCCCCCTGTAGCAATTAGGATCTGGCATAGAATAGTCCCGCAAGGTCCTTCCCACATTAGCAGGTTCTTCCGCCATTGGTGATTCTTGCTCTTCTTGAACTGACTGCCCCTCTTGACGGTCTTTCTCTTTTGGTCAGCTAGTGCTTGTCTTGCTCTATCTCTCTTTCTTCTTCTTCTTGCACCACTTCTATTCCTTCTAGCAGTATGTTCAATTTCCAGATCAAAAAATAAATCTTTAGGAGCAACGGTACCTCACATAAACAATACAAAACAAAAAATAGTAACAACAAAAAAAAAAGAAATTAAAATTCTAAAATAACAAAAAAAAAGCAGAAAAATGATAACTATCTTAACTCTACAACTCAAATCTCAAGTTTATTAGCTCACTAATATCAACAACAAAAATTCAATCTCTGACAATGGCGCCAAAAGCTTGTGTGTTTGGCAAGTGTACTAATAATTACTGTAGTAATAAAAATATCGTCCACAGGGATTGAAATTGTCGAGTACCAGTTTACTAATTTACATTAAGTTTGAGAAATTGTAAAATAGAATAAGAATGCTAAACTATAAAATTAATGAAATTTAAATATAAATAAAATTTTAAAGGAAAATTCAATTACTAAAAAAGCGTTAGAGAATTATTTTCGTATTCTTCCTCATATGTTCCTACCCTTTTCAGCTAATGCAATTATTCTAATTACCCTTTAAGTTATTGAAGAGTTGTTTACCCCTAATTCCTTAGGCAAGTAAATTTGTTCATTGAACTATAATCCACAATTCCTTAGGCAATTTAAGAAATTCAATAGAACCGTGAAGAACAATTATCATCTCATATAAAAACTAATTAAGTGTGCCCAATTTCCTAACTGTGACAAAGCTTAATCTGTTCTACTTCTAATAGTAAACAATCCCCAATTTCCCAATTGTGAAATTGTTCATAGAATAACCATTCACCAGTGGACAATAGAAACAAAGATAGAACACAAGGATAATTAAAATTACTAAGCATCAACCAAATAGGTTTAGAACATATAAGTCATAAAACTACATCAATCCCCTAACTAGAGAAGAATTAGTTATGCATAATGTAAACGATAAAACTACATATTGAAGAAGCAGTTTATTGCATGAAGGTAGCCTCCACCTCTTGGTATTGGCTTCTCCTCAGCTGCCCAATCGTATTCTGCAAAGCCTTTCGTCTCCAAGGTCTATGTTTCCCTTGAAAATGATTTTGACGCTTTTTAAGTAAAGCAACATTTTTATGGTAACGCTCGAGCATCAAACCAGTTTTAATGCTTTGAGCGAAAAATTCATAACGCTCGAGCGTCGAACCTGTCTTAACGCTTGAGCGAAAAGTGTATAGTGCTCAAGCGTTGAACCTGAAACAAAAACAAAATATATTAATGAACTAATTTTATTTTTAAATTATAATTTCCTAAAATAAAATAAAATAAAAATAAAATAAAATAAAACTGATTTTTTTAACCAAATTTATTCTAAACACTATTTGTTAACAGGACTAAACACTTTTGGTGGGCTCCGATGGAGAGTGTGGCGAAGCTATGAGTGTGTAAAGGTAAAGCTGTCAAAATGGGCTACTCGGCCCAGCCCGGATTGGGTAGCAGGCTTTTGTGGGCCAAACTAAAATACTCGACAAAAATTCGGTCCTGTGAAATTAGAGCCTGAGCCCGGCCCTATGCGGGTAGCAGGCTTGTGCTGGCCTGCCAGGTTAAAAACTAATGGGTTAAATATGTTTTTGGTCCTTGTAAATATACTGAAATATGGTTTTGGTCCCTGATTTATTTTTTCATTGGTTTTGGTTCTCCATTTTATAAAATCACGTGTTTTTAGTCCTCTATGTATAACTATACTCGTTAAGTCATTTTCGCTGCTCCACTACGACTTTTTCTGGGTAAAAATTTACAGGAAATTTCTTGCAATTTTTTCTCTAGAAAAGTCATATGTAGTAAACTTCCAAAAAATCACAAATTTTTTACATAAAAATGCTGCTATAAATTTTTTTTGCTTTATTGTAGAAAACATTATAGTAAATTGACCGTAAATTTTAGAATCTGAATAAAATTTCCTTTGAATTTTGAAAACTACAGGAAAATTTGAAGCAAATTCCATAACAAAATCTATAAGAAATATTGTTACGTCATCATTTAACAGAATATAGCCAACAATAAGGACTAAAATCACGTGATTTTAAAAAATAAAGGACCAAAACCAATGAAAAAATAAATGAGGGACCAAAATCAAATTTTGTTATATTTTAAGGGACCAAAAACACATTTAACCCAAAACTAATTTATTCAAAAATATTTCTCATTTAAAGTTATAAACAATTACACTTTTACAAAGCTAAAAAAATTACAATATAGTTATAAAAATCATTAAAAAAATCATCTATACTAATAAAACACATTCAAATCCTTACATCAATGGTGACAGAAAAAGAAAAACAGCAAAGGAAAAAACTCCCAATTACATAATTTTACATGTTACAGGAAGTAAATCCTAAAAGCCAATTCCACCAAAAAAAAGTAGGCGTGACAACTGCATTGAGAAAGTGGTAATTAACAGAAGCCAACAAACAAAAGGCAAAAACTTAATCCTATACTTGCAACAACCACACCATCAAAACATGTGAGGTAATATGGATCAGATACAAACCTATCGATAAGAAAACTCAAACTAAACATTTGAAGGAAAAAAATAAATAAAAACATTATTAATAACACAATAATCATAAGAAGAAGAATATAAATACCTGATGTGAGTATTTCTTGAACAATAATCCTACAGACCAATATAAACCCATCAAGGAAAAAACTGATTTCCTTAAATTTTCATTGCAACTTGCTCAAGAGAGTGTATTCATAAGCCATGGTGCAAACACCCTTTTTTTTAAAATTAATTCGGGCTGTCCGTTAGCCCGCCCGAGCAGGCCCATTTTACTGGCTATATGTAAAGGCCTCCCAAAGGCATCATACCTAATGGAACTTGTCATTGGAGAGGGGAGAAGGCAATGGAGTTGTCGGATATACCATTTTATTCTTTTTTCTCCTTTTCTATTTGATTCTTTATTGTTTGTTTTCCTTGGTTTCTGTGTACCTTGTTTTTTTTGTTTGCTAATATTCTGCAACTCCATGGAGCTAACAAAATCAAATGTGATCAAATTCTCAACATGCTTGTGACTAAGCTAGTTGTTCGAAGGTCAAACTTGTCTACTGTAGAATCAGTGAAGTTGGTTTGGGTTCTGGATAAGTTGGCTTGAACGATCGTGATTGAATCAGGTCAAGGGATTGGACTTGCAAGAAACACTCCTACGCTTAAGTAACTCCAAGTTCGAGTTAGGTAGCAGCAATAACGGGTAGTAAATGTGTAATTGTTCCATTACCAACACCGTAATTTATAGGATTGTTTTAGGCTTGGTGACGCATGGGCCTGGGAAAGGCCTTCCCTGGAGTAGGGATCCAGTGTGGTCTGTAATGTCCTAATTCCGGAAACCTATGAATAGTGTTCGTTGGAAGCACTTTCCTTATTTCTGAAATTATTTTCGCGACTTTACCAATATCGTAGACAAACAACGCATATGAATCTTAAGTAACCAACGTTTACTTAAGAAGGATGTACTAAATCATGTTATACAGCGTTTGTCACGAACTAGCTACATTTCAATAGAAACAGCCAATACAGTTACTATCGTCATTCCTATACACTAGAATCTAGCTAACCTAATATACATAACTTCTCGAAGGTATCGTCCATCCTTAAACATCAAGTCTTTCCTTCCAGGCCTCTAGCTGATCATCTTGCATATCTAAAATGTGCTACGAAACGTGTGGTGAGACTTACGTCCCAGTGAGTATGGTCGTGCAAAAGTGTAGGTGTACAGACATAACATATATGCACAATGGAAAGTCACACGCTCAGTTCATAGCAATTCATACATCAAACTTTACGTTCAATTCATAACAATTTTTTCATTAGTCTTTACTTTCAACCTTTTGGTGTATTACCCAACACCAATGGGGTGACAGTGGTAATTAACAGAAGCCAACAAACAAAAGGAAAAAACTTGATCCTATACTTGCAACAACCACACCATCAAAACATGTGTTGTAATATGGATCAAATACAAACCTATCGATAAGAAAACTCAAACTAAACATTTGAAGGAAAAAAATAAATAAAAACATTATTAATAACACAATAATCATAAGAAGAAGAATATAAGTACCTGATGTGAGTATTTCTTGAACAATAATCCTACAAACCAATATAAACCCATCAAGGAAAAAACTGATTTCCTTAAACTTTCATTGCAACTTGCTCAAGAGAGTGTATTCATAGGCCATGGCGCAAACACCTTTTTTTTTAAAATTAATTCGGGCTGTCCGTTAGCCCGCCCGGGCTGGCCCATTTTACTGGCTATATGTAAAGGCCTCCCAAAGGCATCATACCTAATGGAACTTGTCATTGGAGAGGGGAGAAGGCAATGGAGTTGTCGGATATACCATTTTATTCTTTTTTTCTCCTTTTCTATTTGATTCTTTATTGTTTGTTTTCCTTGGTTTCTGTGTACCTTGTTTTTCTTGTTTGCTAATATTCTGCAACTCCATGGAGCTAACAAAATCAAATGTGATCAAATTCTCAACATCCTTGTGACTAAACTAGTTGTTCGAAGGTCAAACTTGTCTACTGTAGAATCGGTGAAGTTGGTTTGGGTTTTGGATAAGTTGGCTTGAACGATCGTGATTGAGTCAGTCAAGGGGTTGGACTTGCAAGAAACACTCCTACGCTTAAGTAACTCCAAGTTCGAGTTAGGTAGCAGCAATAACGGGTAGTAAATGTGTAATTGTTCCATTACCAACACCGTAATTTATAGGATTATATTAGGCTTGGTGGCGCATGGGCCTGGGAAAGGCCTTCCCTGGAGTAGGGATCCAGTGTTGACGAGAATCCAAGGGGGGGTGGTTCGTTTTACGGATCTATCTAGGTTGGAATGCTCATAAGTAAGAAAATTGGGGAAATTGTTAAACAAGAAAAATGCGTGAATGGAGAAGGCAGAAGATGGATTGGAAAAATGATAGACGTCACACTTCCAAGGATGGAAGATAAGCCTAAGAGTTATACACACAAAGGGATGAAGAACCTTTGATAAAACTCAATTCTTGAATTAACAAGAAAATTAGAGAAACACTCTCCAATATAAAATAAAATTCTGATTCAACCTTGTCTTGTAAATTCTACAGGCATGATGCGCCCCTTTTAAATGTGCCTACAATCCTTGCATGGCTTTTCACATTCAGCCACTTAATTCTCCTAATAATTCTATTAAAATTTAGAAACATAACAACCAACAAGGATTAAAGTTACATAATTCAGCCATCAATTGGTCGCCCCTTAGGAGAAACATAACGACTCCAATATTGAATTATGGCTGCTCCATTCAATGTATAACCGCTACATTGCAATGCTTGTCTCCCCCCTTCAATTTGTAACAACTCTCTTCTTGATGGTTGTAATTTCTTAGTCCCGTTGCATTGATTCAGCCCAACAATTTTTGTAACTGTCCAGAAAAAATAAGTCAGCCAAATAATTCAAGTTAGTCGCCCACATGTAGCTTCTTGTATAGCCTTCTTATGCCTGGTTGGATTCACATCAAGTGTGGTCTGTAATGTCCTAATTCCGGAAACCTAGGAATAGTGTTCGTTGGAAGCACTTTCCTAAATTTCTGAAATTATTTTCGCGACTTTACCGATATCGTAGACAAACAACGCATATGAAGCTTAAGTAACCAACGTTTACTTAAGAAGGATGTACTAAATCATGTTATACAGCGTTTGTCACGAACTAGTTACATTTCAATAGAAACAACCAATACAGTTACTATCGTCATTCCTATACACCAGTATCTAGCTAACCTAATATACATAACTTCTCGAAGGTATCGTCCATCCTTAAACATCAAGTGTTTCCTTCCAGGCCTCTAGCTGATCATCTTGCATATCTAAAATGTGCTACGAAACGTGTGGTGAGATTTACGTCCCAGTGAGTATGGTTGTGCAAAAGTGTAGGTGTACAGACATAACATATATGCACAATGGAAAGTCACAAGCTCAATTCATAACAATTCATACATCAAACTTTACGTTCAATTCATAACAATTTTTTCAATAGTCTTTACTTTCAACCTTTTGGTGTATTACCTAACACCAATGGGGTGACAGTGGTAATTAACAGAAGCCAACAAACAAAAGGCAAAAACATGATCTTATACTTGTAACAACCACACCATCAAAACATGTGAGGTAATATGGATCAGATACAAACCTATCGATAAGAAAACTCAAACTAAACATTTGAAGGAAAAAATAAATAAAAACATTATTAATAACACAATAATCATAAGAAGAAGAATATAAGTACCTGATGTGAGTATTTCTTGAACAATAATCCTACAAACCAATATAAACCCATCAAGGAAAAAACAGATTTCCTTAAACTTTCATTGCAACTTGCTCAAGAGAGTGTACTTATAGGCCATGGCGCAAGCACCCTTTTTTTTAAAATTAATTCGGGCTGTCCGTTAGCCCGCCCGGGCTGGCCCATTTTACTGGCTATATGTAAAGGCCTCCCAAAGGCATCATACCTAATGGAACTTGTCATTGGAGAGGGGAGAGGGCAATGGAGTTGTCGGATATACCATTTTATTCTTTTTTTATCCTTTTCTATTTGATTCTTTATTGTTTGTTTTCCTTGGTTTCCGTGTACCTTGTTTTTCTTCTTTGCTAATATTCTGCAACTCCATGGAGCTAACAAAATCAAATATGATCAAATTCTCATCATGCTTGTGACTAAGCTAGTTCGAAGGTCAAACTTGTCTACTGTAGAATCGCTGAAGTTGGTTTGGGTTCTGGATAAATTGGCTTGAACGATCGTGATTGAGTCAGGTCAAGGGGTTGGACTTGCAAGAAACACTCCTACGCTTAAGTAACTCCAAGTTCGAGTTAGGTAGCAGCAATAACGGATAGTAAATGTGTAATTGTTCCATTACCAACACCGTAATTTATAGGATTGTGTTAGGCTTGGTGACGCATGGGCCTGGGAAAGGCCTTCCCTGGAGTAGGGATCCAGTGTGGTCTGTAATGTCCTAATTCCGGAAACCTAGGAATAGTATTCGTTGGAAGCACTTTCCTAAATTACTGAAATTATTTTCGCGACTTTACCGATATCGTAGACAAACAACGCATATGAAGCTTTAGTAACCAACGTTTACTTAAGAAGGATGTACTAAATCATGTTATACAACGTTCATCACGAACTAGCTACATTTCAATAGAAACAACCAATACAGTTACTATCGTCGTTCCTATACACCAGAATCTAGCTAACCTAATATACAGAACTTCTCGAAGGTATCGTCCATCCTTAAACATCAAGTCTTTCCTTCCAGGCCTCTAGCTGATCATCTTGCATATCTAAAATGTACTACGAAACGTGTGGTGAGGCTTACGTCCCAGTGAGTATGGTCGTGCAAAAGTGTAGGTGTACAGACATAACATTTATGCACAATGGAAAGTCACACGCTCAGTTCATAGCAATTCATACATCAAACTTTACATTCAATTCATAACAATTTTTTCTTTAGTCTTTACTTTCAACCTTTTGGTGTATTACCCAACACCAATGGGGTGTTAGCACTTGAACCTCTAACCTGTACTGAGCTCAATATCGTTCAATGAATGTCTCCCTTGAGGCCAATTTAACCTCCTGTCTTAATTAACACTCACATTCAACATTTGGTGTATTACCCAACACCAGTGGGGTCTTATCACTTGAACCTGGATTGAGCTCATTACAATTCAAGGAACGTCTCCCTTGCGACCAATTTAACCTTCTATCTTAATTAACATTCACATTCACATTATCATTTACATTTAACATTCCTAATCCACTGGGGTACAAGACCCCCTTTTTCCTCTTTGAACCAAAGTCTCATTTTGTTTTCATTAACATTCATACATTTTCATAAGTTAAATTGATAAAATAGGATTGTCCATAATCAAGCATATCACATAATCTTTACCACATAGGGGTAAAGGATAGAGGGGTTCACAATATTCATCCTTTCCCTCAAACCCTAACTATCTCAAACCCTACATGTTCATTTAATCATCTAGAAGAGAAATATCTCAAACTCCAAGCATTTCTAATCCCCATTACCAATATAAGTATTCTCCTCAAAAATCCCCAATCTCCTAATCTAGGGTTTGTGCCTTAGAGGCAAAACATCAATCAATCCAAACATTTAACCAATCCAAACATATACAAACCATTTCCAAGCATAACAATAAATAGAGAAAGGGAGTACAGGAAGGGGATCATGTAAAAAGAAACATATACACAACCATTGAGTGAGGGGAGAACCACACTCACCTCTAATGGAGGAAATAGAGAGGAATGGAGGATGGGGATGAAGATCTAAGCTCCTTGAACGGTGTGGGGTTCTCCAATCCATGATTCCTCCTTCAATCTACCCCTTATCTCGCTAGTTCCTCTCTCTAGAATGAGAGAAATGAGAGAAAATGAGGGCTGGAAGCCCAAGATCTCCGTTTTTAAAAACTGGTCTCGCGTATTCTCTCTCAAGCGAAATAATTTCGCTTGAGCGAAATTAAAAAGGTGACATTCTGCCAGATTTTCGCTTGAGCGAGAGGATTCTCGCTCAAGTGAAATTGACAGCATTTCGAATCCCGTTTCTGCTGATATTTTCGCTCAAGCGAGCAAATTCTCGCTTGAGCGAGAATGAGTCTGTTTGAAGGTGAGAATGAGATCAGAATACCATCGTATGCATATCAAACTAAAGCCTCGGATCTTAGCTTTCTAATGTAAGTGGAATCACCTAAATTGGACACCTACAACTCTAGATATTATCAAATTAATGCACCAAGGTCATTAGACTTAAAACCCAAAATTACGCAATAGCCTTGGTTGAGGCCTAACGGGGCACACTTTACATGAATCATGTTATGACCCATCAATTCACTCCAATAAGGATAACATTAAGGGTTATAAGCGTCCATGAGACTATTCTTCTCTATACCCTTGTTCCTTTCCATCAAATCACGTTCTACCCCAGTTCCCTGAGTCCACGCCTCTCCTCTTCCTTCCCGTCAATTCGTTTAAGCTTAGTTCCTTCCGTCTTAATCTAATTCCCTCGTTCCAATGTCTCTACTTCCTTCCTCACCTCTTCACCATGCTAGCCTTTCTACCACCAGGTGTGATTCCTCCTATGCTAACTATTTAGTTAGGTTTGGCTTAATACTTAGTTTTTCCCTTATCGGTTCACTTAAAACACATAACTCTTAATTGATTCTCTAACTCTTATCTTATTTTCCCTTCCAACCCCTAAGTTCTCAGCCCACTTCTAACCTCATTTATCTTGGCTGGATCCACAGCCTAAAACTCCCACTACAACTTCTAGGCCCTAATTTTGGGATGTTACATGGTCCCGATACGACTTGTAGAGAAGAACCCACATTGAGCCCACCTTGGTGGGTTGATTAGTTCAACTTGTTTGGTTGAGTTAAACGAGTCGGGTATGTGACACACTTGGTAATTGAGGTTTTATTTTACTGATTAAATAAAGAAATTCTAAAAGTGATGAAAATGTTGGGAAATTTTCCGCAAAATGTTTTAATGATCTTTACAACAGAAATAAAGTGAGCGGAAGTAAATACACTGAATATGTATATATATAGACATATATTTATAAGTCTGTAAAACTATTTTGGGAATCACTGCCATTGAATACACATCATCATGGTGATAAAATCAGACTACTCAAAGATACATGTAAGAAATAATAACCCCTTAACTAGACAGATGTGATCACTCTGGTTCAGGCCATTATGGTGCACTGAGCTCTATCATGGGTGTGCCTAAAAACTATCAATAGAGAATGTCAATAGATAGAGACTCTACTATAGCAGAGTTCTCCGTGTCAGTGACAATAATGAGGGATTTTATCTGCCCCGTGCAGTGAGAGTCTTATTCTAGCTACCGCTCTCCGTCTCCGTCACTGAAGTAGATGATCACAATTGTCGTTGTCGTCTTCTATCAGGTTTACATTTAGTCATGCATACAAAAAAATAACGAGGGTGAGATATTGATCCCATTTAAAGAAGAATAGGGAAAATCTAAGCATCATAATACAATTATGGATGACGACAGTCATTCCGTATGACAACAACAAAACAATAGTTAACAGACAACATATATTCATTTATGGTAAATCTATTATGTTATCAACAATAACAACAGAGTTATAGTAAATCAATAAAACAAAAATCAATTAATATTTAACACAATAACAAATAAGACAGACAAGTCACATTAGATAAATATTAATTTATGTAATATCATGTGATGTAATGCATATGGGCCCCTAACAACTCCTTTCACTGGACTACCTCCATGGAGTTTACAATATTAGATGAGCGGTCGGGAGCTCTCGTCACGAAATATGACCTCCATTACATATAATAGATGCATAAATTCATTATAAAAAGTGCACTTAAAAATTCGATTGGCACCGTGACACAATCAACCGTCTTGATGATCCCTGGGGTTTAGTCGGGCGCTTCAAGCCTTAATCATACACAACGGTTTGAAGAGGCCACCCCCAACCATTGTGGCCAATGAACCGGACTCTGCCCTAGGTCTTTCCCAGTTGTTCCTATCCATCTCACACTACACCAAGTGTATGCTACCTATCAACTCTCAGGTCGTCACAACCGAAATCACTTTTGGCAATTACCCTCACGTTTCTAAAAGGCAAAGTGTTATACACGATGACAATAATCACAATCATTTTACACACGACTTAACGCATTCTTCCCTTTATGAAGTGTTCATTTCTTCCACAATATTAACATCCAAATTCATATCCTTTTAAAGCCAAAAGTGTTCCCACCTTTTCAGGCCCGAGCTTAGTAATTATTTTGAAGAACCCATATAAACAAAACTTGTTAATTTTGAAAAACATTTTAGCTAAAAGAATATCTTTGGAGAAATAAGTACTCACACACCCAAAATCCTTTATTTAATTTAAAAGCATCAATTTACTTAAAACCTTATTTTTGAAAAGATAAAAAAATATTTTCAATGTAGTTTTTCCTCAAAATCCTTAGTAAGCATCTTCCTTAATTTAAAGAGTCTTATTTAAAAGTCATAAGTCGTGACATTGTCATCATTATAACACTTGCTCATACACCATGCATGTATGCATTATGCAACAATTCATAATTCTCAATCAAACAACTCAAACATGTATTTATAGCATCACAATCAAGTTTAGGCAACTTCACAAAACTTCCAAAATTCAAGTTTTCATATAAGATTAATTTCATTTCAACAAGAAAATCGTCAAACACACATGTCATTTATTTGGTTCCTAAATTAAGGCTGAATGGTATAGAAGCATTTAGCCATAGCTACCATTTTTATTTCATCAAGAAAGACACGTCAAAACCATTCATAAGAAAAGAAATAAGGTTGTAATTATAGAATATACATTCTTTAAAGTTTTAGGAAAATAGTAAAGGTAGCATAAAGAATGTAGTTAATAAATCCAAAACAAAGTTTAAAGGCATGAACCATAAGCCTTTTGAACTAATTTATTTAAGTTACCAAGGCCATGAGATTCACATCCCACTTGCCATTCTTAAATAATTGAACCATTGACATATTGGTTGATTTATCTTCAAGAAATAAAGTTAGGTATAAAACAAGGCCAATATTAGAATTGGGAAGCAAAACAGATTCATCCAAAGGATTTTAGGAAAGGTAAATATTCATGGAAAGCAAAAGTAAAAGAACCAATCAACTAGGCATAAGAAAACCGATTTTGAAGTAGTCATCACAATTTCCTTAAGCCGATTTTGAAAAGGTTTAAACTTTATTTCATCAATCCATGAATTAAGACATAGTTCTTTTAGTAACATGCATAAAGGATTTATTTCAATCAAAGAAAGGAAAGGTTAAAATGAATAAAAGGTAGGGATAATAAAACCGATTTCAAGAGGCATTAAAGATTAATATAATTAAAGAGATAAGTAAGTTAAGAATCAAGTAGGAATCAAGAGTTATGATAAACAAGAATTAAGAATCAAGAATAGGCTATAATTTAGACAAGTTAGTAGATAAGTTAAGAATCAAGCATAGATTGAGATTCAATATGAATAAGGAATCAAGAGGCATAGAAATAGATTTTATGGAGATTCAAGAATAAGAACTAATTAGGATCAATATATATCAAGAGATAGATTTAAAAGCAAGAATAGATTAAGAGTCAAAATAAGTGAAGAAACAAGAGTTATAAAGAGACAATGATAAATCAAGAATCAAGAACTAATATGGATTCAAAGAATTAATTTAGGAATAAGAATAGGTTAAACATCAAGATGGAATTTAGAATCAAGAATAATGACCATTCAAGTATTAAGATTGATTCAAGGAGTAAATTTAGAAGCAATATAGGTTAGGAATCAATATAAATGAAGAATAAATAATTATAAAGAGTCAAATCAAGAATGGATAAAATGTTTTCCAAATCACCCCTTCTCCCTCTCCCCTACCCTTTCTCCATAATCACCCACCTCCACCACCCACCACCATCCCATAACCACCCCCACCTCCACCATCCACCTTTTACAATTTAGTTTCCGAAAATTAGTTTTCAGAAAGAGAAAATTTTGGACAAATCTTTTTTCGGAAAGTAATTTTTAAAGGTGGATGAGGGGTATTTTTGAAAAAAAAAAACTAAAGAAAGTGTGGGAAAAGTAATTCCCTCACCTAATTAGGTTTTGGAAATTTCTATGGACAAGAAATGTTTTGGGAATTTCTTTTAACACCACCATGATGAATCTCAAGATCTCATAATCACAACCTTATGACATCCTATTAAGTTTTGATGATAACATAAAGACCCAACTTTTAAGTATAATATTTACAAATGTGTCTTAGCTTGCTTTTAAATATTGGTAATTTCAGACAACCAGTAAAGTATCAAATACACTACCAGAAAAATAAAAAATAGAGACGGAAAAAATTCGTCTCTAAAATGAACTTTTTCCGTCTCTAATGGGGTTAGAGACGGAATCTGTGTCGTCGCTGATCTGGGCATCACAAGTTTGTTAGCGACGGAATTGTTCCGTCTCTAAGAAATAATAAATCCGTCTCTAAGAGAATGATAAATATTTAGTAATTCCGTCTCTAATAGAGACGGAATAATTCGTCTCTGAAGATTTATTTGTCCGTCTCTAATCAGAGACGGGATTTGTTTTCCGTCACTAATGTAGTGAGGTGTATTCCGTCTCTATGTTTAAAATTCCGTCTCTAACTTGCGACGGACTTATTTTCCGTCTCTAATCTGTGAAATTATTTTTGAGACTTCCGTCTCTAAATTCCGTCTCTATCTTTGAATTTTTTTCTATTTTTTTTATCAATTCAAATATCCTGTATACATTTAGTAATACTACTAATTCAAACATCAAGATGTTTGGAGGACATCAATAAGCTTAAAAGATCATACTACTAATTAAATTCCAAATCACACCAAACATAAAGTGTAATTAAGAAGTCAGGATTGGCTGTAAAAGATTCAAGCATTTAAGTTTTCATAGTAAAGTATAATTATAAAAACCAACCCCTTCAATTCTTAATTATAAATACTTGAGAGATGACTAAAACAACAAACAAGTAACTGACATGTGCAAAAGAAGGGGAAAAATGAAAACAGTCTACATTAACTTGACATCACCTTCTCTTGCAGCTTTAATTGCATAGCTTAATATTTGTTGAGCAAGATGCTTTATTGCTTTGCTTCCAGGGGACCCTGCAAGGGCTACCTCCTTTAATATTGGATATACAGCCGCTATAACAAAGACTACAAAACACATCACTAACTCAACTACTCTATTGACTAGAATTAATTTCTACATACATTTTTAATCAAAATTTCGGCAGAGTTTTCCATGTTTTTCTATTTTCCCCAAAATTGTCAAACACTTGTCAGAGTCCAAATTGACCAGGCAGAGTGATTAAAATAAGTTAATTAGAAAAGTGATTAATATTTCTATCCCCTAAAGCTATTTTCACGGTATATTTCTTAGTTGAAAGACATGTTTGCTATCATCTATTTCTTGTTATTAATACCTTTATCATAGTAATTGATAATAAAAGAACTTACTATGCATTTCTTATTTGACATTTTTCACATTATATTTTATATTTTTTAAATTGTTTGGGGTGCATCATTTTTACTTAAGACGTATCACGTTCACATTATTAGAAGTAGTTGGTATACTTACATGTGAGCTATGTATCCATAATAGAAAACAAAAAAAGGATTTAATTACTAGTTCAATTACTGTGAATAGCAGGAGGGCACAAAATATAAAAATCCCTTGAACTTGTGTTTTATAACTTGCTCACAATCAGGTTCAAAGAACAATCTTATGATAAAAATTAAACTAAAGCAACATTCTCATGTTCTGTTTTAACACAAGTAAATCCAAATTTTTATCTTACTATTACAGTAATAAGGCATGACTCACAGAATCAGAATATAAAATCACTAAAATTTGAACCAACCTCACGATGAAGATATTGAAACTTGTGCTTGCAATGGGAACTTCATAAGGACAATGGGAGGCCAAAGAATGTGTAAATTCCTTTGATTGTAGAAATAACTTGGAATCATCCTAATGAACACCTGACATGGCCACCAACTAAGTATTGAATACCTAGAGAGATTACAAAAACAAGGTGACCAAAAGCTGAAAGTGAGATTTTACCTTATTCAATATCAGTTTTATAGTTTCTCATCAAATTTAATGCATCTTCAAGTCTAGTAGAGGCTAACAACTAACCTTGACTTCAGACTTCTTTAAGGTCTTGATAATAAATCGGTCATCTTGGGTGAGGCAAAAGAAGCTTCCACTTTTGCCGGGAGAAGAGATCTCTCTAAGTGTGCCATTGCTGCAAATGGCAGGCATGTAGTCCACAGGATCTATGGCAAATAATTCCCTTAGATGTCTAAATACCCAACAAGCAAACAAGTATCCACAAAGATACACATATAATTAGTATACACACAGAAAATCTTTTGCTTTGAAGTTGACAATTGGGTTTGGATGGTTAATTTCAGATTTTTAGAATTGTAAAAAATGCAGAACACCAGGGTAGGAAAGTTCTATTCTAATCCAATAGCAAATGAAAATGTAATTGGGCTTGTTAAAGTCAGGAAAGGGTGCATTCATGTTATATGTGTGTTGGAAAAACAGTTTGTATAAACAATAGACTAAGCTCACCATTATTATAAGTATTATTCTTAATTAAACATGTTGTAATTGGACTTGTTAAGGTAGATGGTGCAGGGAAGCTTGAGAAATGCAAGTAAAGGAGGAAAAGTCTTGAGCAAAGAAAGAAAATTGGCGTTACAACAAGATGTAACTGGCACAGTTTCTTTGTCCATCTCTTTATTCAATAACATTTGCTACGTTTATTATTATATTTCAATTCCCATAAGAAAAACACAAATAAAACAAATATTGTAATACCCATAAGCATAAACACAACCACACTAAAAATCACTTTCAACACCCAAAAACTAAAAAAAACCTGCACTATATCAGAGTACCAAACCAAAGGAAACAAAACCAAGTATGAATTTGTGATTGACTATATAATAATAGCCAAAGCTATAAACATCATACATGCACTCTCCTTAAATGAAAAACTGGTTGATCACATTGTTATGAAAAACTGGATTATCTACTAGTTACAATAAATAAATCAGGGAAAATTAGCATTGAAATACAAAAGTTCCTAACCTCTCAGAATAAAAAGAAACAATAAATGGTCCACAACCTTCAAGACCCATAGCCATGGCCACCATTGCCATCCTCAATCATGGCCTTAAGCCATTGTCTCTGTCCAAATAGGAAGGCTGGAAATTGAGGAGAAAATAAAAAACTTTCAGAACCTAGAATAGGAACAGAGCAAGGAAAAGGAAGCTGAGGGACATAGATTGGAACCTTAGGAGAGTATGACTCTTGAGTTTTTATTTTATTTTCATTCTTTTTAACTAATTCTATTTTATTTAAATTCTGATATGTGTCTATGTCACTTTATATATATTTGATGTTTTCTTTACCAAAATATTTAAGTTGTCTTTGTAAATATGTAAAATTTCAACAACAAAATAAAAATATTGTTTTGGATGCAATAATTTGGTAATATTAATAAATAGCATATCTATCGTTAATATTATCCAAAATATATAGGACTATGGAGTATAGGTATTTATTAACGAGATAGTTCTCACAAATTGTAAATTATTTTTAGAATTAAGTAAAATAATTTTTTCAAAAAATAAAACGTTAATGAGTAGTATTTCTATCGTTAATGGGACTATGAAGTATAATCAGTTGTTAACAAAATAGTCCCCACACTTGTAAATAATTTTTTAAAAAGATAATTAAAAATATATTTTTAAATATAAACAGTGTTAAGACTAGCCTTTCTAGCAAAAACGTTGTCTTTCAAAAATAAAAAAAACTTTTATTCAATTTAAAAATAAATTTTGCTAACAATGGACTCTCTTACCCAAATCTAGTTTCAATTACCATTATTTCAAAAGGTTTTTCCAAAGTTCTCCTTAAAAAAAATTGGTACCGACTCCATTGAAACAATTTTTCAATATCTAAATTCTTCATCCCGTCGTTACCCGATTTCAACAATGATTATAGTTAAGTCAGATTAGATATATTTATAAAAAAGACTTAATTGCATTTTTGGTCCCCCTATTATCATCAATCCGCGATTTTGGTCCCCTATTATTCCAAATGGCGATTTTGGTCCCTCTAACACATAGATTTTGAAAATAGGGGGACCAAGATTTTAAAGTAAATCGCAAATTTGGAATAATAGGGGACCAAAATCGCGAAAAAAAAAGTAGGGGGACTAAAATCGCGGATTGATGATAATAGGGGACCAAAAGTGCAATTAAGCCTATAAAAAATAGATAAAAAAATATACTAATCATATTCAGTCAATTTAACTTAATTAGATTATATTAATATACTTTATTTGATTGAGTAGAAAGATATATTTGGGTAAATAATTAATTAACAATTTCTTTAATAACTAATTGTCAAAGGAGAGTTTATGTTATGCGTTAATTTTTAAAAGAATATCTTATAATATTAAAGTTCATATGGTCATAATAAATTGTTTTTATAAGTATAATTAAACATTTACTTTAGTGCTACTAATATAAGATAAATCAAATAAGTATGAAAAATAATATTCTTTAAATTTTAAACAAATTAAGTTTAAAAATATAGAGGGCACGGTGATTACTAATTTATAAGAATTTTAAAACTGTATATTATTATTTTATAATAAATATATTTAAAAATTATTTTATGAATTAATAATTAAAAATTAAAATAATAATTATTTATATATATACATTTAAATTAAATATCTAATTTAAATAAATTATCTCTTAAACTAAAATTATTAATTTTAAATTCAATATATACTTCATATTTTAATATCTATATTTAATTTAATATAATATGTATTTTTTAAAAATATTAATTATAAAAAAATTATATTTCTCATGTAAAGCATGAAATAAAATAGTAGTTATATAAAAACTTTAAGATGCTTTGTCATTGTCTAAATAGTTAAGAAATAATATGATGAAAAAATTTTCTTTTTCAAACAAAAAAATGGAATTAGAGACGGAATTATTCCGTCTCAAACTTTTCTCCTCAAAATTATTAGCTTGAGACAGATTTTATATCATAGACTTATTTCCGTCTCTAAAATTGTTATTGGTGTTAATATTATTAGGTTTGGAATTAGAGACGGAAATTGTCAGACACGGATCACTTTCGTCTCTAAATTCCATCTCAGAAATAACTTTAACAACTTAGAGACAAACTTAGAGACGAAATTTGTCTGAGACGGAAAATTCCGTCTCTGAAATGAAAAATTTTAACTTCGTCTCAACTTCTGATATTTCGTCTCTGAATCCGTCACAAATAGAGACAGATTTTACACCAATTTTAAGTTATGAAAATCAAAATCAAATTTATTTAATTTTATAGAAACTATAAACATATTTTACCCTTAATTTTAATATGGTAAAATATATAAAAAAAAATTGAGGCCTTGTAATAGGGGAAGCCTAAAGCGGTTGCTTTACCGGCCTCCCACGGGACCGGCCCCGATTAAGTACTCGGTCTATAAAAAGCATTGTAACTTGTAAGAGAGTATCTCACAATGACTCCATTTAAAACTACTCAGAATTGATATTGTTCAAAAGGTAAGGCCAAGAAGAAGCTCTAAATATGAGGATGGTTCAATGAAAAACAAGAAGAAGCATGAAGAACATTCTCTACTGTGTAATTACTCTTGTTGAAATTGATTATGAAAACTACTTGCACAAACAAACTTTCAAATCTTGTGTTTTATACAATCATTATTGTACATTTATTTGAAGTTCTTCTTTCTAAAGAATCGTTTCTTTGAGAAGACTTGTTCTATTTTCTTTCAAACCCGTTGTTTGGGTTTAAGCCTCAAGAGGCTGGATATAAAATAATACTTGGAAGTTCAAGTTGATTTAAAAGAGACTTGTAGCAAAAGAATACTTGTAAACTTTGCAAAGTTAGTGAAAAGTATAGTAAGATTGTTGCTGGGATTGGACGTAACCCACTGAGGTTGAAGTGAACTAGGATAAATATCCTTGCAATGTTCTCTTTTCCCTTAACTATTTATTTTGTGCCTAACACTTGTTTTAATCTAACAATGGGTTAGGTATGAAATCTAAACTTTATTCTTAAAACTTGTCTGTGAAAATCCTTGAGAAAAACTCTTGTTTGAATCTTCAGACAAGTGAAACTAGCTTCAAACATTTTTAAAAGTCTGTCTGAATTTGAAAAAGGCTTTCTAAAAACATTTGTAATAGGGAAGGCCTAAAGCGGTTGCTTTACTGGCCTCCCACGGGGTCGACCCTGATTAAGTACTCAGTCTATAAAAAGCGTTGTACCTCGTAAGAGAGTATCTCACAATGACTCCCATGCATTTAAAACTACTCAGAATTGATATTGTTCAAAAGGTAAGGCAAGAAGCTCTAAATATGAGGATGGTTCAATGAAAAACAAGAAGAAGCATGAAGAACATTCTCTACTGTGTAATTACTCTTGTTGAAATTTATTATGAAAATTACTTGTACAAACAAACTTTCAAATCTTATGTTTAATACAATCATTATTGTACATTTATTTAAAGTTCTCTCTGAAGAACTGTTTCTTTGTGAAGACTTGTTCTATTTTCTTTCAAACCCGTTGTTTGGGTTTAAGCCTAAAGAGGCTCGATATAAAATAATACTTGGAAGTTCAAGTTGATTTAAAAGAGACTTGTAGCAAATTAAAGAATATTTGTAAACTTTGTAAAGTTAGTGAAAAGTATAGTAAGATTGTTGCTGGGATTGGACGTAACTCACTGAGGTTGAAGTGAACTAGAATAAATATCCTAGCAAAGTTCTCTTTTCCCTTAACTATTTATTTTGTGCATAACACTTGTTTTACTGTGTTTGGTAAAACTAGTTGAAAATGGTAAAATGACAAATAAGGATATCATTAATTATTAAATAATGATAAGTGAGTGTGGTTGAGGGATAAACTTGTAATTAATTTTCAGCTAGTAGCTGAAAATTGGAGCCTTTTTAAAAAAGCTACCTCAAGTACCTTTTCAAGAAAAACTAGTAGCTACCCAAAAAAGGTACCTTATCAAACACAACTGAAATGGTTTCAGCTACTAATTTCAGCTTTCAGCTAGTTGAAATGGCTTACCAAACACACTCTGAATGTGTTTGGTAAAACTAGCTGAAAATGGTAAAATGACATATAAAGACATCATTAATTATTAAATAATGATAAGTGGGGGTGGTTGAGGGATAAACCTGTAATTAATTTTCAGCTAGTAGCTGAAAATTGGAGTTTTTTAAAAAAAAAACCACCTCAAGTACCTTTTTAAGAAAAACTAGTAGCTACCCAAAAAAACTACCTTACGTACCAAATACAGCTGAAATGGTTTCGACTACTAATTTCAGTTTTCAGCTAGCTGAAATGACTTATCAATTAAACACACTCTTAGTGTGATTCATTCATAGTGACATTCATTCACAGTGAAGAGTTTTTAATATATTAAACTCAAATTTAAAGCACGTTATTGGTTTTCTAAAATGATTTGATTTTATAATTGATAATAATTATATTTTTAATTATTGTAATTTATTTTGGAATGTGTGATAGATTTTTTACTCACCAAAATAGCCAGGTCCTTAAATTTGATCAATTCCAAATTAATAGTAATTTTTTTAATTACACATAAAATTATGGATGCTAGAGTATGATTTTTTTTATGGGTAATTATTGAAGTTCATTATTATAAGATAGTCAAGGATCACCCAAAGTTGATTATTTGTTCTTATAGTTAATGAGCATAAATGTTGGTAGTGTGAATGCATTATTAGTTGTATTTATATATCCAAAGATAATAAATTTTTATAATTAATGCATATATCATTGCCAAATCATGTAAATACTTTTTTTAGCATCATTATGTCAAGTATGTCATATTGATGAATTGCCCAAAGGTGAACATCAATATGCATTGTATGAAGTTGTGTTCTGAATTTATTTAGCATGTTAATATCTAACTCAAAGCATTGATATTTTTTTAAAATATTTATTTCTTGCAGTACCTTTTGCTTTGCATTCACATTTCTCATCTGTTCCAATTTTTAATGCACTTAATTTCTCTAAATGGAGTGAGCAAATTCAATTTTACCTTGGGGTAATGGATTTGGATTTGGCTCTTCGTGAAGAGAAACCAAGTGCTATTACTGATTTAAGTACTGAAGAAGAGAAAGTTCATTTTAAAAATTGGGAAAGGTCAAACACATTGAGTCTGATGTATATGCGAATAAGTATTGCTGATAACATTAAGTCTGCTCTTCCTAAAACTGAAAGTGCAAAAGAAATGATGAAGTTTATGGAAGAGCGCTCCCAAACTGTTGATAAGTCTCTTGCCGGGACATTAACGAGTTGCTTAACCACCATGAAATTTGATGGTTCTCGTACTATTCATGAAAATGTTACCGAAATGATAAACATTGCAGCAAAACTTAAGTCATTGGGAATAAATGTGGATGAAAATTTCCTTGTGCAAATCATATTGAATTCACTACCGTCTGAGTATGGTCCTTTTCAAATGAACTATAATACCATGAAAAATAAATGGAATGTGCATGAATTGCATAGTATGTTAGTTCAAGAGGAAACCAAACTTAAAAATCAAGGAAATCATTCCATTAATTATGTTAACCATCAAGGAGCTAGAAAGAAATTTGGCAAGAAACATGAAAAGAAAGGGAAGGGACTCCTAAAGATCAATGAGGCATCTTTTTCTCAAATCCACAAAAAGGAACATCAAGGAAACATATGCCATTTCTATAGAAACACTGGGCACTTCTAAAAAGATTGTCCAAAACCTAAGGCTTGGTTTGAAAAGAAAGGTAAGTTTAGTGCTTATGTATGTTTCGAATCAAATTTAGCTAAACCACATAGCCAAATGAAAAGTTTGTCTTTATGGGCAATAGAGTTAATGTTCCAGTGGAAGCAGTCGGGACTTATCGTTTAATCCTCGACATTGGACTTCATTTAGATTTGTCTCAAAATCTTTATGTACCTAGTATTTCTAGGAATTTAGTTTCTTTATCTAAGCTTGATGTTGCTGGATATTCTATTAAATTAATGGATGTTTCAGTTTGTATAAACACACCAATTTAATTGGTACTAGTATATTATTAGGGATGACAATAGGTAGGGTCTGGGTAGGGTACTATAGTACCCTTCCCCATACCCACGTTTTGAAAAAAATACTCGTACCCGAACTCATATCCGCGTGGGCAGTGATTCTAATACCCGTACCCTTACCCACTGGTACTTAAGTAATCATACCCGTACCCATTACCCACACTTTTGGTAACTATAAAAATAATAAATTCATTAGAAAATTTAAAATAAGTTCAAGTTTTGCTATTTTAGTGTTTAGGAATACAAACTTATAACATTTTCAAAATTATCACATTTATATTAATTAAATTAGTAGTATATGTTAATGTTTTTTGGTGACTATGATATATGTAACGTCCTAATTCCTTAATTCGAAAATAATGCTTGTTGGGAACACTATTTCCAAATTTCTGAAATCATTTCGCACATTATTGATACCAACATACAAAACATTACAAAGCTTAGGTAATCCAACTGTTACTTAAGTGGAAGTCCAAACAGTGAATATCATTACATAAATACACATTGTTGCCAACAAGGCTAGAATATACATCATCCATAAATAGGCACAATGGGATATGAAAATACATGTGTCCTGGAATAATAGAAATACTCATAAGAGTCCCACATGTACCAACCTATCTCATCAAAATAATGAAAGCTATGCCTATACAAAATAGTATAATAGAAAGGGGTGAAATATAAATCAAAAGAGATTGGGCCACCTATGGAACCCAACCAACAGCTCCCATTCCTGATCAAGCATCTGGACGGGGTCCCTGCACATCTGAATATAATTCCCACAACGTGGGGTGAGACTAATGTCCCAGTAAGTGCAGTAAAAACATGCGGTGTAGGTGATCAGGCAAATGGAATGCAACAAACATCATTGATAAGTGCATAGAATTAATAGTTTTTAGGTATAATTTCATCACTTTAGAATGACAATTGTTCTTAATTTAGCCTCTCATTGTTCTTTTATTGCTTGATTTTAGTTGTATTTAGTTTTTAGTTTCTTTTGGATTTTTGATGTTATTTTGATGAGGAATTTGACTTTTTGCAGGTTTCGGAAGAGAAAAGAAATTTAAAAGAAGCAAAACGAAGATAAGAGAAGCTAAGAAAGCCATTTTTTGAAGGCGCGCTCAAGGGCGCATGTGGTGCGCTCAAGCGCACCCACTGTCTGAAGTGTGCCTATGCTCACTGTCTGAAGGCGCACTCAGGCACACGTGAAGGGCACTTGAGCGCACAATTTGATGAAGCACATTGCACTCTCTGAATGCGCACTCAAACGCGCATGTTGTGCGCTTGAGCGCACAACCCCTTGTTGAATAGTCTTTGTTGCTGAATGCGCGCTCAAGCGCGCACGTTTCTTCCCTCAGACTCTGTACGCAATATAAAAGGAAATTGAGAGAATTTTTGGGGGGATCTTCTGCAGAATTTCTCCTTTTCTCCAAGTTTTCTCTATTAGGGTTTCTGTAACATCCTAAATTTTATTAAATAAAATAAAATTAATAAAATAAGAGAAATAAATAAGTACTATTAGTTATTTTATTAATAAGGCTAATTCAAATTAAAAGAGGATAAGTGGGTGGAGATTGGGCCCAACCCAATTGAGTATTTAAGTAGGGAGAGGGTACCAATTCACCCTAATCCTTATTTTTTCAAATCGTCAGAGAGCGAAATGCTAAGGAGGGGAGAAACGACGTCTCAAGAAGGGGTTGTTGCAGAGTAATCATCAAGAACCAAGAATTGTTGTTGTTTGATCTTCACTTCAAGGTACGATGGGGGAAAGGGTGTTGCTTGTATGTGTATGTGGGAGTGCTTGGGTAGTGAGGGCGACCATAAGACCCTCTAAGACTTTAAATTCGAATTGATATGTGTGTATTGAGTATTGTATGATGAGAATCTGTCGTTTGATGATTAAATGTATTGTCCTTGGTGAATCTTGATTAAATTGAAGAGGGGTAGCGAGAATAGCGAAAGGGGGTAAATAAGGATTTGATGACTGAGGGATCATGATGCATAACTGTGAAAATCTGTGTAAAGATTGGTGTTTTTGGTTGAGTTTGTTTGATATAAACGTGTATGATTGATGTATTAACCCTAAGGATTGATTAGAGGTTGAAAATGGGCAAAAACGCAGTACAGTCGCATTCTGCGACACTTGCGCTGCAGTGCAAGTGAAGCGTGGCCCTCTGGAATTTGCGCTGCAGCGCAAAGTGAAGCGCAGCTCGCAGATTTCTGTTTTTGATGTGATTTTGAGGAGTTCTTTTCAGAGTGAGGATGTTATTCCTTAACAAATGCAATTGAGATTGATATGTATTTAATGTTAATGTTATTTTGTGGAATTGATGATATTAAATGGAAAGTTTAAAGTGTATTGATTGTGGTATGAGTATGATGATATGACATGTCCTTGATGATAGATGTTTATACTATTGTGATGTATGATGATAATGATGATGTATTGATGCATCGAGTGTATGATGATGCTTTGTGATGTTTTAAGATGATTATGATGATGATGATTGATGATGCTTATGATGATAATGCTTGATGATGCTTATGATGGTTTATGATGATGATGATTGATGCTAATTTTGTAATGATGATAACGATGATTGATGATGTGTGATGATGTTGATGATGATGATGTATATAACCTTACGATGTTGATGATGCCTTGAGCATATGAGGTGATACCTGAGTTGTGCGGGCTCGACGAAGGGGTACAACTCAGGAGGTGAACTGCACCGGCCCAACGAGGGGGTGCAGAGGCCATGATGGGACGTTCGATGCACGGGCCCAACGAGGGGGTGCAACCTAGGGTCGAATGTCGTTGTGTGGGCCCAACGAGGGGGTGCAACCTACCGGTTTGTGTGGTGACACCGGTGGACCATCATTGGTAACAACTAGGAGATTGACGAGGTGCGCCCATTGTGCGGAGTTCCAAGTCATGATCCTTGGGATGAGGTGGATGAGTTTCAGTGTGCATGAATATAGATGAACATGCATTGCATTTGATGATGAGATAGAATTATATTATGATGATATGAGTATTATTGATGAAATGAGTATCATGTGTTGAGAATAGAGAATGTGTTTTCTTGGTGAATTATGATGTGTGATTTATATATATATATATATATTATGATGAGGATATTGATGATTTGTTATATGATGAATTATTGATGATTATTATGTGATGAATTACTTGAGGATTGAGTATGTGGTGCGATAAATAATGATGTTGTGCAATGTGTGGGTGAGGATAGGGTAACCTTCTGCATGCATGTATGAGTGGTATTCTTTTCCTCACCGTTATACTGTGGTTAATTTTACAGGTGATGATGATGACACGACTGGTGTCGAGTATTGATTGAAGGGAGTGTCGCTTTGATACTTATGACATCAGGGCATATTATTGGGGTTTTACCTTATGTTTCTAATTAGGAAGAGATTTTGTAAACTGTTTTAAGTGCCTTATGTGGCTAAGAGTGATATCTTATTGTTACTTTTGAAGTAGTGATGTTTTAATTACTTTGGAAACCTTTTTTACTTTAATTTCTATTTTAATAGAGTTGACTTTAAATCGAACGATGTTTTAATGAGAGAATGTGAACCTTTTTACCCATCATGGTCCGTAATTTTTTTAAGTCTTCCGCTTGCTGATTATATATGAGTTGGGGGTAGAAGGGTGTCACAGTTTCTCCTTCATCTCTTCCACTATATCTTGTGGGTTTCCCTTCTCCATGAGTGGCTAACCTCCTCATCCGGCATTGAATGAAGTCTTCGAACTCTGATGTATTCAGTTTAGATTTCTTGTATCTTACTTTCATTTGACATTGGTAGTTTCGTTTTGTATTAACACTTGAATCTATTTTATGAGATAGTTCTTGTTATAAAATCTTAGTCTTGACCGGAAGGTATTTCTTTGATTTCGAACTAAACGTTTATACTCGGTAGGTTTAATATGCTAGGAATAGATATTTATCTATCGATTGCTTGAATACCCGCTCATAAAGTTGGGATATATGTTTGATATGCGAGGAATCAATATCTAAATATATTATTCTTAGGGTCTCTAGGTGCGAGGAATCGACCTAGGCGACTTTATAGTATTGTATCAATGTCAATGAAACCGTAGATACAAGAGTTAGCGGAACACTGAAGAGAGAGAACGACGAGTTCAATCCCCATTTTATAAATTTGTTTTCGAAACCATTTTACTGCCTTTGTTTAGTTTATGAACTTGTTTTATCAAACTTCTCACAAAAACCAAAAATGCAAATTTCAATGTTCTTGTGTAAATACTTAGTGAACTAAATTGTGTTGAGTTACTAGTAGTTCGAGTTCCTCGTGGGTACGACAACCCTTACTTATAAAACTATTATACTGCTGCGATATTGGTATGCTTGCCATAATCCCAAAAATCATCGTACATAAATCCATCCTGAGTACAATAAATGGAAAATCAGTAAGCATGACTGTGATGTGTTTTTACCAGACACCCGGGGTCTTTTCTCTAGCTCTGACTGTGATTGAGCGCTCGACCATGTGACCAAGGATCGTCGTCTAGGGCCACCTATGATTAAGTCTTATTATAATTCAATGAACAATGCTTGCTTTTCATTTTAGATTGAGGACCCCATCTCCCTCTTGGCCGAGAGGTCGATGTGGTTACCTCGTTCTTTCTTATTCATGATTGCCCGGAGGCCTGTGATGGTCCAAAGACCCTGTAATGGTCCGAAAACCCTGTGACAATTTATTTTCTTGGCCAATGGCCCTTGAATGCTTAGAAAATGTGCTTTTATATAACTATGAATTGCAAGGTATTCATTAATAACATTGCAATACATATAGCTATTATGCAACCTAGGTTTGCCCTAGGGTTTGAGAGAACTTCAACACATACCATTCAAAGAGGAATTTCAAACCATACAATCAATCAATAACACACATAAGTGGAGTAAATAAGCATGGGAAGGAGGAAATAGGGAGCATACAAGAGATCAAGCAACATGGTAGTGAGTGGGTGACCACACTCGCCTCAAGGATAGGGAAAATAGAGATGAGGAAGAGGTTGGTAATGATGAATCCAAGCTTTAGTAGAGTAGGGAGGCTACAATCCAAGTTCCTAGGGTGCTTCTCATCTTCAAACCCTCTCTTTCTCTCTCCACTTCTCTCTCTAAGAGAAGGTAGAAGAAATAACCGTGGTGCCTTAAAAATGAAATCAGCATTAAAATCTGATTCGCGGGTTCTCGCTCAAGCGAGAGTTTCCTCGCTTGGGCAAAATTCGCATAGTAAAACCCCCAAACCTCTTTGACTTTGCCTCGCTCAAGCGAAACCTCCTCTCTTGGGCGTGTAACATCCTGAAAATTGGACCTAAGAAGAATCTAGAGGAAGTTAGAAGTAAGATGAGAGTTAGGGAATTGATTAAAAGTTATGAGTTTTGAGGGAACCGAGAAGAGAAAAAACTAAGTATTAAGCCAAACCTGACTGTAGAGTTAGCATAGAAGAAGTCACACCCGGGGTAGGAGGTGATTTTATGGAAAAGGAACAAGGGAATAGAGGAGCTTAGTCTCATAGACACTTAGAACCCTTGACCTTATCCATTATGAGGTGAATTGATGATTTACACCATGGTTCACTTGAAGTGTGCCCCGTTGGGTTTCAATCAAGGTTGTTGCTTAATTTCGGGTTTTAAGCCTAATGACCTTGGTGCACTAATTTGCAAATATCTAGAGTTGCAGGTGTCCAATTGAGGTGATTCCACTTGTATTAGAAAGCTAAGACCCGGGGATTCAGTTTGATATGCTATACAATAGTATTCCGGGCTCATTTGCACCCCCAAACAGGCATATTCGCGCTCAAGCGAGAAAGCTGTCGAGAAACAGAGGAATTCAAATCTGTTTTCCTAGCTCAAGCTGCGCTCTGAGCGCAGCCTAAGTGCAGGAAACAGAGAGTTTAGGGAAAATTTCGCCCAAGCTGCGCTCAGAGCGCAGCCTGAGCACAGAGCCATCTCAGAAATTCTCCTTCTTGCGCTCAAGCTGCACTCCGAGCGCAGCCTGAGCGCAAAGTCGCGTCTGACTTTTAAAACACACAATTAGGGTTCCTCCCTCATTCTTTCTTCGTTCCTCTTCAGTTTAGAGAGAGTGAGATAGATATCTAGAGAGAGGAACTCCTTGGGAACTTGGAGGAAAAGGATCAAGGCCAAGGATCTCCAACCCTAACCTTCCCCAACCTTCTTTCCCTTCTCTTTGAGCTCCCTTGAGGTGAGTATAACTCACACACCCACTCTCATTCTTGCTTGAATCCCTTGAATGAACCCTATTAAGTAAATCGGAGAGTCACAAGAAGGGGGATTGAATTATAACCCTTGAAACTTTTGGTCTAACCTACAAGTACTTTGAAAAACTTATTGATCTTTGCTCAAGGAATACCTTGACTATCAGAAGTTACTTCTAAAAGATAGTGGTTAGTGTATAATACCAACTAAGTTGATTGAAACTATCTTCTCAAAGGCAAGCAATATCATAAGGACTAATATCATCAAATTTTATTCTTCCATATAGTGTATTTAATGTAGAAACAACCTCAAATAAGGTTCAGAAGAATAATATAAAGTTTCTGCAGTTATGCAGAAGTAAAACAGTGAATCTGTCATTGTAAACCTTTCTTCTGAAGGGTCAAATGATTTTATATTTTAATAAAACTTTCCAGAATAGTTATTTAACCAATAACTAATAAGATTATATGAGAAAATATGTTCAGAAGAAAGTTTATATCAGTTTGATATTTTTAAATCAAGTTACAATGAAATCTGATATATGTTTCTTCTGAAGTATCAAATGAACTTTAAATTTGATGAAACTTTCCAGATCATATATTTAAAAAGTAAACAATCAAAATATAAAGTTAGATTTGATTAAAATCAAGTTTGTAAAGATCCGGTAGTTTGAACCCCAAGTTTCAATGTTGAACAATGAACAAATTTCAAGAAATGTGCTTCTGAAGCACCAAACGGTTTCATAATTTAATGAAACTTTCCAGATCAGTATTTGAACTGATATGGATGTGATTTATGTGAAAATATCAGTTCAAATTTATCAAAATCTGGTAGTTTGAACGCCAAGTTCAATGTTGAACAATTGACAGATTTCAAGAAATGTGCTTCTGAAGCACCAAATAGTTTCATAACTTGATGAAACTTTCTAGATCAGCATTTGAACTGATATGGATGTGATTTATGAGAAAATATCAGTTAAAAAACATGTTTATCAAAATCTGGTTTACAGCTTGCTAAATATCCAAAGTATGAACAATAACTAGAAACTCAAAGAATGTAAGTGCAGAAAGATAAAGAGAGTAAGGGTAAGAGACATTGCACAAATGATTTTTATACTGGTTCACCCTCATAATCCTTGGGCTACGTCCAATACCTACCTCAGTAGGATTTTCCACTAATCAATCATGATTACAAGGTATTCTTTGCTCCCACAGCCTCCTCAGGCTCTTTTCCAAGTATTATTCTGCAACCTCTTCAGGCTCTAAAATCAGTATTATTTGCTCAGCCTCTGCAGGCTCTACACCCTCTCAATCCAACATTAACTCTCTTTAGTTAGCTTGGGAGATCATAAACATTATTCAACAAGAGATGTGTTTTTTACATATGGTTCACAAAACACTCATGGAGTGGATTAATCTTTACAAAACTGAACCTAGACACACTCTCTAGGAATTAAAAACAGTGGCTCTGCATATTGGAGTGGTCGAAGGAGAACCTCACTCTAGAAGGGAATTTCTACATTATGGCCCTTTTGATTTTTTTCCCTTTTGTTCTCCTTGATTTTTCCTAGCTGAATGGGGCTACATTTATAGAGTTTTGGGGGTCAAAATAGTCGTTGCAGTTGCTTGGAGAAGTGGTCAAGCTCTCAGCTGGCCTTGTAGGAGCTGTCACTATCATAGGACATCTTTTCTCTTTCTTCAGCTTTGACCAGTCAATCCTTCTGAAGTGTATCTTCTGCATCCAGTAATTTCATTCTATTTGAGCTTTCTTCTTCTGGAGTAGTTAGTAAGACATGCAGGAATACTAGGCATTTTCTCATTTTTAGCAAAAGATGTCTTAAACTCCTTTAAATTGAAATTGCAACATGTTCTGTTAATTTCTTTCTTTTGAAGGTGCAGAGGGTCTGTTTCTTCTGTAGAAATTCTGTTTCTTCTTCTGGAAGTGAGCATAATTTTGTTTCTTCTTCCGAAGTGTGCAGAATTTTGTTTCTTCTTCTGGAGCAAACAACTTCTTTTGGAAGTGTGCAGAAATTCTGTTTCTTCTGCAGATATTTTGTTTCTTCTTCTGGAAGTGTGCAGAAATTCTGTTTCTTCTTCTGGAAGTGTGCAGAAATTCTGTTTCTTCTGCAAAAATTTGTTTCTTCTTCTGGAAGTGTGCAGAAATTTTGTTTCTTCTGCAAAAATTCAGTTTCTTCTTCTGGAAGTGTGAAATATTCTTGTAACGCTTCCAATCTTTTATCCTTGCTTTATTTGCATTGTGAGAGAAGTAATTATGCTTATGGAAGCTTCTTTGAGTGTTCTTCAACTTGACATATTCAAAGATAATAGCTTGAGGAGTGTGGGAACTTGTTCAATGCTTCTTAAGATACTTTGAACACGTTTACAACTTGAAATGTGAATTAGATGCTTCTATAGAAACTGTAAGTTCTGCTTCTAAGAACAAAACTGTATTTCTAGTGATATTGACCTTCTCCAATTACATTGTTTGCATCAATAACACTTGGAATGAATATTCTTGAATTGCTTAAGTTATCTTTCACATTCAGATGGTGTCAGGTTTCATGAAAAGCTTCTTCTCATGCTTCTAGTGGTCTTGAATGATCCTTCTAAAGCTTTAACTTTGCTTCTGAAGCTTGATACAACTCAGTTTAATATTCATGGGATCTTAGATGAACTGTCTTGACCTTCTTGAAGCTAAGAAGCTACTTCTTGAACTTGTTTCATCACTTTTGACATGAAAGCTCTATGTAACATGCTTCTAGACACATGTTCTGATGTTAAATGATGTTTTTGATCTTTGCACCTTCCTTCTGTAACTTTTCCTGTATTCTTTCAAGCATTCTCAAGTGCAAACATTAGTACCAAAGTATTCAGAACACTTAGAATATTGTTGTGAAAGTTTGTTGTCATTAAAACCTTTGCTCAAGAGGGTCATGGACCTTACACCCTAATCTCCCTCTTCCCTTTCCTCTAGTCTTGGATGTGCTTGTAAGGTCATTAATGTTCTATGTTTGATTTGGATAAATGTTATGATTAATAATATGAGTTAGGGCATGGTATATATGCTTAGGGTTTCACCCATTCCCTGTTCTCCTTGTCTATTAGCTTACAATTTATGCTTGAAGAACATGTTATGTTAGATTGTGGGGGTTAGGTTATGAGATTTATGTGATGGGGATTCTTTATGCTGGAGAAAATGTGTAGATTTATTATGGGCTATGAGTCATTATGTGTATGTGCATTGCATTTGGCCTTTGGACCCAATTAATCGGAAAAAGAACTTGAGCTTCGGCTCCCAGCTAAAAATGAATTTGGCTTCGGCCCCATATTTTGGCTTGGGCCCTAGTTACGACTTCGGCTGTAACACCCCAGCCCTCTCCTGGCAGCCCCTCTCAGGGCCCAGGACTTCACTGAGCATGTTACCACACTTAGCTTTGGCACCCCCTGAAGTGCCTTATTCCCCCTCTTAGGGAACCTCCGTGGGTTTCGAACCCAAGACCTCAGGGATATAGTCTTAAATTCCTCAAACCCCCTGAAGTGCCAGGAGAGCACCAGGGTGTTACATCGGCCCCAGTTTTGGCTTCGGCCCCAGTTCATCTTAATTAATCAATATTGGACTTCGGTCCCCAGTTAATTGGACTTTGGTCCCCAGTTAAAACACAGGTTTCGGACCCCAGTTAATTGGCGGGATACGTCCCCAAGGAAGACGTTCCTTGTAGTCTGAGCTCAGGTCTAGCCCCAATAAAGTGAAAAGAACCCGTCTCTCGGGCAATGCAGGTCATGCATAACATATCTACATTGAGTTGCATTTATATATTATTTCAATTGTGCTGAGATATGTTAATATGAGGTAATGTGACTAGAATGGTTTATGTATGATATGTTGGCTTGTCCTGTATGTTGCATCTCATATGCCTGCTTCCCCACACTACATGCCTGCATAGTTATACTCACTGAGATCGTAGTCTCACCCCACGTTGTGGGGATATATTTTAATTATGCAGGACGTTTAGCTAGAAGTTCAGATGGAATTGGAGCTCTTGGAGTAGATCCATCCACTCCCAGTGTCGAAGACATTCTTAAGAGATAATTAGATGTAATTTAAGGATTATTGTTGTATTAAAGTATAAATTTTAGAATAGCCATGGAGGCTCAGATGAAGTTAAGAATTATATTGTGCCATTGTCACTTGTATTGGTGGATTTTTCTGGATTTCAGGTTAAGATGGAATATTGGGAAATACCCAGTTTTTAGGGGAAACTCCGCCAGATTTCCGTTAGAAATTTTGTGAACCATAATTTTCCAGGGTGAAGAATAGTTCCATAAGCTTTGAATAAGGTTTTGTATTGAAAGCAATGATGTATGAGTTTTATGGAAGCTTAAGCAAACGTTGGATTGCCTAAGCAATTGTGTGATTTGCTTCACGATATCGAAAATGGCGCGAAATAATTTCACCAATTCGGAATAGTGTTTCCAACGGACATTATTTCTGAGTTAAGGAAATAGGATGTTACATTTTGGTATTAGAGAAGTTCAATCCAATTGGATTGTGGTTAGGTTAGTTGCCCGTGACTCACTATGATCCCACCGTACCCCGTACTTGTAGAAACCACAGGAAACACTAGAAGGGGGTTGAATAGTGTTTTAATTATTTAAACAGATTTTCTTGGAAACCTTTTCGCAAACAGAGTTTTCACAAATGTTACAAGCAACTTTCTGAAGCTAGTGTAAGTACTTGATGAAAATATTTCAGCAGGTCCAATAAAATTAATTTTGAAGTAGTTTCTTAAAGAGTATTTTGATAAAATGAAGTTTCACCAGTTTAAATCAATATATACCAAACCCTTGTTGTTAGTTAAATAACAGATATAGAGAGATAAGGGTAGAGAAGACTTAGCCAAGAGTTTATCCTGGTTCACCCACCAACACAGTGAGCTACGTTCAATCCCAAAGCCAACAAGCAATGGATTTTACACTATTTGATCAGATACAAGTATTCTTTGACCCCAGCCTCTTCAGGCTAAAACCCAAGTATTGTTTGAACATGCAGCCTCTCTAGGATAAAAACCCAAGTATTCTTTGGACACAGCCTCTCCAGGCTAAAACAGAAAACCGTTTAAAGGGATGAAGTTTAAACTCACAAACTACACAAGTTAAGAGCCTAAACAGGGTAAGGTGTACAGATAACTGAGTTACACTCAGGATATGAAAGATTGTGTACAAATGAAGTGAAAAGAATACAGAGAATAAAATGAGCAGCACTTCAACAAGTATTTCACGTCGTCTTCTCTCTTTTTTTAGCTTGCATGACTTCTCATATTTATAGAGCATAGGATCTGTAGACCAGTTAGAAATCTTCAGAATCCCATTGTCTAATAGCTTTATATTTGTTGAGAGACAAAGCAGAGGTAGCTTGTAGTAGTAGGCACAGAAGAGGTAGGTGGCAGTAGAGCTGACTCTACTTTTCTGAAAAAGTGTACTTTCTGCAGAGAGACTTTCCTTTTGGTGAACAAGATTTGAAACACGTACAAAAGCTTTTGTCTTGACTTTCCAGAAGGAGGATTGTGGAGATAGAATAGCAGAAAGTTGTACGAGACTTGATCTTTTAAATGTATCAAAGAAACTAGACTTTGTGTAGAAATCTGATGCTTCGTTTCTTGATATTAGAAGGTTGAAAACTTTAGCAGGCTCTTGATCCTTCAGTAAGTTCATCTCTTCAAAAGGTTGTATTACTTCAGAGGGTTGGATCTTCAGAGAGTTGCCTTGCTTTAGTGAGTTGTTTAATCTCAATAAGCTAGTTCTTTTCGGAGGGTTGCTCTCAGAGAATTACTGCACCACAAAAAAATATATCTTTTAGTAGAATCTGTCTTTTGATACAAATTTGTTGCTCATTAAAACTTCAGGTTATAGAGACTTAAAACATTATTAATCACTTAATAGTATTTTGAGACTTAACATTCTCCCCCTTTTTAATGATGACAAATTTGTTTAAGAACTTATCAAATATCTGAAGGGAAATAAAAGTATGAGTTTAGAGTTTTCTCCCCTATTTCAGATACTTGGACATAATGCTTTGCCTAACCTTGCTCATGCCTTGCTCCCCCTAAATCACGGAATTCTTCTTAACAATACTTAACTTCAAATTTTGTTAGTTTCTTAATACTCCCCCTTTTGTCATCAATCAAAAGGGTAAACAAAGCATACTGAAGAAGTGAATATGCTTTTAAAAGAATAGATTCAGGAAATCCCTTGTGCATATCAACACTTTCAGTAAAAATAATTCAGTAAGTTTACTTTTCAGAAAGTGTGAGAATGTGCAAATTCTCTCTGATAATTTTGAATCTTTCTTCAGCGAGAGGCTTAGTGAATATATCAGCCCATTGGTGCTCTGTGTTAATGAACTGTATATCAATAATCCCTTTCTGAACATAGTCTCTAATAAAATGATGTTTTATTTCAATATGTTTTGCTCTTGAATGCTGAATTAGATTTTTAGAAAGGTTGATTGCACTGGTGTTATCACAGAAGGCAGGAATGGACTTAACAGAAATATTAAAGTCTTCTTGTTGATACTTTACCCAAAGTAGTTGTGAACAACAGCATGCAACAACTATATATTCAGCTTCAGCAGTTGAGAGAGCTATTGTGCTTTGCCTTTTACTTGCCCAACTGATTATGTTGTCTCCAATGAAGTTGCAGCCTCCACTTGTTGATTTTCTCTTAACTCTATCTCCAGCAAAATCAGCATCACAGTAACCTACTAACCTGCAATCCTTGCTCTTCTTATAGCACAGACCAAGATTAGTAGTACCTTTCAAATATCTGAAAATTATAAATTCTAAGATCCTCTTTGATTATTCAAATATCATGAAAGTTTTACAAGTTGTCCTCCCCAAGCGGCTAATGTTGCACAAACAACTATCCCATGCTCCTTCTGATTCTAGTACACTAGGATTTAAGCATCAAACACCACTAGCCATCTTTACTAACTTTCTTAAGTGGTATGAGGAGTGACAGACCTCCAGTTCTATTACTTTTAGTGCGAACATAGGTAATTCCTCTGTTGGTCTATCTTACTCCACATTTCTTGGTTCTTAGGTTCTCGATTTTAGGGCTATCAATCATATCACTAGTAGTGAATCTATTTTCTTAACTCTTTCTACTTCTAGTTATTTACCCTTTATCACCATGGCTAATGGATGTCAAATACAATCTCAAGCCATTGATATTGTCTATCCACTTTCATCTCTCTTAGTTGATAATGTCTTGTACGTTCGTGGGTGTCCATTTAATTTATTATCCATTTTTCATCAAACTTATTCTCTTGATTGTTTGGTTTCCTTCACTAGAGACAGTGTTTTCATATAGGACCGCAGTTCGGGGAAGATGATTAGCGCTTGATGTAAGTCCCATGGCTTTTATCAACTTCATAGATCTTCTCACGTTGGTTCAATGTTGGACTCTCTTCTCCTCATCCATGCTCAATTGGGTCATCCTAGCCTTGTAAAGCTACAACAACTGGTGTCGAGTTTATTTAAACTATCCATTTTTTCTTGTGAGTCATGTCACTTAGGAAAACATCTTTGTAGTTTGTTCACTAATAGTTCGTTCACTCTAATGTATGGGGTCCTAGTTGTATGATGGCCACTTTAGGATTCAAATATTTTGGCCCAGTTTGGATAAATTTCTCTAAAAGAACTTCTTGGAGAAGAAAATATAATAAACCAAAAAAGTAAAATGAATTCAACTTCTTCAAGAAGTTGAAATTAGTCTTTGCAACGCAACTTCTCCAGAAACTCTCCCATTTAACTTCTCCATAAGTAACTAATTTCAACTTATGGAAAAAGTTGAATTCATTTTACCTCTTTGATTCATTCTATTTTTTTCTTCTAGAAGTTCTACAAAAGTATATCCAAACTAGTCCTTTACCACTTTTATTGATAATTATTCTAGATAAACTTGGTTGTTTTTAATAAAAAATGTTTACAGAAAAACTCAATCTTTACATCATTTTATCGTGAAATAAAAACTCAATTTTGTGTGTCAATTCATACTTTACGTAGTGATAATGCTCAGGGGTATTTGTCTCAACATTTTCACACATTTATGGCTTCACATGATATTCTTCACCAAACCTCTTGTGCTTATACCCCTCAACAAAATGAGATTGTTGAGCGAAAAAAAAAATAAACGCATTATTGAAACAACTCAGACACTTTTGCTTCATGGTAATGTTCCTTCAGGTTTATGGGGTGATGTCCTCATTGCATATTATCTTTACCTTGTATACCTTTTTAAGTTTTTAACAACCAAATACCTCAATTGTTTTATTCCCTTATCAATCTCTCCACCCTTTACCTCCTCAAGTATTTGGTGTTGGGATAAATTTCTTAAGCCAAATAGAAATTTATCATTAATCAATCGAGGACCGTTGTGTAAGATTATAGAGTTAAGGTTAGTGACACATACCTGTATCCATTGACGTTGATCAGAGGTTGCAGCGGAATAGCCTTTTGGTGCAATGATCTTCCTCAGCCAAATCATCGGATTCCTCAAATGGGATTTGATATTCCTCTTTCTGATGGGGAGATAGAGAGACATGTTTTCTAATTTGGCATCTTGGGGATCGTGACCAACTTTACAATTTTAAACTTGTTAGGGTTCCCATTAACCCCTAACGGGTCAAATCCGGTTTCCACTTATTTGAGCTCATATCAGTTTTTCCTATTGGTAGTCTAAAAGCTCACTAAAATTATCACTTTTATTAAGCCCAACTAATTGTAAATAGCTAATATAAATGCTACAAATAATATATATGGCCCATATTAATTATTAGAAATAAAATTTCTAACATTAGGTTTTACGTGCATTGTCCACAATCTAAATCCTAGGCTAGATAAACTCTTACCTCAATCTCAAAAATGTATCTTCTTAAGTTACACTCAGTCTCATAGAGGATATAAATGTTGACACATTCAAGAGTAAGAATCTAATCCAATTTTAACACACAAGAATTGACATCTCTTGGTGAATGAAAGTTTGGGGGAGAGAAAAGGATCTAGCTCATCTAAACTGAGAAATTCACTTCAAAGAGTAAAGTAAAAATGATCATTGATTTAAAAATTATTAGATAAGATTTAAACAGCTCCATAATTTATCATGCATGTTTTTATATAATTACAATCTTCAACATTAATTTTTTAATCAACGATTATTACTCCTACGATTATTACTCCTTACTTTACTCTTAAAAGTAGTGATAAAAAATCGGACTGGACCGGCCGGTCCAACCGGAAATCGGACCACCGACCAGTCCGGTAAGTTAATCAAATCGGATGTGCTTTTGAATCGGTGATGACGTCATTCAACCGGCTGCAAACCGGTGAAACCGGGCGAGCCAACCGTCGGATCTTAGGATTTCGTGTGCGACTTCTCGGTTCATTTGGGGTAGGCGCTGGTGTATTGAATAGCGTGCGCGTGCGCTGATGTCACTTGTGCAATGTCTTAAGTCTTCATTTGGAATGGTGCACCCTGGCAAGGATTCGAACATTGCATCTCCAGGTGCTTGCAAGATGAGGACCAAAGCATCAACCACTAGATCAATGTGCCTTTTGTTATTATAAGTGCTTTATTATTTATATATACGTTATTAACATGGATGACTTATCCAAAGTCATCAAGTTTATAAATAAAATACACTTTTAAAATTTTTACATGATATCATTAAATATATAGTATAAATTATTAAAAATAAATACATTTTTACATTATTAATTAATATAACTTAATATATTTTAAAATATATTTATTTATGTTTTAATACATATATTTTAATTAATATATTTCTGGTTTAACCGGTGAGTTACCGATTCAACTAGTGACTCACCGGTTAAACCATTGACCCACTAACCCAGTACCTTGACCGAGTTGATGACCGGTCCGGTTTTAGTTTTAATAACATTGCTTAAAAGTGAATCTCTCACTTTAAAGAGCCAAATCCGAAAAGGTAATATACAGTAAAATAATAAAAAAAATATAAAAACTAATGTTAAAGTTATTTTAATTTTCTGATTGATTGTGTCCCAGTGGCATGCTTGTGCAGGAGTTATTCCATCCAGAAAGCAAACAATATTCGATCCTACTAGTTGAACCAATTCTTACTGGCTCCGAAATATTTCAAACAAACGATAATTTTTACAGCCAACCACTTCATTCTTGAAGTCCAGTGTAAAATACCTTAATAGGTATAAAATTTTGGAATTGAGTAGAAACTCATTATCACTATGCAAAATGCAATAAGCTACCCCCAAACAACAGTGAAAGAATTTTAGCAAAAATAAAAAAAAAAAAAAAAGAACTTGAAAAAGAGATACTGAATACATAAACTTTTCATTAAAAGTAATCAAGCACGAGCGTTCTTCACTAACTAAAGAAAGCAAATAAGATGAACTGTCTTTTAAAGCTTCATAAGATTGAGATGGCAAACAATATATCAAAGCCTAAGCCACTAAAGAACTGAGCACAACAAAATGGTTAAGGCTTCATCTCATAACGCACAATATATCAGAGAAGATTTTTACAATTAATTACAAGTTCCTAATTCAAGTTTCTATGGTAAGAATACAAAAAAACTAAACTCTACATGGAGATATGCATGCATCTGTATTGTACAGTACAGCATAACAATCTAGATATTGTGATGTGCAATAAAATGTCAGCCTATCACATAATTTAGTAGATTTCCTGCACCCATGAGAACTATCTTTATAATTATAAATGTCCTAGAATAGAAATTTTAAGTCAGTAAAGTACATAACTAAAAATATTTTGGACCTCCATGTCAAATATTTAGCTCACTACAGCTCCGTATGTGATGGAAGTCTGACCTTATTCCTTGCTCAGTGACCGTATGGAGAACATAAGTAATCACCGTCTCCATCTATGGTTGCTAAAAAACCTGAAATAGTCAAGTTACTCAAAATTCCTCTTCAGCAATATAGAAAGATTAACATACAACTTATGCATTGTTTTGTGCTTGAACCCAAAAATGGGATTACATCTTTATAAAGCACATGACATGTCATCAACATTAAAAATGTACATAACCATGGCGATCCAAAGGCAAGGCATGTACATACCTATTCTATCTACAGGTACTTATTGCATAATAACAATTTTCAAGTAACAATTTCCAAACAAAGCAAATATTGGGGCTAAGCCTCAATATAAAAGCAACTGAAAAACAAAGGTGTGAAGGAGTACTAAAGAGCAGCTTATTCTCTAAATCAAAGAGATCAAGAAAGGAAAAGTAAAATAGCTACTTGAATTAGATAAAAAAAAAATGAAAGAAAACAGACATCAGAAAAAGTTCAACCTATCTTTCAGCGATAGCAATAGGAGCTCTAGTGTAAAAGCACAGCTTCTACTGCTCGTGCTTCTAAAAAACTGCATGTTGAAGTAATTTATTAAAGCTGCAATAGATATCAGGAGCATTTTGTAATTTTGTGAAGAAGTTCTAGCATAAGTATAGGTTTATCAAAAAATCATATATTGCACCCCAAAGTTTCTCTCATATATGCATTCCAAAGTTAATTGTGCTTTAATTCTTTCAAACATACACATGCAAACAACAATTGCATATTTTTAATGAAAATTTCTGTGAACTTTCACATTACACAGTTGTACCTTTCATATTTGAATGTGCATGAATACCAACCCTAAAATCAGCCAGTGTGGAAATTTTACTTAATGTTCTTTATTGTGAACTTGTCAACATTGTATAATATGATCCAGTCCTTTCAATATAATGTAGAATTCTAAGGGCTATCGCATTGGCTTTCAGTTTTTATTCTCACATGATGTAATTTCATTAATAATTACAAAATACCATGTTTGTATCAATTTTTCAGGATTTTGTTGAAGGAAACGTTAAAAGCAACAAATTCTTTTCACTATTTCCTTCACAAAATCCTAAATGTTGATATCCCACATTGACTAGAGATTGGGCCAAAGTAGTCCGTATAAGACTTAATCCTCACCTCTTGAGCTAGGCTTTTGGAGTTGAGTTAGGTCAAGACCCAAAATCTTACTTTTATGCTCCACAAATGTCCAGTAGCTCTTGAGCACAAGGGGTGTGTGTATAAGATTTGGGCAATTCTCACCTCTTTAGCTAGCTTTTGGGGTTGAGTTAGATCCAACATAAAAATCTTAGATAAAAAATGTGAAACAAAATGAAAATAAGGTAGCATTTTTGTACCTAAAGTGAAAACATATCAACTAAATATGAAAACAGAAATCAAACCAAACGCCACCCTAAAAGAAAATTGTATACACATTTATTACCAGGTAACCCTAGCTCAAGCAACATTAAAATCCCTAAATGTTCACAGATCCATACTCCATACGTTTTAGCAATATTTTCAACTTTTGTACCTATAGTGAATATTGCAAAATAGCAATATTTTCAACTTTTGCTTCATGCACATATCCTGATTAAATTCCCTTTCATCTCATTCTACAGCAACTATCCTCAGGTCCTTGCTTATGCTCAGTGTCTATTGGCCCCACTATATATGGAGCATTGTAGGGTTACCATTTAGATACCAGTCATTCTGGCCAACTAAACAACCCTAGGCACCCTATTAAGGGTCCTTATCACCTAGAATCAATCTGTGTGAAAAACAGGATTGTGTACAGCTTTTAATCTGAATCGAATTACGTCAGATTTTTCCATTTGGTACATTTCTTCAAATGGGTTCCCAACTGCTTTCACAAGCTGCAATAATAGAAAAATGTTAGTATTTCACATTGAATCTGCATGCCCAATTAGTTCAGTTCATAAAATGCTGAAAGGAGTTGCAATTTAATAGCATGATCATGAAAATGACAACATTAAGAAGAGCACATATAAAAAATGACGGTCATGAACTAACTATCCTAAAAGCTTAAGTTGTTGGGTGAAGAATACATGAATGACTTTATAATACATTTCTAACACCCCCACAAGTCCACCTACCTTATGCTGAAATTAAACTTTTTATTAAATAATGGGGCAGCTACAATCAAACTCTACACCACTTGATCATAAAGACTCTAATACCATGTTGAAGTTATAGGGTTTTAGAGATAAGGAGGGAAGAAAGAAAAATAATAATTATAAATATATTTCTTGTAATGTGATAGAATGATATACAAAAGACTAAGAATTGACCCTTATTTATACTCATTCAACTCCAAACCCTAATCAAATATGGAAACTAATTATAATAATCACAACAATCTTAATTCTACTTAAATAAGGAAGCAAATCATAAAATATAAAGAAAAATAAAAACTAGTCCTAATAGATTTCTAGGACATTCTAATATAAGAAACTAATCCTAAGATATAATTTAAGATATTATAATAAAAGATATTGTAAGATATTTTCCTAATATTCTAACACTCCCCCTCAAGCTAAAGCTTTCTAAGCTTTAAGCTTGTTACAATTATACCCTTAGCAATTGATATAACTTGAAATCATAGATCGCGTGGCCAAGTTGATTTATCCAAGATAGTCGCTAAGTATGTCATAGAAGGATTTGAAAGCCATGGGTCAAATCAAACAAGAGACAAAATATTCGAAATCGTAAGGTATAAACTCCAAAGAGCAAACCAGGAATAGATTTGGGACGGAGGAGCCTGAAAAGGCATAGGAAATTAAGCTCTCCTTGGATCACTCAACCTTGGGAGAATCAGCCATGAGTAGCCAAACACATTTGTGAAGCAATAGGCTCAACTACCTTGTGCTGAAATTAAACTTTTTTTATTGGAATAAAGGGGGCAGCTAGGATCGAACTATTGACAACTTGGTCATAGAGGCTCTAATACCATGTCATGAACCAACTACCCCAAAAGCTTAAGTTATTGGGTGAAAACACATGAATGGTTTTTATTCTAACAATTATAAACGTATTTCTTGTAATGTGATAGAATGATACAATTGATACAGGAGACTAAGCACTGGCCCTTACAGTTATTTCTACTAATTCAACACCAAATCCTAATCAAATGTGGAAACTAATTATAATAATTACTAGAATCTTAATTCTACTTAAATAAGGAAACAAATCAAAAAATATAAAGAAATATAAAAACTAATCCTAAAATATTTCTCAGACACTCTACTATAAGAAACTATCCTAAAAGATAATTTAAGATATTATAATAAAATAAAGATATAGTACGATATTTTCCTAATATTCTAACAATGACAATATGAATTTTGAACAAAATGAACAATTCATAAAAATACAAGTATAAATAGTCCGTGATTTGTGAATAAGAGGAACATCATTATAGATTGTATAGCTTAAGGAAATAGAGCCACAAAGCAACACTCTAATTTTACCAACATAAAAGGTTGTCAATTAAAATTTAGTGACATACAGTTGTAAAGGCACAAAAATCAAATGAAAGATTTTCATGACACAGTCAGACAGAATGGTCGGTGCATGACTCTATCCTTTTTCACAATTGTCATGACCCTAAACCTAAGCTGTGAGCATCCGACACAAACTGAGTCAACAAATACACAACTTAATCCAGAAAACCTAAAGACCATCACAAAATGCTTGGCAAAATAGTTTTCCAAAATAAATATGCTTTCATAATTTTACTAAAATTTTGGTAGAGTTTCTTTGTATTTTCAACATCCCAAAATGACGAACCTGCCAAAATATATATTACACCAGCCAAAATTTTCAAAGAAAATAATGTGAAGTCTCACACTGGCTACAGATAAGGTCAAATATAAGAGTATATAATATATAAGCCTTGGGAAATCCTCATCGTACAAGCTAGCTTTTGGGGTTGAGTTAGGTTCGATATACAATAAAGATGGTATCAGAGTCTATCCTAGATCCATTATTAGGCTACCTGTAGATGTCTAGTCCTGCAAACTTCACACTTCATATGTCCAGTCCTGGGTTTGAGGGGGTGAGTTAGAGTCCCACATTGACTAGAGATAAGGCCAAATAAGAGTAATCCTTATCCTACAAGCTAGCTTTTTGGGTTGAGTTAGGCTCGATCCAAAATCTACGACATAATATACAAATCCAATATTAATATGTTCAACACAATCCAAATAAATTTGTCACTAGACTCCTTGTAGCTGTAGAATAGTACCCCAAAAAAGGCCACCAAAACAAAGGACACCTACCAAAAGAAAATAATATTGAAACAAAATAAACTCTTAGTAGCCTGCTACTTAACTACATGGGAATTTAAATGGAAAAAGAGAAATGGTGAGCCATGGAGACTCAGTAAGCAAATAACTATCATGACTAGAAGGGGAAAAACACAACGCATTACTGACTAATCTTTCAAACTCAATGGCAAACATGCTAGAGTACTGGATATAATTCATCCAAATAGTCTCAAACTCTCAATAAAATGTGCATAAAAATTATCAAATTTGCAAATTTAACATATCAAAAGTAACAACATTTTTAACATATCAAATGGATATAAAATGTCAAATGGTAAAATGTAGAAAATCTAAAGATTAAAAACCAAAATCTGAGGCAACTCCATCTCATTGATAGCCCTCTTTCTCTAAAGGTGGTCTCTCCCCTAGGTACAATTCCATCTAACATATAGCCCTTTCCTCTTTCAACTAATTAATCATATCATATCATATCATATCATATCATCGCTCTCATTGATAGCCCTCTCCGTGAACTAGCGGCTCTATCTAACTGATCACCCCCACGTCCCAGAATCATATAACTAAATGTATCTAGAGTCTAGACTGTTACCCCCCGGCTAACAGCTACGAGATTCTAACATGGATCCCCCAAAATACAAACCTCAAAATCATTTCTATTTTACATCAAAATCAATTCAAAGAATCTCATAATTTCAAATTCAACATCTTTAAAATACTTGCTCATCTTTAAAATTTGTAACTTAAAAAAAAAAAAAAAACTCAAGAATGACTAAAAGAATTATAAAAGGCATGTTCCCCCAAATATACTTGGATAAACAATCATAATATAAATAGATAAATAAAATAATAATTATAGAATTAATTTAAAGCATGTCTCAATAATTAATATCCACTACAACTATGGAGAACCCATAAGACCGCTCCCAACAACTCCTAGAAAAGAAAGCGGAGATAGTAGCTGGAAAATCTTGGAAGAGTCTAAATAAGTGACTCCCATGGTGTGGGAAACCTTCTCCCTCCTCTAAGCATCACCCATAACTTCAGGAAATCACCACAGAATCAGCTCCCAAGAGAAAAGGGTATGGATAGGGCTTTAAAGTTTCACCACAAATCTTAAAAGGATGCTTGGAGTGGAGAAAATGGAGAAAAATTAGGAAAAGAAAGAAAGGACAAACAGAACAGGGAGGGGCAAAGAAGCTTGAAACAGGGAGGAAATGTGATCTTCTCTTCCATGAGAAGCTTTAAAAAACAAAATCTGGTCCCCAATTCTTTTTTTCAGACTAAGTTAGATGGTGCATTTCAACAATAACAGGATTACTCCAAAGAAACAAATAATGTAAAGAGACCTTAACAAAGAGTCCAGGAAAAATCTTTCTAGTATTGAGTTTTCAAAAGGTCCCTTGAGAAGAGCAGAGCCATAATCACAGTTCATTTAAAAAATAAAATAAAACAACACAAAGGTTGCTTCACATGAAACTAACTTTTCACCTGGTTTAAATGTTGAACACCAATACCTGACTTCCAATTTTATTCTACCAGATACCATTACCTAATTATTTACACAAACAGTTGGAAATGGAACTGGGAACCAAAGCTAAAATTGAACACACTGATTTTTCTGTTTACACTGTATATTATTGTTTATTAAAAAACAATAAAGTTTTATTCCTTTATCTGGTTAGGTACAGAGTCATCTACAAAAACCAAAAATTACTGTACAATTCCCCATACCCTTCTTAAATTTTCTTTCTAGTAACTTTTTGGGGAAAACACAATACATTTATCCAAGTTCTTATTTCTACCCATTAATCCAGATCAACTACAAGGATAAGGTAAAGCATGGACAGTGTTTTTAAAACAAATTTTGAATATCAATGAAATTTAGGTGCTAATCGGTCCTCTAAGATCACATTTGCATGGAGGGCAAGTGGAGAAAGGGGGAGAGTGCATGGATGCACAACTAATTTTTTAAATCAAGTAAGGGTTCAGCAGTATGAGAATTGAGAAGAACTTCCAGTAAAACAACATTCACACCCTGCCTGCCTGCCATCAGTCACCCATTTTCTTTTTCTTTTCCGTTAAAACAATAGGTTAGTATCACAGAGAAGAGCTCCATAACTGACTTGACATATACAGAAAGGTCATAGGCACTTAAGTCTGTAAAACATGCTATTTATTCTGAAAATACAAAACAATAGAAAGGATCGAAGAAATAAAATTTAGAAACAGAAAACAAAGGCTAGATAGTAATTTAACATTCAATTAGTGTATAGTTAAAACTGAGTGTATGAAACTATTTCTATATATAGATCTTAAGTAATAATTACAAGGGATGAGAAACAGATAAACTAACCAAGTCAGAAACAAGGGCCTAAACTTAGAAGCAAAAGTTCTTGGGATACAATGTCAGGAAAAATTACAATATACACAGTCCTGCCAAAAGCCTCCACAAGTTTTCAAAATTTTCTTCAGGGGTAGTTATACGTACTACACAAGTGAATTAATTTCAAGCTGCATTATGTAACCTTGATTGTTGATCCACCAGCAACAGCACTGAAAGATTACAAGCAGTCATAATTCAGTATTAGAAGGGAGAACTTTGAAATATGATTTTTCTTCAGAATAAAAATTAAAATAAGCATTGAACAATAAAAATTGACAGAAGCACACCACAGGTATGTATAATAACCTAAAACTTTTTACTATAAAGAAATTGAGTCCATGCACAGGTAGGTATAATGATCATTCATTCAAAATTAATTTCCTCTTCATGAAAACAATTAAGCTATGTAACATATCAAATAAGCCAAAGATAGTGAACCAAATAACTAATATCCTTACCCAATAACATTGAAGTTGATTTGGGAAAATTTTCAATCAAGATCAAGTAGGCCTCCAACAATTAAGTGCTGGAATGTCTGGCCTACAGGGAAACATCTGAGGAACACCATATCCTGAAGAAGGAAAAATAATCTTGATGCAGGAACATAGTTTCTTAACAACTGGAAGCTCAAAGAGGAAACTGAGAACTGAGAAAAATTAAATGAGTGTGAAGTAGGATAAACTACCTGACATTGGAGGAGCAGGTGTATTGCTAGGGTTTGCATGCTGAAAACCTACATTGTTTATTGGTGGTCTTTCAAGTGGTGGCCAAAAGTAACCTGTCATCACCATCACTAAAACAATATTTATAACATTCAGATTTACCTAACAAACAACACAAAATACCAAGAACATTAGGGTAGGGTGACTACTAAGAGCTTTGATGCCATTAACAAAAAACAAAACAAATGCTAAAATTTTAATCAAAATAAAAATAAATAGTTGGATGAAACCCTTCACACAAAGCAAATGACAAACTTCAGGAATAAGACATACTCACATAATCAATAGCATAAAATATCAATGTTGTTTTACTTTGATAAATATTTGGAATTGTAAGCTAAATAGATTCACATACCTTCCTGCCCAAAGGACGGAACAGAGTAGGAAGGATTTATCCCTCTCCATAAACCCTGTTGACTGTTTGCTTTAAATTCACTTGATGACATCCTCCATTGCTCATTAGCAACAAATTGCCTCTGGCTATCTGGAAGGGATGGCAATGAGAAGGGAGGATTGAAAGAATGTGGAACATGCTGCTGAACTGTAGGCTTCGGATATGAATACTGATTGGATGGATTTGGGGGCCCGGTAGGATGCACATGTCTTGGAGCAAACAGAGGGTTACCCAGCTGAAATTGCTGATTAGGTTGAAGAACTTGAGAATTTAGGTACATATCATTCTGAGCATATTCCAACTGTCTTGGAGGGTTAAAAGCAGAAGGTTCCTGAGTGCTGCAGCCTCCCATTGGAGGAAAGCAAGCAGATGGCTGTGGCAATCTTTCATTCTTGACAATTGAACTATTGTGACCTCCAGGAAAAGAATTTCCAGCAATTTGAACTATTTGGTTGCCCTGTATAGAGGACTCCATTTGTCAAAACCAGTAATGCAAACAAATTTAAAAAACCACTGAGATTCAAAAGCAAAAAAAAAAAACTTACACTAGTTCCACTATAGTCATGAGGCATCTGATGCCCTGACAACGGCAATGACTGGTGCGATGATTGACATGGCACTAATGCCTGAGAGAAAAGTGAAGGCTGAGCTGGTCCAGAAGAATGAGGAATCAATGATGGTGGAGGACCTGGGGGTGGTAGAGGAGGAGGTGGGGGTCGCAAAACTGGGGGTGGCGGAAGCGGGGGAGGAGATGGAGGTAATGGAGGTGGTGGTGGTGGAGGTGAAGAAGGCAAAGGTGGGGGAGGAGGGGGTGAATCAAGTGGCAAAGGAGGAGAATCATCAAGAATATCAGCTATCTCTGCAGAAATGTTTGAAGCTGGATCCAAAATCCTATCAGAGCCCTGAAGTTGAAAATCCATTTCAGAAGAACTGTTCAATAATACAGGCTTTTCATCCTTAGGGTGACCTGAAACATCTTCCATTTCTAGCTCACCATCCACATCCTCCAAGATACAGTGGCGTTTGTCACTTGGGGTAATAGTAGAAGTATCTGAATCCACATGAGTGTGAGTTGGATCTGCTGGAGACAGATTATTAGGGAAATCATTGTCTTCATCTTCTTCAAACACGCGAGAAGATAAAAAGCCGGGCAGCTGAAATGTAGCATTACTGATACACAATATCCAGATATAAAAAATGAATCAGAATTAGAAATAGTTTTTTGGAAACAAGCAAAAATGGAAGTAGAATATAAAACAACAATTAGAAAGTTCAAAGTTGTGTTTCATAAAATAAAAAATGGAAAATATCCATGTTGCTAATTACAAGTCTAGACAAATAAAATAGGAAACTGCAAACCAGCACATAAATAAAATAATTTCTATTTACAATGCCATATAATATAGAACTTAATCCAAGTCCTACTTAACATGCACACACATGCATGTGCATGTCAATCTTTAATATGCTAGTTATTTTTTCCCATTTCATTTTTTTTCCAAATATTTCATTCATATTAATTCTAAAGAAGACGTAAGGCGAGTGTAGTAGGTGAACTTATGTCAAGAAGTAAGAATGACAAGTATTTTTAGTACCATTTTGGGAAAAAACTGGAATTCAAGGAAGAGAGTCTCCTTTCCTTTCTATAGTAGTATATATTAAATAGAAGTCACCTTTTATTTCCTTCACTTTTCAGTTCTGGAAGAGAGCAACCGGAGAAAATACTTATACTAGGCCATTAAGAATTATGAGCTACCAATTTGTCCACTCTTCCAATGTGCAAAACCAATGCAACGCAGGTCACATGGTGGAAGGTGCAACGATGCAAGAAATAGAATATGATTTTAACTTAGTCAAGTCACAACACTTCTTCCACAGCTGAGTTGTGTAACATTGGGTTTTGAAAATCGCCCAGAAAATGAAAAATATGATCTTATATGATCAGTTTTTCAGTCAAACTAGGTCAAAATAGAAAATCCTACAGAATTTTCTTTTGTTTTTTCAAATCAGTTTTCTGAAAAAAATATGATTTGAAACCAATTTAAATTCAAAGAGATAGATGGCGCTAGTTTTAACCTAAAATTCTTAGTCAGGTTTTAAATTCGCAAAACTTCCCTCTAACTCCAATTATCTAACTGTATTGACATAAATTTCTACCAAAATGAGACTGACCCATTTCTTTCTGACTATTTTTCGCTTTACTAGATCTTATTTCATACTACCTTCTTTTTGGTTTTTACCTTATACTGCCAACTTCATTTGTGATATAATAATTCCAGAAGAGATATTCCATTTTGTGCTGTATCTGTTTTCTTATTTACGGATTCAGCATTTACTATCACTCCTGACTCCTGAGTTGAAGTAAGATAGACTAACAGTACAAAAATGACCTATGATTTTTGAAAGGAAAACCTATATAATGATGAAAAAATAGACATGTATGCTTTCAATCTAAAAACATTGATGAAACAAATATATGTCACACCTTCCATACTCATCAACAAGCATGCCCTCCATTTCTCTAATTGGGTCATCCACAGACCGTTCTGCTCGAGAAGGACGCCTGAAAGAAAAGCTAACTGCCATATCATCATTTGAAACTCCAATATCATCCATGTAACGACGAAGAACTGATTCAGGAAAAATTTTCCTCTCAAGCCACAACCTTAAAACCTGCAATCCACACACACACAAACAAAATAAATAACTAAATAAATAATGTAACATCCCTTTTGCATACAGCATACCAACTTATAAATGTGGCATCATACACTTTCCCAAACAAAAATACCTCTATATCATAATAAAGAACAAATCGTAGTCGAAGTATTTGAAAGAATAACAACAACAACAACCAAACTTTTCCCACTAGGTGGGTTAGTGTTAGGATCCAATTGCAAGGTATGGGACTTGAGTCCCACATCGAAAGTATGGGATTCCGGTGTGGGGTTTATAAGGCCTTGGGCTCTCCAACTACAATAGCTAGCTTTTGTGGTGTGGTTCTCCCAAGGTTCTTATCAATTGGTATCAGAGCTTTCCACCATGGCTCGCAGCTGCAATCGAGCGGCGCGGGTGGTGACCCTGGCATTGCAGTGTTCGCCCGGGACTAGTCAAAGGGGCTAGTGCACAGCCAGCCCACGTGGGCGCCGGGGCTGCGGAGCGTGGTGGGGTGTTAGGATCCAATTGCAAGGTATGGGACTTGAGTCCCACATCGAAAGTATGGGATTCCGGTGTGGGGTTTATAAGGCCTTGGGCTCTCCAACTACAATAGCTAGCTTTTGTGGTGTGGTTCTCCCAAGGTTCTTATCAATTGGAAAATCTCCCTTTATTACAAAATAGTACTGCAGAACTTCGAGGGTCTGCACCTCCCCAAGCCTAAAGGCCCTAAATCCCTCTCTAATGACAAGATACCTTTCCCACAACCCTTCCTCTTATTTATAGGCAACATGCCATATTTCTTCTAACTATTGCAAATCAACTAACTAACTAACTAATTATTCTAATAACCAACTAAAATAACCAACTAAGGGGTTACCTCACAATACTCCCCCCCTAAACATTCACCTTGTCCTCAAGGTGAATAGCTAGTAGCTGCTGAAAGCCAAGTTCCACCAGGATCAAATGAAAAGCCTCTTAGACCCTCCTGCAGCCAACTCCCCTTAAAAGCCTCCCCAAGACCAGCTTCTAGTTTCTGCTTAAATGCCTGGCCATCCATAGGTGAAACTTCAAGTGTGCATAGGTCTTGAACGAACTTTGGAAATACGACATCAATAAGATATAGACTAATTTTTCTCACATTATCTTTATCAGCTGCTATTTTCTCTGGACTCCCAGCCAGTTTGAATTCAGTGAAGACATTAGGATTAAAAATAATATCCTCCTTACAACCAGAGGCTTTAGTAGATGAAGAAGTAAGTTCTTTGACATCCTCAGTTTTTTCTTCCTCAGTTATATCTGGCTTGTCAGCATCAGTGACATTTTGAGAATCAGAGGCCAAGTCGTCTGCCCCTTCAGAATTCTTCTCCTTCGATTTTGATGTCTCTGCTGCTTGGGCCCTCAACAAATCAAGAAGATAGTGTCGGTCATCACCGCCAACAATGCCCTTGCATTCCACTGGTGCAGCTAATTTGAAAACATTTCCAGATCCATCAAGGACTAAATATTCCTTCAAATGAAGGAGTTTGGCAGCCTCTGACACCTTAGAATAAAAATCTTCATTCCAGCAAATTTTCTTTCCATTGTCAACAGAGCCATACAAGAGAGAGTCTGATTTGTCCCCTTGAAGAATGCCTGGTAAGACACTCTTTGTCCTAAGATACACCACCTGAATGAGTTGGGTTTGGCCCATTAAACCTAGAAAATTATTTTCTTTTACAGCATCCCACTTTCTTTTATTCTGAAACAGCATAACATTCCTATTCTGCAACAGAATGACAACCAGTTCTGACAGAGTAGTTTCAAACACCACACAAGCAACCCAATCTAGCGGTTCCGGTGGGGGGCGTTTATCTGAGACTTTTGAGTTCCCAAATCTTACAGTAATAACTTCTTTGAAGCATTCCTTCTTTGTCTTTATATCACCCAAATCTGCATCACTCTCTTGCCCTTCAATCTTGTTTGCAACATCAGCTTCTTGGACCTCCACCACTGTCCCTGCATGCAGTTCCAGTTCTGTTTCCATTTCTTTCTCTGCCACAACTATCTTAATATTTGTTTCTTTTACTTGTTCCACTTCTATGTGGATTGCTTCTTCCCCGCCAAGTTGGTTCTTGAATTTCAAGGCTTCATTTTTCCCTCTGTTATCCTGCTCCCAAGATTCTGATCCTACTTCTTGAACCCGAATATCAAGATCAAATTCTGGCTGAAATTTACTAATGACAGCTACCTTGAAATCCTCCCATGATGGGTTCGAACGGCAAAACCTCCACCAACGAAACCAATAAAGTGTCTTTCCCTCTATTGCGACCATCACCGCTTGCAACCTTTCTTGTTCCAAGACACCTTTCAGATTGAAATATCTCTCCACACGTTTCACCCACCCATATGCATCGTCTCCCGAAAAGAGCGGAATCTCCAATTTCCTCCACCGTTCCTCCGCTGCCCCACTCCTAATCCCGTTTTGTCCTCCAAGATTTCCTTCAACGCCGTTACCACTGTCCCCTGAAGAGTTCCCTCTTTGCTGTAACGTCTGATTAATATTCTGCAGCATCTCCAAAAGATTCTCGAAGCCCTTCTCCATATTGTTGAACCTGTCCTCGAAGCCCCTCTCCAGATTGTTGAACTTGACCTCCAGGTTGTCTATTCTTGCCGCAAAACCCTTTTCCAGGTTATCTAATCTGGCCTCCATTCTTGTATGCTCCATGAACAAACTCCCAGAGTCGAGAGCTTTGATACCAATTATAAGAAACTGATCTTTTACTAGAATGAATAGGGAAAATCTCCCTTTATTACAAAATAGTACTGCAGAACTTCGAGGGTCTGCACCTCCCCAAGCCTAAAGGCCCTAAATCCTTCTCTATTGACAAGATACCTTTCCCACAACCCTTCCTCTTATTTATAGGCAACATGCCTTATTTCTTCTAACTATTGCAAATCAACTAACTAACTAACTATTCTAATAACCAACTAAAATAACCAACTAAGGGGTTACCTCACAGTTAGCTACATAGACAAGATGATGTCATACTTCCCTATCATGTATTAAGTTCAAAGGTAAATTATTTACCTCTAAATATTTCTTAATGGTTTGACATATAGTTTTTCTTAGTCTCGCTCAGTCCCTCTACCTCTAACTATTGGACTATCCTCCTTCTAGTCAACCCTCCATCCTAGTGCTTCTATGAGTCATTTTCTGATTTTCACACATGCCCAAACCACCTAAGTTGAAACTTCACTATCATTCCTACAATGGGGGATACCTCAACTTTCTTAGTAATTATTTTATTTCTAATCCTATCTTGTCTTGTGTAACCATTCATTCCCGCTCATCCACCACAACATTACCATCCTAATCCCAATTCTTAATTGTCTTCCAATCGTGAAAATAGAATTTTTATTGTTGATCCTTCCAGTGTGTTTTCTTGCATGTCCTATTATAAGTTCCTCACTTTTTCCAATAGTGATCAAAACATGACTCTTAAGTCTTAAGCTTAGAGGAAATTTTTACCTATCAACAATAATACCAGTAATGCTTTATGATACCATTGTTAGGTGGCAAAATTCAAACAAGAGTATAAGCTAAATGTTGTGGTGGATGGGTGCACATAAATGAAAGATAAGATCATCAACGAATGTATTAAAGAAAGTTGGAGTAGCACCTATTGGGAAAAAAATGTACAAAAACTCACTTATGATGGTTTGCTTGTGTGGGAAGAACAATAGTGGCCCTAGTAAGAAAAGTTTATCATTTGGAGGATAACCTAACAAACAGAGATAGAGGAAGACCAAGGTAACTTCTAAGAGAAAGAATTTAAAAAAAAAACCTTGATCTAAAATAGAATTTCTAGAAAGTTGGTTTTTGACACAACCCAATGGTGTCATTTGATCCATGTAGCTAATGTTTCCTAGTGGGGAAAAGCTTTTGTTAATGCTGTTGTACACTTTCTATTAGTGAGAAGTTTCTTCCCACACAGCCCTCTTGAAAATCTAAAACCAACTGAAAGATCAAGTTTTTCATCTCAACATTTGTACTCAATAGAATAAATACAAAAAACATCTTAAAGATTCATAGACCCCCACATAGCCCTTTCTGCTGGTACTTGTGTAATTTTCAGCACAAACTAAAAAATAATAGCTCATTTATTTCTACATTACAAAGAAGATACTTTCTTTTGGAATAACTTGTTTGGTGTGCTGGAGGAATCTAGTTGCTTGCTCCTTCACTTTGGAGATGCTTCTCTTGGTTTGTTTTATGGGTTTTGGAAGAAACAAAGCCAAATTTTAGTGCCAATGTATGCTTTTAGGTTTTAACAATTCTATGGTCTATTTTTTTAGGAGTAAAACGCATATTTTTCAAATGCTTCTCATTACCTCTATTTTCACAAAGGTTAGGGTTGTGTTTATACCTTTACAGCTCCTATCTAGAGCACTCATGGCTGTTTCAAGGAAATTACCATTATTGATATGCAGAGAAATTCAGTGCCCCCATTGCATTCTTGGTTGTTTCTTTTTCCCTCTTGTTCCATTCTTTTTCTGTTCTGGAGTATGCTTATCCTCCCCTTCACTTCTTTTCTCAGATAAAATTTATTTTTTACAAAAAGAAGAAGAGCTGACCTTGAGACATTGGCGACGATTTTCACGGGCACTAGCCCCAGGGGGAGCAGCAGCACCAAGAAGACGTGGCAACCCTCCTTGAACAGCAGGGATGTAGGAGGCTCCCGCAATACCTGAAAGCATCTCTACAATTAGAGTTGAAGATGCCATAATGAAAACAATACCTGAGACTTGCAAATTTGAGCAAAGATGAGAGAAGCAGATGCAATAAATGCTACTAAATAGCATTTTATGAAGTACATCCTCCCACCTTTTTGATTATGTGAGCACTGGGTGATGGAATCAACAAGAAAGAACAAATCCACTTTACGATGAAAACTAGTTTCGTTTTCCAGTTTTCGGATAAGAAGTTCAACAACCTGAACACAAATTAACTCGAAGTAAGTTCACCACAGGCAAATTAACATTGAATTAATGTAACTGCAGAATTTAATTGTACAAATGTCATAAAAAGTATATTCACATTACAATAATTAATCTCTAAATATAAACAAAACAAAATGCATTGCCATATTTTATAAGCAAGAATTGAACACAAAAAGCACACAAGCAAACTAATAGTTTTAGTATGTAAACTACACTTTACACCATATTACTTGCATACAATGTTAGAAAACCCTTCATTTTCAAAAAACACTTGAGGCTTAGATTTGTCCACAAGCAGCACTTATCCTTCCACCTATAATGTGACATACTGGTTTAGCAGGTACCAACTGGTTGCACAATTCCAACTTCAAAGACAACTCACAAGAATTTAAAATATAAATCACATCAAGAAGTATTCCTCCAACGAAACTAATATTAAGACAATGTTTTAGCACACTTAGTAGTTTTTAAATTATTTTATAAGGGAATTTTATATAGTAGAAGATGAGGAAGAAAGCCATTATCTGATCCATTATCTTAAAAATAGCAGTGATATGATGAAGCATACCTCATTGGAAATACCATACTTAGCACAATCAATGGCAAGACGTGTTGCGCGCCCAATACTTTCCTTGGTCCTTGACAAAGTCTCGATCATTCCTTCAAAGGCATCACGAGCAACAGCAGCCTCAGTACCACCACTCAGAGAGTCTCCTACAGTCCTTTGCACTGAACTGGCTCTTCTCTCCTCGTTTTCTTCTGCATCAAGTTGATTTTGAGAAGTGGAGTGATGCCCATTGGTTGATGGAGAAGCCAATGCCAGCTGCTCATAAACTCCTTGCGAATCTACCTGACCAAAATTGCTTGGGACAGACAAAAATGGCTGAGCTATAGAGGGGCTAGGTGTTCCCCCTTGAGCATTGTTAAGACCAAGAGGATGACATTGAAATTGAGCTACTAGTCTCCTTTTCGCCTGGGCAGCCGCAATAAGATGCTTCATAGTCTTAGCAGTTTCCGGAGTCATAGAACCAGTATATATACTACTTTTTTCTTCTATGCCCGCCTCTAATCTAAAATAATATAAAAAAGTTGAAAAAAAAATCAGTAAATGAGTCCAAAATAATAAAAGATAGAAACAAAAAGCATAAAAAGCATATGTACCTATCAACATGAAAAACATCAAGCTCATTTAAATTTTCTGTTGTAGCAGGAACTTCAACTGCCTGTGGTAATGTCTTTGGGATAGTTTTAGACCTTTCTACTGAAGATGCAAGCTTCGTTTTATGAGTTACGACTTGACTATGTGAAGAGCTGCTGCTATTTAAACTCTTTGAAGACCCATTAGCCTTCTTTTGAGTAGCATTACTGGAAACTTTTGGCAAAGGTTTGGAAGACTTATGTTGCTCAGCATTTGATTTTGTTGTAGGAACAAACCCGGGTGAATTTACTGGAGAGATGGAGCTTAATTTTTCCACCTGGGATGGAAATTGTTGTGAATCTAATTTCTCAAGACTATGAGGTAACTGGACAGGAATATCTTCATCATCCTTTTCCTTTTGAGGATGCCCAGTTGACAAAGTGTCATTATGTAATTCAGTAAAGGGTTCTTTCAGATGGTTATCCCCAAGCGCACTATGTTCTCTGTTATGCAGCTGAGCAGCATCACCATTCTCTAGGCATGCATCATTGCTCTTCGTAACCACTGAAACAAAAGAGGGTGATTTAATATTTTTAACAGCTCCTCCATGAACAGGGGTCTTGGGTTTATCATCATCATAATCAAAAAGGCAAACAGTTCTATGTCTCCTCTGTGCTTGTTTAATTGTAAGATTATTGGCATCCCCTTTCAGTCTAAGAGAACTCATTTCAGTATGTTCACCAGAAGCAAAGCTAGCAGAATGAGGCATATCTGGCTGGAGTTGGCTATGATGTTTTGCCCCATTCAGCACTTCACAAACATCATCAGAACCTACAATACCAATCTGACCCCTTGATGGCAAACCTTCTTCTGTTTTCAAACATGATATAGACCTTTTCAACTCTACTCTTTTGAATGCTTTGTCATCAACAACAGGAGAGCTAGGTGAAGTACCATTCACATCTTCCGGGATAGATTTTATTGTTCTGTTGTCTTTGGTATCCATACAATTCAACTTCTTGGTAGCACGTGAAGTTTCACTTGTTCCCAAGTTACGCTTTCTTTGAACTTGGGTCGTCTTTTGCTTTAAAGAATTTTTTCTATCAGCGTCCTCAGAATCAACAAAGACCCCTGGCAACTCATTTTTTACCTTAAGACTTGTTTTAACTTTGAGCAAGTTTCTATCTTTATTTCCACTGTTAATATCAGAGTCCGATTTAAAAGAATCTGGAGAATCTGATTCAACAGAAGATGCATTTTTCCCTTTTTTCCCACCTTTCAATGTCTCTCCAGACCTGGAAAGATCAGCATATTCATCCTTCAAAACTTCTCTATTAAACCCACCACTTCTTTTTCTATCATCTGCAGGTTTGCTTCTCCCCCTTGGGCCAGTAACAAGCTTTTTAGGCTTCTTCCCATTAGTAGAAACATTTTGTACATTATCAGCTTGTTTGGAGTCATTAAAATTGCACACATCCTCAAAATCAGAAACTTCTACTTTCAGACACGATTGATCCTTAAGACCAGATTTGCTAGTATGCTTATTTAGTTCTGCACCATTGGATGATTTACTTTTCAACACAGGTGATAAAGCTGGAGATGAACTGTCAGTTGGATGGCCAGATACAGACGGTTTTTCATCTTGGCTATCATTCTGTTCACATCTCTGTGTACAGTGCTCCAAATTTGGGCCAACATCTCCCATATTAGTCTTAGCTTTTTCTACATTTGATACCACAGCATTAATGGCATCCTTTTGGTCACCCACTAGCCCATCAGCAGAAGGGGCCTTTGAACCAATACGTGAATCATCAGTGTCATCTCTCAAACCTCTAGCTTTCTGTTTCTCTAACTCATCAAATGCTGCACAGATTTCCTTCACAGCTTTGGTAAAGCACTTTGTCTTACCTTGACACCGGGCAGACAACTTAGCTTTAGTCTCATTAGTGAATGCTTGAATATCCGCAGGGGTAACAAAAGCTCTGTAAAGGAAAGAACATAACAAGGGTGCAATTTTAGAAGATATAGTGCAAGACAATCAATCTAATGAACAATAAATAGTAAGGTAAAAAGTAGAAAGAACAGGAGAGATCACAAAATCATGTTACTCGGGAAATTGGAAAAAAGGTCATCAAATTACTTGGAAGTTACTCACATGACTCTCATCATAGTTGTCAGCTCAAGTCTTAAATTTTGAATTGCAGAGAAAAGGCAAATTTTCTAAAATTGCGTGGCACATTTATTGTTGACAGAAAATAACCCATACTAACTATGCTCAACAATACTCTTCAACTTTTAAAGGGAAGAAAGTAATGAACATGATACCTTCTAGAACTGACATATTTGGAATACACAAAACAAGCTCACCATATCCAACATCCAGTATCGCATCACACTCAGAGTTGCAGTACCACCAATGCAGTGGGATAGCAACTCAGATCAAAGGGAAACATGTAACAACAACTCAGAATATCAGATAGAAGGAGGGATCAGAGATAAAGAAACAGCCAAAAGGGGTTTGGAGTAGGGGTTTTTTAAATTTCAGGATGGGCATGGGTTTTTTCATCAGAAAAAAAAAAGTTACTCCACCACTTAAATGGTGGCCAGTGGAGATCCCGAGAATTATCTGATTTCAGCAGTTTCATGAGCTAGCAAGACAATCCTAAAGTAATCTCACCAAACCAAGTTGATGTTTATATTTGAGATAGAAGCTCCCACACAAAAGCGCTAAGTTGCGATCCTATGAGGAAGATCACAATCTAAACTACCTTGCATATATTAAAGATGATAATAATGACAAAATTTATACATTTTAATAAAAATGACATAATACTTCATGAGATACCAGACAACAATTACAATAACTAGAATATCCTTTTAAGGCAGAACAAGCAATTATTTTTACAATAACCAGCCCGGCCTTTTTCTCAATTACTAAAGAACTTATCAACATTCATTAAATTACTTTAAAACCTGGCCATTATCAGTTACTAAAGAGCATATCAACATCCAATTCATTATTAGTTGACAAAGTTGCCATCCACACGCTGTTAAGGAAAGGTTTTAAATTGCAAACCAAATCACATAATGCAGATGCAACATCTCGGTTGCAGTAGTTGTGGCTTCCGCATCTGTATTAGGCCGTAATTGCAGACTGTATCAGTCACAATTGGCCAACATCCACAACACAACCACAACTTAAAACACTATGTTAAGCTCTAGATAGGGGGGTGAGAGACTTACATTTCCTTGGTCCCGAAAAATTGAACAAAATGTTTCTTCGGATCAGGGGGTTTCGCCCAATCTTCAGGCCTGCTTATCTGAAGATAGAATTAATAAAATCAGTGTCCCCAGCATTATTTAACAACCGAAAACTCAATCTCCATAACTAGTTAGTCAACCATCTAGCAGTGCAGAACGATTACCACAAACAATAAATAAATGAAGTCAGATGGTGCATAAAAGTAACGAAAATATTCAGAGATCAATCAAATTACCAAAATTCCTAACTATGTTGAGTAAACCCTCAATTTCGTGCTCGAACATCTCATCTTTCTCCTTATCAGTCCCTAAACTAAATTAATTGCATAAGTATTCCTCTAGCATAAGTATTCCTCTACCGTTCATAGCATTGTTACATTGGTCCTTGTTCCAAGGTGACACATACTGTGAATGTTAAAGAACTAACGAGACAAATATTTGAAAGTTCAAGAACTCCTCATAAATGAGGAAGGAGATGTCAAATTCAGGGAAAAATCGAGGGTTTCCTCAGCAATGTTCGACTTCAAGATTCTGTGCAGCCCCTTCGAGGAAAGAAAATTCTTACTAGGAATGCAAAATCCCTCACATACACAATTTCACAAACTCAGCAAATAAATTACTAAAAAAACTACACCTATCCAGAATGCAGCAGTGAACAGGACTAAACAAAGACGTCACCCTAACACAATGATTCGCAAAATATAAACAAAATTCCAAAATAAATTAAAAAAAGAAAAAGAAAACAGTTCGGTGAGGGAAAACGCACTTTGGCAGGCCAAGCCGGAAATCCCTTGACCTTAGCAAGCACCAGATCACCAAGACTCAAGTGTTCATTGGCCTTGGCCTTGTGCGCTCCGCGTCGCCGAGCCGGGGGCATGACCGGCAGCGATACCACAGAGAATAAGGTAGAATGAAACGACGTTGCACCGTACGATCAGAAAACCCTAAAAAATCCCAGGGTACCGCTGCAGAGATCTCCGGCGGAAGTGGCTAGAGTAGCGGCTGAGGCGGTGGTGGCGGTGGCGGAGGAGAAGGAGTGGTCGGCATTGACAATGGTTGAGAGAGAGAATTGCTGAGGCGGTGGAATGAGAATTAGAATGAGAATGAGAAGGAGAATGAGGGAATGGTAGATTTTGCTGTAAGCCTGGCTGGCTGGGTGGCCTTGGAAGAAGGAGTGAAGTATATGGTTTTGGACCCAATGGGAATGTTTTAATTTTGTGATGTTTTTTCGTTTGATTTTGATTTTGGCATTCTCAATCCCAACTTTGTTTTCCGACTTCTTTTTGTTTCCTCCTCTCCTCTCCTCTCCCCGGTCTTGCATGTGATGGATATGTTGTATGAAAAGTAGGGTACTATTTATTATGAATAATTGGTTTTTCTTGTGCCAAAAACAAAAACAAAATAAAGGTTTTTTTTCATGTGCCTATAGTTTTTTTTTAGGAGTTTAATTTCATTACATGTTAATTAAATTATAAATTATAGTCACTATTTTCATGTTCGGAAAATGTTAACGTATGTGCTAAGGATATCAGTTAAGAAATTAATTATAGCTAATTTAGGTTCGATCACCCTATTGAAAGTTCGGTCTTGTGAGAAACCCTAACACAAAAACACAAAGAGAGAGAGAGCATTGTGCCGCCACTATCTCCCCCTTGGGGGAAACCCTACCCACTCTAGGTGGATTGTCTTTTCTCCATGGTAATAGTTTTCCTTCCCCTCTGCTTTTTTCTTTCACACCACCACTTCCCTCCTCTCTTTTTTTTATTTTCAGGTCACCTCATTCATCCATTCTACCACTTCACTCTCCTCCTTTTTCGACCTCCCACCAACTTTCTTCCGTTCACGGTCATCTCCTCCTTTTTTTTTGTTGGCTTTTCTTTCACCGCCTCTTTCCCTCCATTTCATTAAGGGGTCACATCTCCTTCCCTGTCTACTACTACTATGTGTTAGTAAGGCTAAATGTGGCCACCTTTGAAGTTCACTGGTCCCTTCAAATTGCATACTTGTAGTGCCCGCAGAGCTAGTTTGATTTAAGAAAAAAGAAGATGAAGAACAATCGATTGAAAAATAGTGAAAATATCAATATAAGTTTGTTTGTCAGTAAGCAGATTGGTGTAGGTGACAAGTTGGCTGCAATGGAGATTAAGAGTTTTTTTGTTGGTTCTTGTTAATATATTTGAGCGAGCATGCATGGGTTTTTTAGAGTTTATCTATTTGAGCATTGCAAAATCACTCTCCTAGGGTTATCATCCCTTTTATGTAAGTGTCGCTTGATAACTTTCTAGGCTTTAATATATGTTATATTTGATAAAAAAAAGAAATCAGTTATAGAAATTTTTTATTGAAATGTGTATTATTTAATATTACAAATGTAATCAATAGCATGATTTTCAATAAAATCTATTATATAGTAATTTCTTTACCAATACTCTTAGGAAACTCGTTAGGAGGATTCTTAATGTTTTTATATAAATTATAGGTAGTATTTAGTATGAAAAGTTTATAAATAAAAGTCAGAAAAAAGTAGTTAGTCAATCATAATTATGCCAATCATATATAAAAAAAATAGTAAAAAGTAATTATACAATTTCAAGTAGATTCGAATATGTGAATAGATTTACATAATTTAGCATCTGTTATTAAATTTTTTTTAAATATTGTATTATTGGAGTAAATCTTTATTTTGATTTCTGAAAAATTTGGAAATAGACATGAAAAGATGAAAATTATATTTTTATTATAATGTCCTCATTTTACAACATAATGCTAATATATTTTTTGTGTAAAATCTCATATTTTAAAGAATCAATAAAATAAAACCATAAGAAAATTCTTATTTTCTAAAACTATAAATACATTCAATATGATGGAAATATATTCTAACATAAAATAAAATTTTATTTTTCAAGTCATACTACATAAAAGTACATAAAAATGCAACAAACGCATAATTTATCCATGACTCTAAAAATATACATTGGAAAGTAATTACAAATAAATTATAAAGTAGAAATAAGCAACTATCTTGCTATTATCATAATTTACATTTCACACTCCCAACTAAACATTTCTATTACATAAAAATACAATTGAAACTAAAATGATTCAACCCTGTAAAACTAATTTGTGTCTTCCAAGTGATGGAAAGAGGTGCATTCTATTGAGTTTCAAAATTATCATTAAGTATTTAATAATGATTGAGTCTCACTTTCCAAGTTTTAATGAATAACAAATTTGATTAAATGACACTTGCAAATATGCCTATGTTATTTAATGTGTATTCTGATTTCAGCCAGATGACCTTCTTAAGTCAAGAAACCTTCTGACGTGGCATACTGTCTGAAGAAGTGAAGTCATCTATGTTGAGTCTCAAAAATATTATTAAGTAATTAATAATGTTTTAAGTCTCATAATCCTGAGTTTTAATGTATAACAAATTTAGTTAAAGTATCCTGAGAGAGGGAACAAATTCTTTTAAAGGAATTTTCTGTGTTTCAGCAACCCTCTGAAGGAGCAACTCTCTGAAGTTATGCAACCTTCTGAAGTGGTGCAACCTTCTGAAGGAAAGGAACCTGCTGAAGTATCAGGACCTGCTGAAGCCTGTGAACCTTCTGAAGTCGGGAGACGTCGTACTGAGAAATGTATCTTCTTGGGAATGAGTTTCTCTTATGATCCCTTTTGAAGACTCAAGTCTTTTCTTTGCTTTCTGTCAGCTGTCTGCACCCCACTCTTTCTGGCAAGGCAAATCAGAAACTTTTTGGTATATTTCAAATTCCTATTCACCAAAAAGGTAGTCTCTGCTGTGAAAGTACACTTTGCTCAGAAAAGTAGAGCCTGTTGCACACCTACCTCTGCTATGTCTACTACTATAAGCTATCAGAAGCTTGTGTCTCAACGGAAATAAAGCTATTTCACAATAGGATTTATAGAGAAGTCTAAACGGTCTCAAATCTCTCTCTCTATAAATACAAGTCTTCATGCAGGGAAGAAGATAGAGAACGAACGTCAACTTGCTGAAGTGCTGCAAAATTTCTCTAAGAAATATTTACACTCTGTTTCATTTGTACTCAAATTTCATATCCCGAGTTCAACTCAGTAGATTGTACATCTTACCCAGTTTAGGCTTTAAACTTGTGTAGTTTCAAAGCTTAGGCAATCTTTCTTCTAAAATAGTTTTTCTGTTTGAGCCTGGAGAGGCTTGTTGTTTAAACAATACTTGTTGTAGAGCCTGGAGAGGCTTGGTAGGAAAGAATGCTTGTTGTTGTAGAGCCTGAAGAGGCTTGACAGAAAAGAATACTTGTATATTTGATCAGATAGTGGAAATCCTTAGCTGGTTGGCTTTGGGAATTGGACGTAGCTCACAGTGGTGGTGGGTGAACCATTATAAATCTTGGCTAAGTCTTCTCTTGCCCTTAACTCATTTAAATTTGGTTTATACTAACGTGGAGGGTTTTGACTTTGTTGTTTTATAACTTTTAGCTGAAAAACTATCTTAATAGATTGAAAAACAAGTTTCATAAACTGTTTTATTGAACCTGCTGAAGTTACTTCAGAAAGTATAAAACCTCCAGTTTCAGCAAGTTATAAAAACCTCTTTGTGAAAAGTGCTGCTTGTGAAAGGTTTTCAAAAATCAGTTTAAGATTTATAAAACACTATTCAACCCCTCTTCTAGTGTTTCTTGTGGTTTCTACAATCTGAAGTGGCCTACTGTCTGAAGAAGTAAAGCCTTCTGAAGTGTTAAAGTGTCTGAAGCTGGAAGCTGTCTGAAACCATCTGACGTGGCAAGGCATCTGAAGTCAAAAGTCATCTGAAGAGTGAAGCCCTCTGAAGATTTCTGCTGAAGACTTAGTTTTTTTAACGCCTTCTACAACACGCATTCAGCTTACCATTTGAGGCATGCAAAACATAGACCTTTCAGCATGTTTGAATCACATGCAACAGAAAGGAAATCTCTGCTACGCAGTTTTTGCAGTGTGTCAGCACAGAATCAGCGCAGTACTGCAACCTTGTACTGTGTCAGAAGCTATCAGGAGATCTCTCACAACGGGATTAACAACATTAAATTCTATCTCTAAACGGTTGTGTTCAACGGACTTCTCACATGCGGCTATAAATAGCTTCATGAAGACTCATGCAAGACAGAGAACTATCAAGAACGAAAGAGCCCATATGCTGCCAAAGTTTTACGCTGTAAAACACTGATAAATTTCATACTTGTACAAAAACTTTCATATCCTGAGTCCTACTTAGTTTCTTTGTACATCTTTCAGTTTAAGCTCTGAATTGGTTGTAGTTACATAGCTTAAACAAACCTTTTATTCTTAAACACTTGGGTGTTGAGCCCGGAGAGGCTTGGTTGTTAAACAATACTTGGTTTGTGAGCTTGAAGAGGCTTGTTGAGAAACAATACTTGTTTGTAGTAGAGCCTGAAGAGGCTTGACAGAATAGAATACTTGTAATCTCTTGAGATTAGTGGAAAATCCAGGTGTAGGGTTTTGCACTGGGACTGGACATAGCTCATAGTGGTAGTGAGTGAACCAGGATAAATACTTGGCTAAGTTCTCTCATCCCTTAACTCTTTCATTTAAGTTTTTACACTAACGAGAAGGGAATTGAAACTATTGCTATAAAAGTTTGAACTTATAAAACAACTTTCTGAAAACCTCTTTAAGTTGTCTGAAACCACTTCAGACAGTTATTAAAACTTTAGATAACACCTACGTTATCTGAAATCTTTCAGAAAACACAATTTTGAGAAAAAGGTTTCTTTAAAACTTTAAAGTTTTATAGAAACACTATTCAACCCCCTTTTAGTGTTTCCATGTGTTTCCTACAGTTGGTATCAGAGCTCAGCCTCGGGTTGAGCATCTAACAGTGTTAAGGAAGAGGATCCTAGATGGAAACCTCTACAAGCAACAGTCATTATATTACAAAAGGAGCCTCTGTGACAAGGCCTCCAGCTTTTAATGGTGTGGATTACCATTACTAGAGAGATCGAATGAAACTGTTCATTGAGAGCAGCAACATTGATCTATGGGATATAGTTACTGAGGGTGACTACATTCCCATGCGTGATGAAGTGCCCATACCTAATGTTGAATGGGACTGGTGAGCAGAAAACACGTGTTCAGCTAAATGCAAAGGCCAAACTCTACTTGGTTTGTTCTCTGAATAAACCTGAGTATGAGAAGGTTCATGGATGCAACTCAACCAAGGAGATCTGGGACACGCTGGCATCAGCTCATGAGGGGACTGAGAATGTCAAGTAGTCCAAGATCAGCATGCTTGTTCATCAATATGAGATGTTCAAGATGCAAGAGTCTGAAACCATTGACCAAATGTATGGTAGGTTTCAGACAATAACTAATGGACTCAAGTCCTCAGGCAGAACCTATGAATCTGGAGATAATAGTCATAAGATTCTAAGGAGCTTGCCAAAGGCTTGGAGACCTAAAGTTACTGCCATTCAAGAGGCTAAACATTTAAACACCTTAAGAATGGAAGAACTTTTGGGCTCTCTCAAAGTCCATGAGTTAGAACTTGGTGAAGATGAATCCAAGAAGAAATCTTTAGCATTGAACACCAAATCCAAACAGCTTAGGAATGAAGCCATGAAAGCCATGCAAGCTGAAGAAGCTTAAGAAACTGACGAGGATTCTGAAGGCAGTTCTGAAGATGATGAAGATCTTGCCTTGCTGAGCAGGAAGATCAAGAAGATGCTTCAGAACAGGGGAAAGTTCAGAAAATATCAACCCTTCAGATCCAAAATAGGTAAGTCAGGTAAGGATACCCCCTCCCCTGACAAAATAATTTGTTTTGAGTGCAAGCAGTTGGAGTCACGTGTGATTTTACACGAATTTTTTACTACAAGGTGTACGGTGAAGTCCTCAATTTTGACCGAAAACTGTTTTGGTCATATCTCCCTGCGCCAATCGAATTCGACCATGAAAGTTTGCGGGCGAATGGCCCAGTCAGTCAGGAGTATTTTGGCATCAGTTTCACAGCAATCAGAGTCACGTGAGATTTTACACAAATTTTTTAATGCAAGGTGTTTGGTGAAGTCCTCAATTTTGACCAAAAACTGTTTTGGTCATATCTCATTGTCGCGATCAAATTCGACCGTGAAAATTCGCGGGCGACTGGCCCAGTCTCTCAGGAGTATTTTGGTGTCAGTTTCACAAAAATCGGAGGCTCGGGTGATTTTATGAGAATTTTTTACTGCGAGCTGTTCCGTGAGACCCTGCGACTACTGTTTTCCAATGATTTTTAGCTGGAAGTTGTTTTGCGCATATCTCCATTTATTGAACGAATCCGTCCGTGAAAATTCGCGTGGTACTACCCCTATATGTCAGGAGTGTTCCCGTGTCGGTTTCACAGCAGTTGGAGTCACGTGTGATTTTACACGAATTTTTTAATGCGAGGTGTTCGGTGAAGTCCTCAGTTTTGACCGATATCTGTTTTGGAAATATCTCCCTGCCCCGATCGAATTCGACAGTGAAAATTTGCGGGCGACTGGCCCAATCTGTCAGGAGTACTTTGGCGCCGGTTTCGCAGAAATTGGAGGCTCGTGTGATTTTATGTGAATTTGTTACTTCGAGTTGTTCCGTGAGACCCTACGACTACCATTTTTCGATGATTTTGCAGTCAGAAGATGTTTTGCGCATATCTCCCTCTACTGAATGAATCTAGCCGTGAAAATTCGGGTGGTACTACCCCTGTATGCCAGGAGTATTCCCGCATCATTTTCACAGCAGTCGAAGTCACGTGTGATTTTACACAATTTTTTAAATGCAAGGTATTCGGTGAAGTCCTCAATTTTAACCGAAAACTGTTTTGGTCATATCTCCTTGCCCCGATCGAATTCGACCGTGAAAATTTGCGGGTGATTGGCCCAGTCTATAAGGAGTATTTTGGCATCAGTTTCATAGAAATCGGATGTTCGTGTGATTTTACGTGAATTTTTTACTACGAGCTGTTCCGTGAGACCCTGTGACTACCGTTTTCCGATGATTTTCAGCCGGAAGATGTTTTGCGCATATCTCCCTCTATTGAATGAATCCCGTCGTAAAAATTCGCGTGGTACTAGCCCTATATGTAAGGAGTATTCCCGCGTCGGTTTCACAACAGTCGGTGTCACGTGTGATTTTACACGAATTTTTTAATGCAAGGTGTTCAGTGAATTCCTCAATTTTGACCGAAAACTGTTTTGTACATATCTCCATATCTTGATCGAATTCGACCGTGAAAATTCGCAGGTGACTGGCCCAGTCTGTTAGGAGTATTTTGGTGTCAGTTTCACAGAAATCGGAGGCTCGTGTGATTTTACGTGAATTTCTTACTTCGAGTTGTTCCGTGAGACCCTGTGACTACCGTTTTTTGATGATTTTCAGTCGGAAGATGTTTTGCGCATATCTCCCTCTTTTGAATGCATCCGGCCGTGAAAATTCACGTGGTACTACTCCTGTATGTCAGGAGTGTTCCCGCATCGATTTCACAGCAGTCAGAGTCACCTGTGATTTTACACGAATTTTTTAGTGCGAGGTGTTCAATGAAGTCCTCAATTTTGACTGAAAACTGTTTTGCTCTTATCGCCCTGCCCTGATCGAATTCGACTGTGAAACTTTGCGGGCGATAGGCCCAGTCTGTCAGGATTATTTTGGCATTGGTTTCATAGAAATCAAAGGCTCGTGTGACTTTACTTGAATTTTTTATTGCGAGCTATTCCGTGAGAAACTGCAACTACCGTTTTCCGATGATTTTCAGCCGGAACATGTTTTGCCCATATCTCCATCTATTGAATGAATCCAGCTGTGAAAATTCGCGTGGTACTAGCCCTGTATGTAAGGAGTATGCCTGCGTCAGTTTCATAACAGTCGGAGTCACGTGTGATTTTACAAGAATTTTTTAATGCGAGGTATTCGGTGAAGTCCACAATTTTGACCGAAAACTGTTTTGTACATATCTCCTTGCCTCAATCAAATTCAATCGTGATAATTCGTGGGCGACTGCCCCAGTCTTTCAGGAGTATTTGGCGTCGGTTTCATATAAATCAGAGGCTTGTGTGATTTTACACAAATTTTTTACTGTGAGTTGTTCGGTGAAGTCCACAGTTTTGACTGAAAACTGTTTTGGTCATATCTCCCTGTGCCGATCGAATTCGACCGTGAAAATTCGCATACTACTGGCCCAGTCTGTCAGGAGTACTTTGGAGTCGGTTTCACCAAAATGGAGTCTCGTGTGATTTTTAGTGAATTTATTATTGCGAGTTGTTCCGTGAGATCTGATGACTACCATTTTCTGATGATTTTCAGCTGGAAGATGTTTTGCGCATATCTCCCTCTATTCAATGAATTTGGTCGTGAAATTTCACGTGGTACTACCCCTGTATGTCAGGAGTATCACCGCGTCGGTTTCACAGAAATCGGAGTCTCCTGTGATTTTACACAAATTTTTTACTGCGAGGTGGTCAGTGAAGTCCTCAATTTTGACCGAAAACTGTTTTGGTCATATCTCCCTACGCCGATCAAATTTGACCGTGAAAATTCGCAGGCGACTGGCCCAGTCTGTTAGGAGTATTTTGGAGTCATTTTCACAGAAATCGGAGTCTCGTGTGATTTTTAGTGAATTTCTTACTGTGAGGTTTTCTGTGAGACCCGACGACTACCATTTTTCGAAGATTTTCAACCGGAAGATGTTTGCGCATATCTCCCGCTATTGAATGAATTCGGCCGTGAAATTTCGTGTGGTACTACCCCTGTGTGTCAAGAGTATTTTGGGGTCAGTTTCACAGAAATCAAAGTCTCGTGTGATTTTGCACGAATTTTGTACTGCGAGGTGGTAGGTGAAGTCCTCAATTTTGACCGAAAACTGTTTTGGTCATATCTCCCTGTGCCGATCGAATTCGACCGTGAAAATTCACAGGCAACTGGCCCAGTCTGTCAGGAGTATTTTGGCGTCGGTTTCACAGAAATCGGAGTCTCGTGTGATTTTTAGTGAATTTATTACTATGATCTAATCCGTGAGACCTGTCGACTATCATTTTCAGATGATTTTCAGTCGGAAGATGTTTCGCGCATATGTCCCTCTATTGAATGAATCCAGCCATGAAATTTCATGTGGTACTACCCCTGTATGTTAGGTGTATCGCCATCAATTTCACATAAATCGGAGTCTACTGTGATCTTACACGAATTTTTTACGGCGAAGTGGTTGGTGAAGTCCTCAGTTTTGACCAAAAATTGTTTTGGTCATATCTCCCTGTGCCGATCGAATTTGACTGTGAAAATTTGCAGGCGAATGGCCCAGTCTGTTGATAAGTTCTAAATTAATGATAAATTTCTATATAATTACAACACTTATCATAGGCAAAATATTAGATTTATACCCCAAATTACCTCTTTTTAGTATAAAATACAGATCTTGTGATTATTTGATTCAAATTTGAATTTGATTCTATTTTGATAAGAAATCTGTTGATTTTACAGATAAAAAGGAAAGTTTTAAATGGAGTAACAAAATAGCAGCAAATAAAGATAAGATCAGCAAGAGATCAAGCTAAAAAGAGGGAAATCAGGAAAGCACAACAAATAAGGATAAGATCAGTAAGAGATCAAGCTAAAAAAGAGGAAATCAGGAAATCAGAAAAACGGAGATCTGTGCTCCACCTGCGCTAAGTGCAAGTGGAGCGCAGGAATAAAAATCCATTCTGTTTCCTGCGCTTCATCTGCGCTGAGCGCAGGAACACGGAACCCTAATTTCCAATGGGCCAAAGCAAGGTTTCAACAGGCTTTCCAAAGTTCTATTTAAAGGACCTTTTGCAAAGATCAAAGGGGGAGATGGCGGAGCAGATCGAGAGCTAGAGAAAAGTGTGACAGTCTCTCTATTGGTTTGTAATGGCTACCATGAGTAGCTAAACTCTCCTTTAGGATTGAATGTAGTCGATTCAATCCTCAATTGTATTTGGATCCTCTTTGTCATTTAGGAATCACTATTTCTATAATATATTGGTATTTTTATCTTGTTCTTAATGATTAACTCCCGTCTTTGTACCGGAGTTATGATATGATTTTATGGGGCGCACTGGGAAGTGGTTTTATGAAATCAGGAGCGAGTTCTTGGGAGCCTAGGAATAGGGATCTTGAATTCTGATTTGGGTAAAAATTACTCAATAGAGTGAATACCTAGGAATAGGGTTCAACTATTGATAGCTATTAACAACTGATCTTAAAGCTAGGTAATTCGATTAAGCAGTCAAGGAATTGGTGTTTAGAGGGTTGTTCTAAGGATTTCATATTTGAGGGATCTTTATGAATGGATTTTATTTGGGCTTCAATAATTATAATTATAAATTCCTAGATTTCATTGGTTTCCAAATACAATAGGGTGCGATAGATGAAGTTCAATTCTAGTTTTCGTAATTTACCCAACTCTATCCCTATTTTCTCTCTCTTATCTCTTGTCTTTTATTTACTATTGCAATTTTCACAAAGAAACATTTAAATCTGCTCTTACTTGATAAGTGTGATCACTAGAATTTAAATTGTACCGTTCCTTGTAGATACGACAACTCTCTTACTTACTATTATACTGTTGTGATATTGGTACGCTTGCCAATATCTCAACAAGTATTTTTGGCGCCGTTGCCGGGGAACGTTGTCTCAATTTAAATTCTTAGGAGGTCTATCTTATTGAGTTGTAAATATTTTCTTTTTCTTTTTCTTTTTCTTTTCTTTTTCTTTTAGGAATTTAATTTTTATTTATTCTAATTTAATTCTTTTATTTTATTTTATTTTTTTAATTTTTAGGAAAAATTATTTTTTTTAGGAATTTTGATTTTTTTTATTTTTTTTAATTCTTTTGTTCTTATTAGGATTTTTATTTTTAGTTATTTTATTTTATTATTTTGTTCCTCACTTCCGAGCTAACCATTATTTAAGCTTCTTGATTTATGCTATCGCGAAGTCGGGTGTCTCAAGACCAACTTTGATCCTGAGATAGACAAGACAGCCAGAAGGAACCGAAAAAAAAGGGAAAACGAGCTCAAGGAGACAATTTCAACACTCTCTGTTCAACCACCCCAAGTAAAGTAAAAATTGAAAATATGGCTGAGGAGAGACGAGATCCCCCTCCACCAAGAAGAACATTAGGAAACTATGTCATGCAACAAGGACCACACTATTTTTCAAGCATAGCCATACCTGTTACTGCTAAATCTTTGGAGATTAATGTTGAGAACCCGGCAAGCGTACCAAAATCCCAGCAGTATAATAGTAAGTAAGAGTATCGTATCCACAGGGTACGGTTCAATTTATGAAGATCAATGGTCACAACTATCAAGTAGAGAGTTTGGTTGTTGATTGTTGAGAATTGCGAAAGTAAATAAAAACCGAAAATAAATTGAGATAGGTAGAGCTAGTTACTTGGACTAGGATTGAACTTCGTCTATCGCACCCCTTTTGTATGTGAACCCCAATAATATTCACGAATATGTAATTATGACACCTTAGCACAAATTAAGTTATTCCACATAGGTTCCCCGGATCATGAAATACTCAGAAATAATTCATATGGGTTCTCCCAGTGACAAATTACCCCGACTTTAATGATCTGTTTTCGATTTGTATACACTATCAATTCGCCCTGATTCCCCAGCAACTACTATGAGTATTTTTACCAATCAGAGTTCAAGTTTCCTATTCCTAGGTTCCCCCAAACTCGCTATTGATTTTACAAAATCATTTTCTAATGCGCCCCATAAAATCAACCTATAACTCCGGCACACAGGCAGAAGCTAAGCATTAAGCACAGAATAAAAATATCGATATCATAAAAACATAGATTCATAAATAGTAAAGAGAATTCACATACAATTGGGGATTGAATCAACTACATTCAATCCTATCAGAGAGTTTAGCTACGCATGGTAGCCATTACAAACCAACGGAGAAACTGTCACACTTTTCTTAAGCCCTAGCTCTGCTCCGCCGTGTCTTTATGATATGTGCAAAAGGTTCCTTAAATAGAAGTTGGAAAGCCATATGAAATCTGGAAGAAATCTTGTTTGGAATCCCTTTAAAAAACCGTTTCCATATTCCTGCGCTTCAACCTGCGCTCAGCGCAGATGAAGCGCAGGAAACCGAGAGGAATTTTAATTCCTGCGCTCCACTTGCGCTCAGCGCAGGTGGAGCGTGGTTCTCATTCCAACTTTCCTGATTTTCTCCTTTTTCAGCTTGATCTCTTCCTGATCTTATCCTTGTTTGCTTTGTTTTCTTTATTTCCCTTTTTTCAGCTTGATTTTGTGCTGATTTGATCTTCAAATTCAAATTGAGAATTTTATCTTCAGAATCCTTGTTTAAATGACTGCGGATTTTATCTTGATCTGTTGCCATTTAGAATCTCATTTGCAGATTTTCTCTTCAATAGATGCTATCTTGTTTCTCCATTTAAAACTTTCCCTTTTATATGCAAAATCAACATATTTTCTATTAAAATAGCATCAAATTCAAATTTGAATTAAATAATCACAAAATATGCATTTGTTACTAAAAATAGGTAATTTGGGGAATAAATTTACCATTTTACCCTTGATAAGTGCTGTAATTATACAATAATTTATCATATATTTTGCACTTATCAAATTACCTCCAACTTAACTTCTTGCTTGTCCTCAAGCAAGAAAACCTTTTGCAATCATATGAATTCAATCCCCTGTCAAGATTCCCAAAAATAAGGAAATAATTTCATCACCTCTTGCTAGGCAGCTGTCACTTTCCAAATATCATATTGAAAATCAGAATTAAGTGATATTTCCAAGACTCAATCAGAACAGGATAAAAATACATTCAAACTTTTTCAGAAATAGTAACCAAAACAATAAGTGATAAATCAAGGAATTCTCTCATGCTCACGGGTAAGTGTTTCCCTTAATTTTTCACAGTAGTTGAACAACTAAAATTGATAGTCGTTTCTGGTTAATAAACATGCACATGGTCAACATGGATCAAAAGGTTGGGTTGTAATGAGGCTGGCCTTATTAAGAAATCATGGTTTTTTTGGATATGCAAAAAATACACCGAAATAGAGAGCATCTTTGAATTTTTCTTGAACTTGAAATTTCTCTCCATTCTCCACTTCATTATTGATTTGTATCATTCATCTGGTCTCTTTCTTTGTTTGCTGATTCACTCCCCTTTTTATTCACTTGTATTCACTTTTTCTTTTTGATTTTTTGAGGGTGTGATCTTCTTTTGCTTTCATGTTCCTGCTCTTTGTATTTCTTCAACTTTCAAGTAACCAACCAATTTCTCCCATTTTATCAGATTGCACATTTGCTCTCTATCCCAAGTGTATAAGGGACAAGATATAGACATTAATTTTGGTCGGGGTGCATAAGAAAAGAAACATTAAAGCTCAAACAGGCTAAAAATAATTGGAAATTTTTTTCATAGGTTGGCTTTTTGGCACTGAGCAAATAATTTATAATCACAAAATATGCCTTTATCACTTCCATATTTTTCATGTGCAGAATAAAACCCAAAAACTCAAGCAATAGCGGTTGACAAGCAGCGGTGAAAACTCTCAATCAAAGTGTTTGGTCTCACAACTCACCGACTTTTTGGCTAATTTTCCTTGATGAAGTCGCTTATTAAAATTAATTAACTATCCTGATATATTTTCCTGCATATCCTAATCCTAACTGATTATGGATTTAATCACAAAATTCCTATTTCTTTCCTAATTCAGTTAGTTAGACTGCCTAGCTTTGAGATTATAAATTTATTTCCTTTAATCCCTTTTTCCTAAAATCCTAAAAAAATTGAAATATAAAACAAAAATCCTAATTAACTAAAAAAATAATCATAAAAAAAATAAAAGAAAATAGAAAATAAAAGAATGAAAAGAAAGAAAAATACCAGTATCAATCGTCGTCCTCTGTATCTTGTAAGTCCTCATCCTGCTCTCCTGCTACTGCTGCTTCACCTCCCCCTGGATGAATAGGTCTGTCCCCAAGCCACTATAAGAATGTCCGGAACTCATCAGGCAGCATACCTGGGTATGGGTCTAGTACATATGCTTCTGAAGGTGGGAAATCCCTCTGTGGGTGGTGGAGTTTTGCCTGCAGATGTGCTCCATGTAAGCTCGGAGTAGGATGTCAGCTGGTGGTGGTGGTTATGGCTGTTGTGGCTGCTATGGCTGATGATCTTCTTTCTCCTCTATCACCAGGCTCTCTAACTGTGTTGGTGTAGAATTCCCGGACCAGCTCCGAGTAATCTATCAGGATTATCCATCCTATGCCATCTGTGTTTTGAGGTCAACTGGACTTTCTAACACAAGTTGCATGGTCTGAGAGCCTAATACTTTGCAGCAGCCTGTGCACTTTTGAATCTAATGAGATCATAATGGGGTTCATCTCTGATCCTCTTCCTCATGCCTTCTCCTCGTGAGCTAAAGCCATGGGAAGGCCAGCAGTGTATTTGATCCTATGCATCTGAAAAGTCAAATAGAAACAGTTAGTTGATGAAAACTCATTCATTTTAATGATGCCTTATTGAAAACACTAATTCATGAAGAACATGGAAGCCTATCATTAACAAATTTGCATGCACAATTCAAAATGCATTCTTGAAAAGAATCCATCAATTTACATAAAAATACTCGTTTGCAATTTGGTAATGACTTCCACATAACAGAATATACTCATTTGTTTTGCAAGCATTCAAATAATCCATGGAAAGTGAAAGTTCAAATTTTTTGCAAGAAACAGAGCATAACACTTTCAAGCTCAATAACTTACAAAACAATGAGCATTCCAATCAAACAAATTGTTCCTCATTTTCCACACAGCCAAAATCACATTCAAGATAGCAATAATAAACAATATACTCATTCACAATCCTAACGTTGCTATCCTAAAGTTCAAATCATAAAAACAGAGTAAATGAAGATTTCAATTGGTGAAAATTAAAGAAAACATACCTGAAACTTGAAAGTTTCAAAATTGATGGAGGTTTGTGAGTGGAAAAAGTGAAAAGAAGAGCTTAGGAAGTAGAGAGACGGTACAAGAGAAAACAGGTGAGGAAGAACGAATTACTTCCCCCTATTTTTAGTTCAATTTAAGTAACAGTGCGTACCTGCGCTCAGAGTGAGTGGAGCGCAAGTTTCAGTTTCAAAAACCTGTACCACTGCGCTTCACCTGCGCTCATCGCAAGTGAAGCGCAGAAAACATTGACTAAAATTGCAATTTTGCGCTTTACCAGCGCAGGTGAAGCGTAGAAATTAGAATGAAATTTTGCAATTTTCAATCAAGTTTTCTGCTACTTCCTATTGTTTACAAATTTTATTTTCCACAAACTTATTCCAATCAATTTTGAAAATTTCCTAAATCCTAAAAAAATGAAAAATTCTAATTAACAAACAAAATTGAAAACAATTAAAAACTTAAAAATCTTTGGGTTACCTCCAGGGAAGCGCTCGTTTAACGTCATATAGCTTAACGCCCGTTCTCTCAAGGTGGTAGAAACTGGAATCTTTTGGTGAGCTTGTGTGCTGCACCTTTCCTTTCTTTGGCCAATAAACCTCCCCATATTCTTGCCTTGGAACAATCTGTAGTGTGAAATGACTTTAACCATTTGGGCTTCTTTCTGGAATTAGACCATGCTTCTGACTCCCTTGGCTTGACTTTTCTTTTCTTTATTATCTTGCTCTGATGTGCATGAGTCTTCTTCTCCTGAAGCTTGGATGATTCACAGTTGAATGTTCTCCATTTCTTTGCTTCATAAGAGTCTTTGATATGAAACACACCTGACCACTTTGTCTTCAATCTGGCTCTAGGCTTTGAATTTGATTCTCTTGGCCTGATTCTTCCTCTCTTTGCTCTGGTCAGGTCAGTGTATTCGCAGGTCTTTCTTTTGTGAGGTTTGGAAGGTTTAACACTTGCAACATGCCTTTCTTAATCTTCCTTTGGAGGGTTGGTTGGATAAGGCAAGGTTTTTGGTCTTGGTACCACTTTCCCTCCTTTCTCGGGCTTTGACTCACTATCTCCCTGTTCACTCCTTTTCTCATTTTCTTGATCTTTTTCATCACGTAAACTATCATATGTTTTGTTCTCTTTCTCCCCTTCACAGTCAATCTCTTCTTTAAGAACAGTCTTTTCTATTTCATCCTCTCCTTTTTCTTCTTCTACTTCTGCTTCACCTTCTTCTTCTTCCTTTTCTTCTTCAACTTCTTCTGATCCCCTTTCTTCAGCTTCTCTTTCTTGTGTTTCTTCAATTTCCTCTTCTTCATCAACCAGATTGTCATTGATTTCTTCCCTTATCCGTTGAACAATGTCGTCACACAGTTCTTCGGGGTTGGGTTGAGCCTTTGTTGAGATCCATTCTGACTGATATTTAACTAAATTTTCTACTATTTGTGCCATTATGGGATCAATAGTTATTCCTGCTTCTTTGCTATCTTTCTGCAATTTCACAAAGTGTTGTACTTTTTCTTCAAGAAAAGTATCAAATCTTGATTCTTCATGTTGAGCTGAAGAGTAACTTTGTTGCTGTTGGAAAGAAGGTTGCCTGTGGAATGAAACGTCATCTTGGTGCCACCCAAAGTCCTGATTCTGGCTATTTCTCCATCCTTGTGAGTTGTTTGCAAAGTTGTTGCTGTTGGAGAAGTTGTCTGGTCTTCCTTGATTGCCCATGTAATTAACTTGCTCTTCTTGAATGCATGGATAAGAGCAGTAACCATTGGGATGGTCACCTCCATAAAAATCACAAATTAATTGTGGTGACTGGACAGGATATGAGTGCACTGTTTGCAATTGCTGAGGAAGGTTATCTAGCAGCTTGTTGATTGCTTCTAATTGTTGCCTTATAATCTTATAATCTGCCCTGATTTCATCTGCAGAAGTTTGCATGTGGGACGAAACAACATCTTGTTGCCACCCATAATTTTGATTCTGGTAACTTCCCCAATCCTGCGAAAATTTGTTAGAATAATTGTTGTAATTAGAGAAGTTACCTTGAATCGGTGTGTGGGAGAAATATTCTGGTTCTTGCTGCCTAACATGATCTCCAAGGGTTCTTCTTGGTGGATTTTGCCATTCAGAAGCCATTCAACATTTACTTCACTTGGGGTGGTTAAACAGAGAGTATTGAGATTGTCTCCTTAAGCTTATCCTTGCCCCTTTTTCTGTTTCTACTTTTGTTCCTTCTAGATGTCCCTTCTTTCTTAGGATCAAATATCAATTGATTTTGAGACACCTGTCCTCACAAGAGCATAAATCAAGAAGCTTAAACAAATGTTAGCTTGAAAGAGAGGAACAAAATAATAAAAAATAATTAATTTTTTAAATAAAAAAATAATAATTATTTTTAAAAAAAATAATAATTTTTTTAATAAAAAATAATAATAATATTTTTTAAATCCTAAATAAAAAGAAAAGAATTAAAATAAAATAATTAAAAATTAAAATTCCTAAAAATAAAAATCCTAAAAAATGAAAATAAAATACATAGAACTTGATAGAATAAACCTCCTGAGTCTTTAAAAATTGATACACCATTCCCCGGCAACAACGCCAAAAATACTTGTTGAGAATCTGGCAAGCGTACCAAAATCCCAACAGTATAATAGTAAGTAAGAGTATCGTATCCACAGGGAACGGTTCAATTTATAAAGATCAATGGTCACAACTATCAAGTAGAGAGTATGGTTGTTGATTGTTGAGAATTGCGAAAGTAAATAAAAACAGAAAATAAATTGAGATAGGTAGAGCAAGTTACTTGAACTAGGATTGAACTTGGTTTATCGCACCCCTTTCGTATGTGAACCCCAATAATATTTATGAATATGTAATTATGATACCTTAGCACAAATTAAGTTATTCCATGTAGGTTCCCCGGATCGTGAAATACTCAGAAATAATTCATACGGGTTCTCCCAGTGACAAATTACCCCGGCTTTAATGATCTGTTTTCGATTTGTATACGTTATCAATTCGCCCTGATTCCTCAGCAACTACTATGAGTATTTTTACCAATCAGAGTTCAAGTTTTCTATTCCTAGGTCCCCCCAAACTCGCTATTGATTTTACAAAACCATTTTCCAATGTGCCCCATAAAATCAACCTATAACTCCGGCACACAGGCGGAAGCTAAGCATTAAGCACAGAATAAAAATACCGATATCATAAAAACAAGTATTCATAAATAGTAAAGAGAATTCACATACAATCGGGGATTGAATCAACTACATTCAATCCTATCGGAGAGTTTAGCTACGCATGGTAACCATTACAAACCAACGGAGAAACTGTCACACTTTTCTCCAGCCCTAGCTCTGCTCTGCCGTCTCTCTTTGATCTGTGCAAAAGGTTCCTTAAATAGAAGTTGGAAAGCCATATGAAATCTGGAAGGAATCTTGTTTGAAATCCCTTTAAAAACTATTTCCGTATTCCTGCGCTCAGCACAGATGAAGCGCGGGAAACAGAGAGGAATTTTAATTCCTGCGCTCCACTTGCGCTCAGCGCAGGTGGAGCGTGGTTCTCGTTCCAGCTTTCCTGATTTTCTCCTTTTTCATCTTGATCTCTTCCAGATCTTATCCTTGTTTGCTTTGCTTTCCTTATTTCCCTCTTTTCAGCTTGATTTTTCGCTGATTTGATCTTCAAATTCAAATTGAGAATTTTATCTTCAGAATCCTTGTTCAAATGACTGCGGATTTTATCTTGATCTGCTGCCATTTAGAATCTCATCTGCAGATTTTCTCTTCAAATAGTTGCTATCTTGTTTCTCCATTTAAAACTTTCCCTTTTATCTGTAAAATCAACAGATTTTCTATTAAAATAGCATCAAATTCAAATTTCAATTAAATAATCACAAAATATGCATTTATTACTAAAAAGAGGTAATTTGGGGAATAAATTTACCATTTTACCCTTGATAAGTGTTGTAATTATACAATAATTTATGATATATTTTACACTTATAAATTAAGCCAGCATTCTTGAGTCTCATTAGTGCTCATCAATTCACAGAATTGGATCATGAAGATCCACATACTCATCTCTCTACTTTTTATGAATTGATTGGTACCATGGGTTTTGAGGAAGGTGATTTGGAATTTGTTTATTTATGTTCATTTCCTTTCTCTTTAATAGGTAAGGCGAAGGAATGGCTAAAATCACATCCCAATCGAAGTCTAACTAGTTGGAGCGTTGTGGAAGACAAATTCCTGAAAAGATTCTTTCCACCATCTCGCTATATTCAAGCCAAGTTAGATATCTCCACATTCAGGCAAGGAGCGGATGAACCATTATGTGAAGCCTGGGAAAGATTCAAATCCTTGCTGCGAAAATGTCTCAACCATGGTCTGGAGGATATTGCTAAACTGAACATCTTTTGCAATGGACTCAGACCCGATACAAAGTCTTTCATAGATGCTGCAGCAGGAGGAACAATTATGTTAGTGGATGCAGAGCGTGACATTACAATAATTGACAATTTTGCACTGAATGACCAACAAGCTCAATATGGGAGACAGCCAATTCAGAAGAAGGGGATACTAGAGCTAAACAACATTGATGCACTTTTAGCTGAACGTAAGCTCATTTCTCGACAAATAGAGGCACTTACCAAGAGAGTGGATGCACTTCCTCAGTAGTTGCATGCGGTGCAATCTCAACCCAGCCAACCCCCACAATTGATTTGTGATTTTTGTAGAGGCGACCATCCTAATGGTCACTGTTCCTATTAGGATACTCAAGCAGAACATGTCAACTATATAGGAAATCAAGGAAGGCAAGGGTTTTCAATGTCCGACACAAATTCAAAAATTGAGAGGAAATTAGATAAACTCATACAAGATTTGAATTCCAATCAGAAGACCACAGAGATGACACTTAGAAACCTGGAAACTCAAGTGGAGAAATTGAGGAAGCAATTTTTTGCGCAGCAGGAGCATTGCAAATCAATATCCACCAGGGGTGGTAAGGAAATAGGAAAAGGGATTGGTGATAACCTGGTCGTAGAAAAAGAAGTTCTAGAAAGAAGAGAGCAAGAAAATAATGAAGAAAAAGATTGATAGTGAAGAAGCAAAGGAAGAAGAGGGAGCACCTGAAAGAATAGAGAAAAATGAAGAAAAAGAAAAGGAGAAGAGTGAGAAAAAGAAGGAGAGGGGATAATTACAACTACCTCAAGTTAGGGATTTACCGTACCCTAAGAATCCTTCCAAGAAAGATAAAGAAAGGCAGTTTGCGAGATTCATGGATATCTTCAAGAGGCTGCAAATAAACATTCCATTTGTAGAGGCCATGGAGTAGATGCCAACATATGCCAAATTTATGAAAGAGCTCCTTACCAACAAAAGGAGATTTACTGATGATACAGTGAAGTTAGAAGCAGGATGCAGTGCCATAATTCAAAAATCCTTACTACAAAAGTCCAAAAATCCTGGCAGCTTCACTATACCAGTCACAATTGGAGCACTACCAGTAGGGAAAGCATTACTTGATTTAGGTGCCAGAATTAATTTGATGCCTCTATCCATGTTAAAAAGAATTGGAGACCTAGACGTGAAGCCTAAAAGGATGACTCTACAGCTGGCTGACAGATCAATGAAGTATCCTTATGGGGTAGCAGAAGATGTGTTGGTAAAGGTAGACAAGTTCATGTTCCCAGTTGACTTTGTGGTAATGGATATAGAGGAAGATGCTAAAGTTCCTCTCATACTGGGAAGACCCTTCATGAAGACCGCTAAGGTTATCATTGATGTAGATGATGGGAAGTTGAAAGTAAGGGTACATGATGATGAAGTTAGTTTTAATGCCTTTGAAGCAATGCAACATCCCAAGGACAAGCATCAATGCCTCAGGATGGATGAAGCAGATGAAATTTTTCTAGAAGCCCAGAAGCAGTTGACAAAAACAAGCCCCCTTGAGAGGGTTTTGATAGGCACTTCTAATGAGTTTGAAGGAGAAAATGTAAATGAAGTTGAAGAATATTCGAAGCATCTAGATCTAGCCAAGGAAGTCTCATCCGATAGAGTAAAATATGAGAAATTGCAATATGAGGAGAAAACTGAAAGTCAGAAGCTGGAGTTAAAGGTATTACCTTCTCACCTTAAATATGTTTTTCTTGCTTATGGTGGAAACAAGCCTGTTGTGATAAGTAATGCTTTAACCCCATCCGAGGAGGAAAAGTTAATTTTTGTTTTGAGCCAATGAGAGTGTAATAGGTTAGACTCTATCTGAGCTTAAGGGTATTAGTCCATCTTATTGCATGCACAAGATACACATGGAGGAGGACTATAAACCAGTGGCACAACATCCAAGGCGATTAAATCCAACCATGAAAGAAGTGGTAAAGAAAGAGGTGATGAAACTTCTTGATGCTGGAATGATCTATCCTATCTCTGACAGCGCCTGGGTCAGTCCGGTTCAGGTAGTTCCTAAAAAAGGAGGTATGACTGTAGTTAAAAATGATAAAAGTGAATTAATCCCTACTAGGACAGTCACAGGTTGGAGAATGTGTATAGATTATAGGAAATTAAATCAAGCTACTAGAAAAGATCGCTTCCCTTTACCCTTTATGGCTCAAATGTTAGAAAGGTTAGCAGGGCAAGCTTTTTATTGTTTTCTGGATGGTTACTCTGGTTATAACCAAATAGCTGTAAATCCAGAAGACCAAGAAAAAATTGCTTTTACTTGTCCTTTTGGTGTTTTTGCTTACAGGAAGATGCCATTTGGATTATGCAACGCACCAGCAACCTTTCAAAGATGCATGTTGTCCATTTTCTCAGACTTGGTGGAAAAATGCATAGAAGTATTCATGGATGAATTTTTAGTTTGTGGAGCCTCATTCGATAACTGCTTGGAGAATCTGAACATCGTACTGAAGCGGTGTGTTGAAACAAATCTCGTGCTAAACTGGGAAAAGTTTCACTTTATGGTGACTGAAGGAGTGGTGCTGGGCCACAAGATTTCTGCTAGAGGCATTGAGGTGGATAAGGCAAAAGTGGAGGTCATTGAGAAGCTGCCACCACCAATAAATGTGAAAGGAGTCAGAAGGTTTTTAGGACATGCTGGTTTCTACAGGAGATTTATCAAAAATTTCTCAAAAATAGCCAAGCCACTCAACAACTTGCTCAATAAAGACACTCCATTTAAATTTGATGTTGATTGTCTAAATGCTTTTAACTTGTTAAAACAAATATTAATTTCTACTCCTGTCATTATTGGTCCTGATTGGACACTAGGTTTTGAACTCATGTGTGATGCTAGTGATTATACCATAGGGGCAGTTCTAGGGCAAAGAAAATCTAAAGTTTTTCATGCCATACACTATGCTAGTAAAGTTTTAAATGAGGCACAAATTAATTATGCTACCACAGAAAAAGAACTATTAGCAATAGTGTATGCTTTGGAAAAATTTAGATCTTATATGATAGGATCAATTGTCACTGTGTATACTGATCATGCGACAATAAAATATCTTTTGACCAAACCTGATTCTAAACCTAGACTGATCAGATGGGTTTTATTATTGCAGGAATTTGATTTGGTGATTAAAGACAAAAGGGGAAGTGAAAATGTTGTAGCAGATCATTTATCAAGATTGGTAAATGAAGAAGTAACAACTACACAGGCTGAATTGCATGAGGAATTCCCCAATGAGAAGCTTATGATGATCCAAGAAAGGCCTTGGTTTGCTGACATGGCTAACGTTAAGGCAGTAGGAGTATTACCAGATGATCTCACATGGCAGCAAAAGAAGAAGTTCTTAAGGGACACAAAAAGATATATGTGGGATGATCCTTATCTTTTCAAAATAGGAGCTGGCAATCTGTTAAAAAGATGTGTTTCAAATAAAGAAGCTCAAAGCATCTTATGGCACTGTCATAGTTCACCGTATGGGGGGCGTTTCAACAAGGACAAAACTGCTGCAAAAGTTCTTCAATATGGATTCTTTTGGCCAACTTTGTTCAGGGATGCCCATCAGTATATTCAACAATGCGATAGCTGCCAAAGAACAAGAGGAATTTCTAAGAGAAACGAGATGCCACTAAATAGCATTTTGGAGGTGGAGGTATTTGACTGTTGGGGAATAGACTTTGTAGGACCCTTACCACCTTTTAATAGAAAGGAATACATTTTAGTGGCTGTGGAATATGTCTCAAAGTGGGTAGAAGCTGCTGCAACAATAAAGGCTGACGCAAAAATAGTTGTGTAATTCCTCAAGAAAAATATCTTTTCTAGGTTTGGTTCACCAACAGTTCTAATTAGCGATGGGGGTTCTCACTTCTGCAATTCACAATTACAGAAGGTTTTGGAGCATTATGGAGTAAGGCACAAAGTAGCATCACCTTACTGATAAGTACAAAATATATGATAAATTTCTATATAATTACAACACTTATCAAGGGTAAAATGTTATATTTATTCCCCAAATTACCTCTTTTTAGTAATAAATGCAAATTTTGTGATTATTTAATTCAAATTTGAATTTGATGCTATTTTGATAAGAAATTTGTTGATTTTGCAGATAAAAGGGAAAGTTTTAAATGAAGAAACAAGATAGCATTTATTTGAAGAAAGAATCTGCAGATAAGATTCTAAATGGCAACAGATCAAGATAAAATTGAAGATAAAATTAACAATTATTTGGATGAAGATTCTGCAGATAAATTCTCAAGTTAAATTCAAATCAAATTGAAGAAAAAATCAGCAATTATTTGGATAAAGATTCTGGAGATAAAATCCTCAATTCAATTTGGAGATCAAATCAGTACAAGATCAAACTAAAAAGAGGGAAATAAGGAAGGCAAAGCAAACAAAGATAAGATCAGGAAGAGATTAAGCTAAAAAAGAGGAAATCATGGAAAGTTGAAACGTGAATTATGCTCCACCTGCGCTGAGCGTAGGTGGAGCGCAACAATTAAATTGCTCTCTGTTTCCTGCGCTTCATCTGCGCTGAGCGCAGGTTGCAGCGCAGGAATACGAAATCAGTTTTTCAAAGGATTTCAAACAAGATTCCTTCCAGATTCAGATGGCTTTCCAACTTCTATTTAAAGGAACCTTTTGCACAGATCATAAGGAGACGGCGGAGCAGAGCTAGAGCTGGAGAAAAGTGTGGCAGTCTCTCCATTGGTTTGTAATGGCTACCATGAGTAGCTAAACTCTCCGATAGGATTGAATGTAGTCGATTCAATCCCCAATTGTATTTGAATTCTCTTTAATATTTATGAATCCCTATTTTTATAATATTGGTGTTTTTAATCAGTTCTTAATGCTTAGCTTCCACCGTTGTGTTGGAGTTATAGGTTGGTTTTATGGGGCGCATTCGAGAGGTGGTTGTATATAATCAATAGCGAGTTTGGGGGAGCCTAGACATAGGAAACTTGAATTCGGATTGATAAAAAAACTCAATTCGCGACTGTGGAGACCAGGGTGAATTGATAGCTTATACAAATCGATCTTCAAGCCAGGGTAATTTGTCACTGGGAGAACCCGTATAAATTATTTCTGAGTATTTTATCACTGTGGAGACCAGGGTAAAATAACTTTAATTTGTGCTTCAATATTATAATTGCATATTCATAAATATTATTGGGATTCAAATATGAAAGAGGTGCGATAGACGAAATTCAATCCTAGTTCAAGTAACCTGCTCAACCTATCTTAATTTATTTTCTGTTCTTATTTACTATTGCAACTCTCAACAATCAACAACCATATTCTCTTACTTGATAGTTGTGACCACTAGTTTTTTACAAATTGAACCGTTCCCTGTGGATACGATACTCTTACTTAATATTATACTGCTGGGATTTTGGTACCTTGCCAGAATTTCAACAAGTATTTTTGGTGCCGTTGTCGGGGAACGGTGTATCAATTTTTAATGACTTGGGAGGTCTATTCTATCAAGTTGTATATATTTTATTTTAATTTTTTAGGATTTTAATTTTTTAGTAATTTTAAATTTTAATTATTTTATTTTAATTCTTTTCTTTTTATTTAGGATTTAAAAAAAATATTATTATTTTTTTATTAAAAAAAATTATTATTATTTTTTTATTAAAAAAAATTATTATTATTTTTTATTATTTTGTTCCTCTCTTCCGAGCTAACATTTGTTTGAGCTTCTTGATTTATGCTCTTGTGAGGACAGGTGTCTTAAAATCAATTGATATTTGATCCTGAGATAGAAGGGACATTTAGAAGGAACAAAAGTAAAAACAGAAAAAGGGGTAAGGATAAGCTTAAGGAGACAATCTCAACACTCTCTGTTTAACCACCCCAAGTGAAGTAAATGTTGAATGGCTTCTGAATGGCAAAATCCACCAAGAAGAACCCTTGGAGATCATGTTAGGCAGCAAGAACCAGAATATTTCTCCCACACACCGATTCAAGGTAACTTCTCTAATTACAACAATTATTCTAACAAATTTTCGCAGGATTGGGGAAGTTACCAGAATCAAAATTCTGGGTGGCAACAAGATGTTGTTTCGTCCCACATGCAAACTTCTGCAGATGAAATCAGGGCATATTATAAGATTATAAGGCAACAATTAGAAGCAATCAACAAGCCGCTAGATAACCTTCCTTAGCAATTGCAAACAGTGCACTCCTATCCTGTCCAGTCACCACAATTAATTTGTGATTTTTGTGGAGGTGACCATCCCAATGGTTACTACTCTTATCCATGCATTCAAGAAGAGAAAGTTAATTACATGGGCAATCAAGGAAGACCAGGCAACTTCTCCAACATCAACAACTTTTCAAACAACTCACAAGGATGGAGAAATAGCCAGAATCAGGACTTTGGGTGGCACCAAGATGATGTTTCATTCCACATGCAACCTTCTTTCCAACAGCAGCAAAGTTACTCTTCAGCTCAACATGAAGAATCTAGATTTGATACTCTTCTTGAAGAAAAGGTACAATACTTTGTGAAATTGCAGAAAGATAGCAAAGAAGCAGGAATAACTATTGATCCCATACTGGCACAGATAGTAGAAAATTTAGTTAAATATCAGTCAGAACGGATCTCAGCAAAGGCTCAACCCAACCCCGAAGAACTGTGTGATGACATTATTCAATGGATAAGGGAAGAAATCAATGACAATTTGGATGATAAAGAAGAGGAAACTGAAGAAACACAAGAAAGAGAAGCTGAAGAAAGGGAATCAGAAGAAGCTGAAGAAGAAAAGGAAGAAGAAGAAGAAGGTGAAGCAGAAGTAGAAGAAGAAAAAAGGGAGGATGAAACAGAAAAGACTGTGCTCAAAGAAGAGATTGACTGTGAAGGGGAGGAAGAGAACAAAACATATGAGAGTTTACGTGATGAAAAAGATCAAGAAAATGAGAAAAAAAAGTGAGCAGGGAGATAGTGAGTCAAAGCCCGAGAAAGGAGGGGAAGTGGTACCAAGACCAAAGACCTTGCCTTATCCAACCAGCCCTCCAAAGGAAGATCAATAAAGGCATGGTGCAAGTGTTAAACCTTCCAGACCTCACAAAAGAAAGGTCTGCGAATACACTGACCTGACTAGAGCAAAGAGAGGAAGAATCAGGCCAAGAGAATCAAATTCAAAGCCTAGAGCCAGATTGAAGACAAAGTGGTCAGGTGTGTTTCATATCAAAGACCCTTGTGAAGCAAAGAAATGGAGAACATTCAACTGTGAATCATCCAAGCTTCAGGAGAAGAAGACTCATGCACATCAGAGCAAAATAATAAAGAAAAGAAAAGTCAAGTCAAGGGAGTCAGAAGCATGGTCTAATTCAAGAAAGAAGCCCAAATGGTTAAAGTCATTTCACACTACAGATTGTTCCAAGGCAAGATTATAGGGTGGTTTATTGGCCAAAGAAAGGAAAGGTGCAGCATACAAGCTCACCAAAAGGTTCCAATTTCTACCACCTTGAGAGAACGGGCGTCAAGCTATATGACGTTAAACGAGCGCTTCCTGGGAGGTAACCCAGAGATTTTTAAGTTTTTAATTGTTTTCAATTTTGTTTGTTAATTAGGATTTTTCATTTTTTTTAGGATTTAGAAAATTTTCAAAATTGATTGGAATAAGTTTGTGGAAAATAAAATGGGTAAACAATAGGAAGTAGCAGAAAATTTGACTGAAAGTTACAAAATTTCATTTTGTTTTATACGCTTCACCTGCGCTGAGCGCAGGTAAAGCGCAAAATTACAATTTTAGTCACTGTTTTCTGCGCTCAGTGCAGGTGAAGTGCAGTGGTACAGGTTTTTGAAACTGAAACATGCGCTCCACTCACGCTGAGCGCATGTGGAGTACAGGTACGCGTTGTTACTTAAATTAAACTGAAAACAGGGGGAAGTAATTCGTTCTTCCTCACCTGTTTTCTCTTGTACCGTCTCTCTACTTCCTAAGCTCTTCTTTTCACCTTTTCCACTCACAAACCTCCATCAATTTTGAAACTTTCAAGTTTCAGGTATGTTTTCTTTAATTTTCACCAATTGAAATCTTCATTTACTCTGTTTTTATGATTTGAACTTTAGGATAGCAACCTTAGGATTGTGAATGAGTATATTGTTGATTATTGCTATCTTGAATGTGATTTTGGCTGTGTGGAACATGAAGAACAATTTGTTTGATTGGAATGCTCGTTGTTTTGTAAGTTATTAAGCTTGAAAGTGTTATGTTATGTTTCTTGCAAAAATTTTGAACTTTCACTTTTCATGGATTATTTGAATGCTTGCAAAACAAATGAGTATATTCTGTTATGTGGAAGTCATTACCAAATTGCAAATGAGTATTTTTATGTAAATCGATGGATTCTTTTCAAGAATGCATTTTGAATTGTGCATGCAAATTTGTTAATGATAGGCTTCCATGTCCTTCATGAATTAGTGTTTTCAATAAGGCATCATTAAAATGAATGAGTTTTCATCAACTAACTGTTTCTATTTGACTTTTCAGATGTCTAGGATCAAATACACTGCTGGCCTTCCTGTGACTTTAGCTCACGAGGAGAAGGCATGGGCAAGAGGATTAGAGATGAACCCCTTTATGATCCCATTAGATTCAAAAGTGCATAAGCTGCTGCAAAGTATTAGGTTCTCAGACCATGTAACTTGTGTTAGAAAGTCCAGTTGACCTCAAAACACAGATGGCATAGGATGGCTGATCTTGATAGATTACTCGAAGCTGGTCCAGGAATTCTACGCCAACACAGTTAGAGAGCCTTGTGATAGAGGAAAAAGAAGATCATCAACCATAGCAGCCACAACATCCATAACCACCACCGCCAGTTGACATCCCACTCCGAGCTTACATGGAGCACATCTGCAGGCAGAACTCCACCATCCACAGAGGGATTTTCCACCATCAGAAGCATCTGTACTAGACCCATACCCAGGTATGCTGCCTGATGAGTTCCAGACATTCTTGCAGTGGCCTGGGGACAGGCCTATTCATCCAGGGGAGGTGGAGCAGCAACAGCAGGAGAGCAGGATGAGGACTTACAGGATACAGAGGACGAAGATTGATACTGGTGTTTTTCTTTCTTTTCGTTTTTTTATTTTTTATTTTCTTTTATTTTTTTATGATTATTTTTTTAGTTAATTAGGATTTTTGTTTTATATTTCAATTTTTTTAGGATTTTAGGAAAAAGGGATTAACGGAAATAAATTTAAAATCTCAAAGCTAGGCAGTCTAACTAACTGAATTAGGAAAGAAATAGGAATTTTGTGATTAAATCCATAATCAGTTAGGATTAGGATATTATGCAGGAAAATATATCAGGGTAGTTAATTAATTTCAATAAGTGATTTCATCAAGGAAAATTAGCCAAAAAGTCGGTGAGTTGTGAGACCAAACACTTTGATTGAGAGTTTTCACCGCTACTTGTCAACTGCTATTGCTTGAGTTTTTGGGTTTTATTCTGCACATGAAAAATATGGAAGTGATAAAGGCAACTTTTTTATTATTAATTGTTTGCTTAGTGCCAAAAAGCCAACCCATGAAAAACTTTTCCAATTTTTTTGGTAACCCATTTGAGCTTTAATGTTTCTTTTTTATGCACCCCAGCCAAAATAATGTCTATATCTTGTCCCTTACACACTTGGGATAGAGAGCAAAGGTGCAATTTGATAAAATGGGAGAATTGGTTGTTTACTTGAAAGTGAAAAATTGCAAAGAGCAGGCACAAGAAAGCAAAGTGAGTCACTCCCTCAAAAATGAAAAAAGAAAAACAAAAAGTGAAAAAAAGGGAGTGAACCATTAATCAAAAAGAAGAGGCCAGCTGAATAATGCAAATCAAGAATGAAGTGGAGAATGGAGAGAAGGTTCAAGAAAAGAAAAATTCAAAGTTGCTCTCTATTCCAGTGTTTCTTTGCATATCCAGAAAAACAATGAGTTCTTGATAGCCCAGCCTCATTACAACCCAAGAAAGACCTTTTGATCCATGTTGACCATGTGCATGTTTATTAACCAGAAACGAATATCAATTTTAGTTGTTCAACTGACGTGAAAAATTGAGGGAAACACTTACCCGTGAGCAAGAAAGAATTTCTTGATTTATCACTTATTATTTTGGTTGCTACTTTTGAAAAAGTTTGAATGTGTTTTTATCCTATTTTGATTGAGTCTTGGAAATATCACTTAATTCTGATATGATATTTGGAAGGTGACAACATCCTAGCAAGAGGTGATGAAATTATTTCCTTACTTAGTGAGAATCTTGACAGGGGATTGAATCCATTTGATTGCAAAAGGTTGTCTTGCTTGAGGACAAGCAAGAAGCTAAGTTGGGGGGTATTTGATAAGTGCAAAATATATGATAAATTTCTATATAATTACTGCACTTATCAAGGGTAAAATGTTATATTTATTCCCCAAATTACCTCTTTTTAGTAATAAACGCAGATTTTGTGATTATTTAATTCAAATTTGAATTTGATGCTATTTTGATAAGAAATCTGTTGATTTTGCAGATAAAAGGGAAAATTTTAAATGAAGAAATAAGATAGCATTTATTTGAAGAAAGAATTTGCAGATAAGATTCTAAATGGCAACATATCAAGATAAAATTGAAGATAAAATCAACAATTATTTGGATGAAGATTCTGCAGATAAATTCTCAATTTAAATTCAAATCAAATTGAAGATAAAATCAACAATTATTTAGATAAAGATTCTGGAGATAAAATCCTTAATTCAATTTGGAGATAAAATCAGTACAAGATCAAGCTAAAAAAAGGGAAATAAGGAAAGCAAAGCAAACAAAGATAAGATCAGGAAGAGATCAAGTTGAAAAAGAGGAAATCATGGAAAGTTGGAACGTGAATTACGCTCCACCTGCGCTGAGCGTAGGTGGAGCGCAATAATTAAATTGCTCTCTGTTTCCTGTGCTTCATCTGTGCTGAGCGCAGGTTGCAGCGCAGGAATACAGAATCAATTTTTCAAAGGATTGCAAACAAGATTCCTTCCAGATTTCAGATGACTTTCCAACTTCTATTTAAAGGAACCTTTTGCACAGATCATAAGGAGACGACGGAGCAGAGCTAGAGCTGGAGAAAAGTGTGACAGTCTCTCTCCATTGGTTTGTAATGGCTACCATGAGTAGCTAAACTTTCCAATAGGATTGAATGTAGTCGATTCAATCCCCAATTGTATTTGAATTCTCTTTATTATTTATGAATCCTGTTTTTATAATATTGGTGTTTTTAATCTGTTCTTAATGCTTAGCCTCCGCCGTTGTGCCAGAGTTATAGGTTGGTTTTATGGGGCGCATTCGAGAGGTGGTTCTATAAAATCAATAGCGAGTTTGGGGGAGCCTAGACATAGGAAACTTGAATTCTGATTGATAAAAACATTCAATTCTCGACTGTGGAGACCAGGGTGAATTGATAGCTTATACAAATCAATCTTCAAGCCGGGGTAATTTGTCACCGGGAGAACCCGTATAAATTATTTCTGAGTATTTTATCACTGTGGAGACCAGGGTAAAATAACTTTAATTTGTGCTTCAATATTATAATTGCATATTCATAAATATTATTTGGATTCAAATATGAAAGGGGTGCGATAGACGAAGTTCAATCCTAGTTCAAGTAACCTGCTCAACTTATCTCAATTTATTTTCTGTTCTTATTTACTATTGCAATTCTCAACAATCAACAACCATATTCTCTTACTTGATAGTTGTGACCACTAGTTTTTTACAAGTTGAACCGTCCCTGTGGATACGATACTCTTACTTACTATTATACTGTTGAAATTTTGGTACGCTTGCCAGAATTTTAACACTTACCACCCCCAAACAAATGGACAAGCTGAGGTCTTAAACAGAGAAATCAAGAGAATTCTTGAGAAAATAGTAAGTTTGTCCAGAAAGGATTGGTCAAGCAAACTTGATGATGCACTCTGGGTATACAGGACAGCTTACAAATCCACCACAGGTCTTTCACCATTTCAGTTAATCTATGGAAAAGCTTGCCACGTACCAGTAGAATTAGAGCACAATGCATATTGGGCTCTAAAGGTTTTGAACATGGATACACAAATAGTGGGACAAAAGGGAATTCTGCAGTTGCATGAGCTAGAAGAAATGCGACTAAATGCTTATGAATCCTCCAAGATTTACAAGGAAAAGACCAAGGCATATCAGGATAAGAAGCTCATCAAGCGAAAGTTTTATCCAGGCCAATCAGTCCTTCTATTCAACTCTAGGATGAAGTTTTTCCCTGGAAAATTAAAATCTAGATGGTCTGGGCCTTTCATTGTTAAGGAAGTAAGAACATATGGAGCTGTGGAAATAGAAGATCCTGATTCCAGAAGATGTTGGGTGGTGAATGGACAAAGACTGAAACCATACCTAGGAGGTGAAATTGACAGAACTTATTCTGTCATTCTTTTTCAAGAACCATAAAGAAACAAGTGTCAAGCTATATGACGTTAAACGAGTGCTTTCTGGGAGGCAACCGGTGTTTAGTTAGTCATTTTTAGTAGTTAATTTTAAATTTTTGTGTGTGATAGTTAGGTTTTTTATGTTTTATGTTTAGGAAAGGCTAAGAAATGGTTAAGTACTGTGTGGAAAAAGCAATACAGGCATTCTAAAGTAGCAGAAATTCTAAGTGTTGACAAAATTGCACTCTATTTTTTGCGCTTCACCTGCGCTGCGCAGAAATGCAATTTTGCCCCTGTTTTTTGCGCTTCACTCGCGCTGAGCGCAGGTAAAGCGCATCTTTACAATTATGCTTCTGTTTTTTGCGCTTCACTTAGTACAAGTGAAGCGCAGGAGCACGCTACAGTTATAATTGTAACGCGCGCTCCACCTGCGCTGAGCGCAGATGGAGCGCAGCTGCGCGCACAGACATAAAAACGAACCAGAATCAGGGGAACACCATTTTTGGCAATTCCCCTTGAATTCTTGGGCTATTCTCTGCGATTTTCTTGCGATTTTTTTTCCAGTTCCAAGCTTCTTGTTCTTTAATCTTTGAATTCTTCTTCAAGGTATGACTCTAAATTCACAACTGTTTATTTTTTTTAGTATTAGAACACTAGGATATAGACCATGGTTTGACTGCTAGAAAAGCTCAACATCCTTGATATCTGACACATTTTGGTGATTTGAGTTATCTAATTGATGCTTAGTTGAATGAATGTTTCTGTGTTTTTGAATATTACTGCTGAGCCATCTTTGTGAAATCTTGTTGAGCCAATACTTGGATATTGATCTTTCTTGTTTAACTTTACTGTTGAACTTTCTTGCTGAGCACTGATATTTCAATTAATTTTCTTGCTCAAAACCATGATCAGTTATATGAAAATTGTTTACAACCTAGTATACAGATTGCTTCTCATTGGTTTACATTGCTCAGTTGAGTTTATAGTCATGCACATTATTCTGATTAATAAAAGGTTGATATTTATGCAAATGGTGCGCACCAAGATAACCACAGTCGCTAGTTCGTCAGGCCCCCGAAAAAGAAGGAGAAGAGATGTTAGACCTTCTATTGACTATGGCAAATTTAAAGATGTGAGTGCTGCAGTCCATTACAGTTACATTCAACACTATAATTTTCTAGTAGAGAGGCCAGTGGAATTGGAAGCTGGAGAATTTGAGGAGTTCAACTTGGAAATCACCAGGAGGCAGTGGCGACACTTGGCTGAATCCCACAGGAAGTTTGATCCTAAGGTTATTCGTGAGTTCTATTGCAATGCAATGATTGCATTCGATGGGGAAGCTAATAAACAGTCATTTGTCCAAGGTCGATGGATTTCATATGACCGTGACAGAATCAATGAACTCCTGGACTACCATTCACCAGAAGTTGTTGAGAACTCATTTTGCCAATATAATCAGCGGATTCAGGAGATTGGCCTATTCAGTAATGAGGTATTTGATACCCTGACCACTTAATACCTTAGTCTTCCTGGGTGCTCTTATGAGGTTAAAGTCTATGGAGAGGCGGCTAGGATATTACGGCAGCACTTGCGTGGTATTTCTAGGATGTGGATGGCTTTAGTGATAGCCAACATCAGGCCATCACTGTCCTCTTCAGACATCGACATGGCAACTGCACACCTTATATACAGTATACTTACTGGAGCTCAAATAGATGTTGCCAACATTTGATCAGCTACACTCTATGATTCACACCGCTCGAGAGAGGAGGGGCATACATTCAAGGGCGAGTTTAGGGTTTCCTTCCCTAATAACCGCTTTATGTCATTATGGAGGAGTGGAGGTTCACCCCACTTCTCCCATTGGAGTTCCTATCAATAAGCGGTACATTGAGACCCATTGCATTCCACATGAGGAGGTGATACCACCGTCAGATATCCGGGAAATCCTTTCGCATCCACAACCACCACCACCAGTAGACAGACCTCATCAGTTCTTTCTAGATCACATGTGCCAGCAGATTCGGGCTGTCCATTCCGGGGTGATGCACTTACAGGAGTTCCTATATCACAATGTTCAGGGTCAACACCCGGGCATGTCACCTGATCGATTTCAGGACTCATTGGACTGGCCTGGGGACAGACCATTTTTTCCGAGAGGGGGTGGGGGAGACACAGATGATGAGGATTGATAGTATATTGACACTGGTGGTGTCTTTCATTCTTTTCACTTTTCCACTCTTTCTTTTCACTTTTCCGTTTTCTTTTGTCATTCCTTTAATTTTAGGACTCCATACTGTACATGGCATATAATTGACATAACATACTTTTTTGCAGTACAAATTGTTAGGAATTCTTTTATTCATTTTTAGGACTTTAGGAATAGGGATTTAAGGAAATAAGTTTAAAATCTCAAAGCTAGGCAGTCTAACTAACTGAATTAGGAGAGAAATAGGAATTTTGTGATTAAATCCATAATAAGTTAGGATTAGGATATTATGCAGGAAAATATATCAAGGTAGTTAATTAATTTCAATAAGTGAATTCATCAAGGAAATTAGCCAAAAAGCCGGTGAGTTATGAGACCAAACACTTAAAATGAGAGTTTTCACCGTTGCTTGTCAACTATTATTGCTTGAGTTTTTTGATTTTATTTTGCACATGAAAAATATGGAAGTGATAAAGGCAAACTTGTGTTTATGAAGTAATTGCTCAGTGCCAAAAAGCCAACCCATGAAAAATTTTTCCAATTTTTTTTTGTAACCCATTTGAGCTTTAATGTTTCTTTTCTTATGCACCCCAGCCAAAATAATGTCTATATCCTATCCCTTACACACTTAGGATAGAGAGCAAAGGTGCGGTTTGATAAAATGGGTGAATTGGTTGGTTACTTGAAAGTGAATTGGATGGTTACTTGAAGAAATACAAAAAGCAGGAACAAGCAAGCAAAGTGAATCACTCCCTCAAGAATATAAAAGAAAAACAAAAGGCGAATGAAAAAGGGAGTGAATCACCAAATAAAGAGAATAGGCCAACTAAATGATGCAAAATCAAGAATGAAATGGAGAATTGAGAGAAAGTTCAAGAAAAGAAAAATTCAAATATGCTCTATATTCCAGTGTTTCCTTGCATATCCAGAAAAACCATCGGTTCTTGATAGCCCAGTCTCGTTACAACCAAGAAAGACCTTTTGATCCATGATTTACCATGTGCATGTTTATTAACCAGAAACGACTATCAATTTTAGTTGTTCAACTGCTGTGAAAAATTGAGGGAAACACTTACCCGTGAGCATGAGAGAATTCCTTGATTTATCACTTATTGTTTTGGTTACTACTTTTGAAAAAGTTTGAATGTGTTTTTATCCTGTTCTGATTGAGTCTTGGAAACACCACTTAATTCTGATTTTCAATCTGATATTTGGAAAGTGACAGCTACCTAGCAAAGAGGTGATGAAATTATTTCCTTATTTAGTGAGAACCATGATTGGGGATTGAGTTCATTTAATTGCAAAAGGTTTTCTTGCTTGAGGACAAGCAAGAAGCTAAGTTGGGGGGAATGTGATAAGTGCTAAATTAATGATAAATTTCTATATAATTACAACACTTATCATGGGAAAAATATTAGATTTATACCCCAAATTACCTCTTTTAAGTATAAAATACAGATCTTGTGATTATTTGATTCAAATTTGAATTTGATGCTATTTTGATAAGAAATCTGTTGATTTTGCAGATAAAAGGAAAGTTTTAAATGGAGTAACAAGATAGCAGCAAATAAAGATAAGATCAACAAGAGATCAAGCTAAAAAGAGGGAAATCAGGAAAGCACAGCAAATAAGGATAAGATCAGCAAGAGATCAAGCTGAAAAAGAGTAAATCAGGAAAGCAGAAAACGGAGATCTGCGCTCCACCTGCGCTGAGCGCAAGTGGAGCGTAGGAATAAAAATCCATTTTGTTTCCTGCGCTTCATCTGTGCTGAGCGCAGGTTGGAGCACAGGAACACGAAACCCTAATTTCCAATGGGCCAAAGCAAGGTTTCAACGTGCTTTCCAAAGTTCTATTTAGAGGACCTTTTGCAAAGATCAAAGGGGGAGACGGCGGAGCAGATCGGGAGCTAGAGAAAAGTGTGACAGTCTCTCTATTGGTTTGTAATGGCTACCATGAGTAGCTAAACTCTCCTTTAGGATTGAATGTAGTCGATTCAATCCCCAATTGTATTTGGATCCTCTTTGTCATTTAGGAATCACTATTTTTATAATATATTGGTATTTTTATCCTGTTCTTAATGCTTAACTCCCGTCTTTGTACCGGAGTTATGATATGATTTTATGGGCGCACTGGGAAGTGGTTTTATGAAATCAGGAGCGAGTTCTTGGGAGCCTAGGAATAGGGATCTTGAATTCTGATTTGGGTAAAAATTACTGAATAGAGTGAATACCTAGGAATAGGGTTCAACTATTGATAGCTATTAACAACTGATCTTAAAGCTAGGCAATTCAATTAAGCAGCCAAGGAATTGGTGTTTAGGGGGTTGTTATAAGGATTTCATATTTGAGGGATCTTTATCAATGAATTTTATTTGGGCTTCAATAATTATAATTATAAATTCCTAGATTTCATTGGTTTCCAAATACAAGAGGGGTGCGATAGATGAAGTTCAATCCTAGTTTCCATAATTTACTCAACTCTATCCCTATTTTCTCTCTCTTATCTCTTGTCTTTTATTTATTATTGCAATCTTCACAAACAAACATTCAAGTCTACTCTTACTTGATAAGTGTGATCACTAGAATTTAAATTGTATCGTTGCCTGTGGATACGACATCTCTCTTACTTACTATTATACTGTTGTGATATTGGTCGCTTGCCAAGATCTCAACATCTATCAGGAGTATTTTATTGTCGGTTTCATAGAAATCAGAGTCTCGTGTGATTTTACACAAATTTGTTTCTGCGAAGTGGTTGGTGAAGTCCCCAGTTTTGACTGAAAACTGTTTTGGTCATCTCTCCCTGTGCCGATTGAATTCGACCGTGAAAATTCGCAGGTGACTGGCCCAGTCTGTCAAGAGTATTTTGTTGTCGGTTTCATAGAAATAAGACTCTCGTGTGATTTTTTGTGATTTTTTTACTGCCAACTGTTCCATGAGACACTGCGACTACCGTTTTTTGACGATTTTCAGTCGGAAGATGTTTTGCGCATATCTCCCTCTATTGAATGAATCCGGTAGTGAAATTTCATGAGGTACTACTCGTGTATGTCAGGAGTATTCTGCATCAGTTTCACAGAAATCGGAGTCATGTGTGATTTTACACGAATTATTTATTGCGAGGTGGTCAGTGAAGTCCTCAATTTTGACCGAAAACTGTTTTGGTCATTTCTCCCTGTGCCGATTGAATTCGACCATGAAAATTGGCACGTGCCTGGCCTAGTCTGTCAGGAGTATTTTGGCGTCAGTTTCATAGAAATCGGAATCTCGTGTGATTTTTAGTGAATTTTTTACTGCAAGTTGTTCCGTGAGACCCTGCGACTACCATTTTTCGATGATTTTCATCCGAAAGATGTTTTGCGCATATCTCCCTCTATTGAATGAATCCAGTGTGAAATTTCATGATGTGATGTTAGGAGTATTCCCGCGTCAGTTTCACAGAAATCGGAGTCACGTGTGATGTTACACATATTTTTTACTGCGAGGTGGTCCGTGAAGTCCTCAGTTTTGACCGAAAACTATTTTGGTCATATCTCCCTGTGCGGATCGAATTCGACCGTGAAAATTCGTAGGCGACTGACCAGTTTATCAAGCGTATTTTGGCATCGAATTCACAGAAATCGGAGTCTCGTGTGATTTTTAGTCAATTTTTTACTGCGAGCTTCTTCGTGAGACCCTACGACTACCGTTTTCCGATGATTTTCAGCTGGAAGATATTTTGCGTATATCTCCCTCTATTGAATGAATCCGGGCGTGAAATTTCACGTGGTACTACCCCTGTATGTCAGGAGTATTCCCGCGTTAGTTTCATAGAAATCGGGGTCACGTGTGAGTTTACATGAATTTTTTACTGCGAGGTTGTCAGTGAAGTCCTCAGTTTTGACTGAAAACTGTTTTGGTCATATCTCCCTATGCCGATCGAATTCGACCGTGAAAATTCACAGGTGCCTAGCCCAGTCTGTCAGGATTTTTTTGCGTCGGTTTCATAGAAATCGGAGTCTTGTGTGATTTTTAGTGAATATTTTTACTACGAGTTGTTCCGTGAGACCCTGAGACTACCGTTTTCCGATGATATTCAGCCGAAAGATGATGGCACCTGTCAGTAGAATTCTGAGCTGACAACTGAAAGCTAGGATCAAGCATGGAGCTGAATCAAGCACGGGTCAACCATACCTTGGTCAACCCAACCATAATCACTCATTGACCATTGACCAAAGACCAAGTAACAAGGAGACTCATCTTAATTAGGATATTAATTAGCTTAATTAGAGTTTTATTTGTAATTAGGACATACATGTAATTTTTCCTCTTTTTCTTCATGAAAGGGCCGCTAATTAGGTGGGTTTAATGGCTTAGGAGTTAGTTTAGCTACTTAGCATTGGGATCATGGTTCAAATCCCACATTAGGAAGCTTTCTCCCCAAGTTGTATTTTTCCTCCTTTTATTTTCCTCTTGGCCGCCCCTTTCCCCTATAAATAGGGAGGCCCTCTCTTGCATTTGTAACTTTGATGAATTAGTAAAGGCATTCTGCCCATTTTCCTCCTCAATTGTGAGTTGAGAAGGCTTGGTGGTTCTTGCTTAAACCAACCAGAGACTTATCTGATTCTCCTTAATCAGTGGCGTCTAGCACTAGGACTTATCTGCTATGGGGGTTGCCTGCTTCAGTGGCGTCCATTTCATCTCTTCCTCTTCCAATTTTTCCTTTTAATTTCCTCTTTTTGGTACCCACAAGGTCGCGACCTTGCTGCTCAATTTGTGCCTCATGACCAAATTGTTTGTTAAGACAAACTCACCCGTAAGTGTTTTAATGAAACCAAACCATCAAAAGTTAATGTACAAAAAAAGATGAATATATGAGATGTCTTGTTTCTACTGACTATGGGCTCAAGTGGTTGCAGAGTTTAGTCTATTATGCTGCAGGATAATTTCCTCTTCTGGTAAGGCAAGTTAAGATGCTAAGGAAACTGCAAATCTAAAAATCAACCCTTGAAGAATATAAACTTGAAGTGCTAAATGCAGTCAAAGCAAAATTTGGTCACAGTCAGAATAAAGACCAAGAGTTACAAAGAGCTAAGAAAAAGAGATAAGACTCAGACAAGGATTAAAATTGAGAACATAGACTAAGACTCAGACAAAGACTGAGACTTAGACAGAGACCAAGACTCAGACACAAGCCCAAGACAGAGACAGAGACTCAGATGCAAGATTAGCCTAAGACCTAGCCTAAGACTCAAACTCAGCATGAGACGCATGGTTCATAAAAATAACAGAAGTCAAGGCAAGTACACTGTGCACACTGCAACAACCAGAGCAGGCTTGAACACAGCAGTACAACGTCAGCAAAAGGCATTCCCTCTCTCTTATGTAATGGCTATTAACGGGAAGAAATGGCTAGTTTGTGTTTGAATTAAAAAGCAAGTCCAAGACAAGACTAAGTAAGAGACTACACTAAATACTTCCATATTTTTGTGTCTCAACTACATCTTAACTCAGTCCCAAGTCTATCTCAACTCAGATTTAGTTACACTTGAGTGCATCTCTAGTAGTCTCACATATTCTCTTTCACTCTATTACTATCCTTTACTTGTAACTCTTAGAGAGAGAATACCTCTAGCTAATCTCACTGTATATCTGTACCTTGTACGCTATAAGATAGATCATTATCATATTTCTACTCCTGTAAAGATTCTCAACTGAGATAAGAGGAAGCCTAGTCTCAGTGTGAGCTGTAAGAACCTGAAGAGGCTAAGTGAAGAATACTTGAATCTTAGTCATGTTAGGAGAGCCTAAGCTTGGTGAGAAGGTGAGCCTGAAGAGCATCAGCCTCTTGGGGTTGAGCACACCTGCATGTGAAGAGGATAAAGATCCATGGCTGGGCCAAGCACAAGTTTCTTTATTCGTGAAGGAGCATCCACCAATAGGCCACCTACCTTTGATGGAACAGAGTACTACTACTGGAAGGACAGGATGAGACTTTTCATTGAGTCTCAACATGTTGATTTATGGGAAATTATTGAGTTAGGTCCCTATATGCCTTTTGCCATTGATGAACTTGGTTTGAGAGCAGCAAAGCCTAGGGAATCCTGGACAGAAGCTGAGAAGAGCAAATATGTTCTCAACTCAAGAGCCAAATATCTACTCACATGTGCACTAAGTCGTAGTGAGTATGACAAGGTAGCTGGCTGTGTATTAGCAAAGGAGATATGGGATGCACTTGAAGTTGAGCATGAAGGAACAAACCAAGTTAAAGAAGCTAATATCAACATACTGGTTAGACAGTATGAGCTCTTCAAGATGAATGAAGATGAAGGAATTGAAGACATGGTAAGACGCTTCACAGTCATCACCAATGATCTCAAATCCCTGGGAAGAACCTACTCAAATCAAGACATGGTGATAAAAATCCTAAGAAGTCTACCCAAACCTTGGAGGCCTAAGGTCACAACAATACAAGAAGCCAAGGATCTCAGCACACTCAGACTAGATGAATTTGGGTCACTAAAAGTGCATGAACAGGAGCTAATGGAAGAAGAACTCATCAGACATCCAAAGACAATAGCTTTGAAAGTATCATCCAGCAGCTCCAAAGGTAAGAAGGTAAGCTCATCTCATCAAATTTCACTAAACTCATCTCATGACACAGATAGTGAGGAATATGAAGATGATGATGATGAAACTAAGATGGATGATGAGATAGCCTTCATTTCAAGAAAGATAAGACGCATGTGGAAATCTAGAGGAAATGGAAGACGAAGATTTCCATCCAGAAGAGGTGAGATCAAGGCTGAAAATAAGGGACAAATCATATGCTATGAATGCAACAAGTCTGGTCATATCAAGGCTGAATGTCCTCAGCTAAAGAAAGACACAAAGAGGAGTCCAAGGAAGAAGGCCATGATGGCCACCTGGGATGACACAAAGGAAGAGGAAAGCCAAGATGATGAGTCAGCCAATCTGTGTCTGATGGCTGATGGAGATTCCTCAGATGAAGAGGTATATGAATCTGACTCTGAACTCTCTTTCAATGAGCTTAACTCTGCCATTGAAAATCTCCTGTATGATTCAAATCTTCTTGCCTCAAAAAGCTCTCTGTTAAAATCTGAATTGAATACAACTTTAGAAAAAATCAAGTTTCTTGTAAAGGAGAATGGGGATTTGAATCATAAAAATGCTAGCCTCATGTTGTCTCACATGAAGCTATCTGAGCGCATCAAGGCTCAGACTCAAGCTCAAGCTGAGCTGGAATCAAGAAACCTTCTTGATGAAAACAATAAACTTAGAAATCAAAATAGAATTCTCATAGATGATCTGGCTAAATTTGTTAAAGGAACAAAAAACCTTGAGAGATTGACTGGATCTCAAAAAGGATTTTTTGACAAAGCTGGGTTAGGTTATGAAAAATCTACAAATGAAGTTTGGTATAAAAACTTTTTTATTCTAGCAAAGAAACGTAAAGAGAGATGCTCTTGCTGTAGTAAATTTGACCATAAGACTTCAGATTGCTACATGAGACAAGTAGCAGTCAGGAGGAAGGCATCTAACCACATAGGACCCAAATACAAGTGGGTACCTAAAGCTAAATCTCAATGTGTTGCAGACTTTCCTAGCAGCAGCAAAAACAAAGAACCCGTGGGTACTGGATAGTGGGTTCTCAAGGCACATGACAGGGGACAAAAGCAAGTTCCTAACACTTGAAGAAAAAGCAGCTGGAGTTGTCTCATTTAGAGACAACAGCAAAGCTCAGATCAAGGGAATTGGTAAGATTGGTAAGACAAACTTAGCTCAAATTGAAAATGTTTATTTTGTTTAGGGTTTGAAACACAACCTACTTAGTATTAGCCAATTGTGTGACAATGGTAATCATGTTAATTTCCAACCTACCTTTTGTAAGATCATAGACTCTAAGACTGGAAAAACAATTTTCTCAGGAGAAAGGAACAAAAATCTTTACTCAGTCTCTCTTGAGAGTCTGTCTGATCTCACCTGCCTTGTGTCTCATGATCATGGAAAATGGTTATGGCACAAAAGAGTAGGACATATCAACATGAGAACCATTGGTTAACTTTCAAATCAATCTCTTGTCAAAGGGTTACCTAAGATCAAGTTTGACAAAGATATGATGTGTGAGTCTTGCATAAAAAGCAAACATACTAAGACAAGCTTTAAACCCAAGTCTCATGTAAGTACCACCAGACATCTTGAGATGCTCCACATTGATTTGTTTGGACCTACTAAGACTACAAGTCTTAGTGGCAAAAAATATGGTTTTGTAGTAGTGGATGACTTCTCAAGATATACATGGGTTCTGTTCCTCTCTCATAAGGATGAATCCTATGAAAATTTTAAAATATTTTGCAAGAAGGTGCAATCTGAGAAAGGGTATGGAATTGGTACTATGAGAAGTGACCATGGAGGAGAATTTGAGAATGTCAAATTCAAGAACTACTTTGATAAAAATGGCATTACCCATAACTTCTCTTGTCCTAGAACATCCCAACAAAATGGTGTAGTTGAAAGAAAGAATAGAACTCTCCAAGAGATGGAAAGAACTTTGTTATGTGACTCTGGAGTTGAAAAATACTTTTGGGCAGAGGTTGTAAACACCTCTTGCTACATCATCAACAGAGTTACTATAAGGAAGATCTTAAATAAAACCCCTTATGAATTATGGAAAGGGAGAAAGCATTCTATCTCTTACTTTCATGTGTTTGGATGTGTCTGTTACATTCTTAACACAAAGGATTTGTTGGGAAAATTTGACACAAAGTCTGACAAAAGAATTTTTCTTGGTTATTCCCTAACATCAAAAGCTTACCGCGTTTATAATCTGAGAACTAAAGCTATTGAAGAGTATATGCATGTAGTGTTCAATGAGATTCAGGGAATCCCACAAAAGAAAGTAGAAGAAGAAATTGAAGAAATGATGGGAGACTTAAGGATCTCAAACAAAGAAGCTGAAGAGAAGGCAAGACTCTACTCAGATCAAAAGGATATGAGATCACCTCAAACTGAACCAAGATGGGGACCTCAGACTGAGATCAGGAAGACACCTCAGACTGAGTTGCACAGAGGTCTCCAACCTGAGACTGAAGGTGACTCTCAAGCCTGAGAAAAGAATGAAGAACAGTTTGAGAAGGAACCAGTGAGATAAACTGCACCTGAGACTCAGAATGAGCATGCATCTGAAATGCCCAGAAGCTGGAGACTAGTCAAATCTCATCCAAGTGAACAAATCATAGGAGAAACATCAGACAGAGTGAGAACAAGATCTTCTTTCAGAAGAAGTGAGAATCTAATGGCTCTTCTATCCAGTATAGAACCCAAGGATATTCAAGAAGCTTTAAAAGATGAATCTTGGGTCAAGGCAATGGAGGAAGAGCTCAACCAATTTGATAAGAGCAAGGTTTGGGATCTTGTACCCCTTCCCTCTCATCAATCCATAATTGGGACTAGATGGGTGTTTTGTAACAAACTAAATGAGAAGGGCAAAGTAATGAGGAACAAGGCCAGATTGGTAGCACAGAGATACAATCAACAAGAAGGAATAGACTATGATGAGACCTTTGCACCTGTGGCTATACTTGAGGCAATCAGAATTCTCTCAGCCTTTGTTGCGCACAAGGACTTCAAATTATACCAAATGGATGTGAAGAGTGCCTTCTTAAATGGTATAATTGAAGAGGAAGTGTATGTAAGACACCCTGAGTATGTCTTGAGACTCAGAAAAGCTCTCTATGGACTTAAGCAAGCTCCCAGAGCTTGGTATGACATACTGAGCTCATTTCTTATTCAAAACGGGTTCTCCAGAGGTCAAATTGATACCACTCTGTTCAAAAGGGAGTATGATAGAGATTTATTAATTGTTCAAAGATATGTGGATGATATTATATTTGGTTCAACTAACGAATCTTTGTAGAGAGTTTTCAAGTCTCATGCAGGGTGAGTTTGAGATGAGCATGATGGGTGAACTAAGATTCTTCCTAGGTCTACAAATCAAACAACAATCAAATGACATCTTCATATATCAAGAAAAATATGCAAATGACCTATTGGTCAAATTTAAAATGAATGATGCCAAGCCAATGAAGACACCAATGCACCCATCAACTCATATAGACAAAGATGAGCAAGGTAAGTTAGTCTCAGAGAAGTTGTATAGAGGTATGATTGGATCACTCATGTACTTAACTGCTAGTAGGCCAGATATCCAATATGCTGTAGGAATCTGTGCTAGATATCAATCTGATCCTAAAGAATCTCACCTCTCAGCTGTTAAAAGAATTTTTAGATATTTAATTGGAACCACTAATCTTGGTCTTTGGTATGAGAAGGGAACCAGTTTGATCTTACAAGCTATAATGATGCTGACTTTGCTGGAGACAAGCTGGATAGAAAAAGTACAAATGGGACTTGTCAGTTCCTAGGAAAATGCCTTGTCTCATGGTCGTGTAAGAAGCAGAACACAATAGCTCTAGCTATAATTGAAGCTGAGTACGTCTCAGCTGCAGCTTGTTGTACCCAAGTATTGTGGATCAAATCTCAAATACTTGATTATGCACTAAGGTACTCTAAAATTCCAATTCTATGTGATAATACCAGTGCCATTAATCTAGCAAAAAATCCCATTAATCATTCAAGATCTAAGCATATTGACATAAAGCATCATTTTATTAGAGATCTTGTCCAAAGAGGGAATGTGGAACTTATTTTTGTGGAAACCAAAAATCAATTGGCTGACATTTTTACAAAACCTCTTGTTGAATATACATTCAAATTTATTTTAAATCTCTTGAATATGCATGCATGTGAATAATTGCAAGCTACAAATTTCTTTTAACACATTATTTGTTCAAAGGAGAAACTAAGTCCAGAGCTGAGACTTACCTCAGCCCTAAGACTTAGTCTGAGAAGAGATTGAGGTAAGACTTAGAGTAGGTCAGATGGGAAAACCAAAACGTCAAGAGAGATGTTGGTAACTGTCTCTTAGATAACTGACACCTAACGGCTATAAAAACAACACACCACTAGTCGTTATATTTAAGAAAGACTTAATCGTTCAACCACTTTGTGTAACTCCCTACTAAGTCTCTCTCTTATTTTCTCCGTCTCTCTCCTTTTCTATAAAACAAAACACTTATTCTTCTAAGTGACTCTCACAAATGCGCATTAAAATTCCTGGCATCAAGATCCCTCCTCCACATCTCTCATCATCTTCCTCATTTCCAGAACTGAGTATGTCTTCAAGCTCAAATGAATCTCTTGGCTCTTTGGCATCTAGCCAAGAAAGGTTAACTCGCTCACCAACACCTGAACCAAGCCATGAATGTGAAGCCACACAGACCCAAACACCACCCTCATCAAAATCCAACTCCACTCCATCACGTAAGACTAAATCATCCTCCTCCTCTAAGCTAAAATCCCCTCCACGGAAATCCAGAAGAATAGCTTCAAATGTGGTGCAAACCTCTGCACCAAAACCTCCAAGATCTCCACAACATGTGGATCTTACTGTCCCATCTTCCTCTTACAAAGGGAAAGGAAAGGCTAGAGAAAGCAGTAAGAGACTGTCTTTCCAATCCGATCTCTTTCCAAATGAAGCTGTTGAGAACAAGTTCACCACAAGATTTAAGGAGAGGAAAGTTGTCATTGGACGAGTTCTTCTTCTTGACGAACTGAAGCAAGCCAATGGGACGTTGCCCCCTACATCAAAAAACAAGGCTGGGAAGCTTATTTATGTATGTCTGAACCAGTATATCCAAGACTCACAAGGGCATTTTATGCCTCTTGTACGACTGCACAAGGAGCATCTCATGGCTTACCTCATGTGGAAGCCAATCTCAAAGGAGTTCATATGGAACTGACTGAGGAAGTGCTTGGAGTGATCGTACAGGCTCCAGTGGACGACAACAGAATTTACAACGAGGGACAGTGGTGGAATCAACTGGGCATTCCTCCAGAGAGTGTTGCCTCATCTCTCTTCACCTAAGCTGGGCTGAGCAACAACTCCAACTCACTCAATCATTTTGGACGCTTTCTGTATCATCTTATTGTGAAGTCTGTGATTCCAAGAGCTGGAACTTTTGACAAGCTTTACCCCATTGATCTGATGGTCATGTACCATCTTAAACATGCTATAGCTTTGAACCTCCCCTTTCTCATTCTCAAGCACATGGAGCACGCGTACAAAAATTCCAAGATCACTGCTTCTCTGCCGTTTGCTATGCTGGTTACCAAAATCTTGAAGCACTTCAAGGTGGACCTCTCAAGAAATGAGGAATCTCAGGAGAGACCCTCATTCTTTGGAAAATCTAACATTCAAGCCTTGAAGCTGGACAACAAGGTAATCCCTCCTCGCACCTTCTCAATTCCATCTAATTCTCCATCTAAGGTTCCCCCAAACACACAAGCCTCTCCTTCCTAAAAAATGTCCTGTCCAGAAACAGTGACAAAGCAAAAGAAAAAGAAACATGTTGAAGAGACTACTGGTGCTGCGTCTGAAGCTGCAATAGATGCCACCGAGAAGAAGAAGGAAAAGAAAAGAAAGGAGCAGCCTGAGGTCTCTGGTGACTCAGAAGTGAGGAGAAAGAAGAAGAAGAGAAACAAAGAAAAAGAAGTCTCAATGGCACTGGTACACTCCGAGCCTCAACCACTGAGGTCAGAACCATCACAACAAACTGAGACAATGGTTGAGACAGAAGCTCAAGCTGAACCTCAAGATGAACGTCCCGAGACTCCAACTCCACCAGGCTCACCCCAACCTTTTACTCCTCCATCACCTTCTTTAATCACTAAAATTGTTGTTAAGACTCTTGCAGGCCTAGACAAAGAAGGAAACCTTCATCCTGAACAATCTGAACCGCAAGAGAGAGTCTCACATCCACCAGCTGACACTGTTCCAACCACTCAGGAACCAAGTAAGACATCAGCTCCATCTCTACCTCCTTTCACTCCAATTCACCCCTCCACTCTACCTACACTTGGATAATCTTTGGTTGAGACACTTTTCAGTTATCCCATTCCATCACCATCACTAATCTATGATCAATCAGCTCCACCATCTGCTGCCCCTGTCTCAACTCCTGCACAATCTATTCCCACTTATCTCTCAGACTCCATCAATACCTTCCTCAATCAGCTACAAAAGGAACAAAAGCACCAACAACAAGAACTTGACACAAGTCAACATAAGGAACAATAGAAAATTCTGAAGGAGCTAAAAAAGAACAAACAAAGGCAGGAAGCAATACTTAATGGCATGGACATGGTCCTTCAAGCTATCAGCACCTCAAACGACTATAATCACAAGCTGCACCTGCATCTGTCAAATTTTCCTCTTTTGCCTGCTATTCCTCAATCTGTGCCAAGGCCTCCTGGATCTCCTTCTAACTCATCTTCTTCCCCATCTAATTAAACTAGTTATTGTTTATGTTTTGATAATGGCAAAAGGGGGAGTAGTTTCTAGTTTGTTGAGGATTTAGATCTTTAGTTGACAGCATCTTGTTTGTTTTATGCTTGTTAGTTGCAAGTTTAAATATTTTTATTTTGACTATGTAATGTCTCAGCTTCATACTTATCAATGAAATACTTATCTTTTGCATCCATTCAAAGTCATGTATCTGAGCCTTATTTCCTTAGCAAAATGAACATCTCAAGTCTGAACTTAATGCTAATTAAGATCTTGAGCCAAATGAAATAAGGAATCTTATAAACAAAAAAAGAGCTCAGACTCAGGGGGAGCTGAGGCTCAATTTTTTAAGTTAAAAAAAGGAACTCAGACTCATGGGAAATTGAGACCCATTTTTAACTTAAGAAATTCAAAAATTGACTAAACTTTTATGGTTTGCCATCATCAAAAAGGGGGAGATTGTTAAGACAAACTCACCCGTAAGTGTTTTAATTAAACCAAACCATCAAAAGTTAATGTACAAAAAAGATGAATATATGAGATGTCTTTTTTCTACTGGTTGTGTGCTCAAGTGGTTGCAGAGTTTAGTCTCTTATGCTGTAGGATAATTTCCTCTTCTAGTAAGGCAAGTTAAGATTCTAAGGAAACTGCAAATCTAAAAATCAACCCTTGAAGAATTCAAAGCTGAAGTGCTAAATGCAGTCAAAGCAAAATTTTGTCACAATCAGAATCAAGACCAAGAGTTACAAAGAGCTTAAAAAAGAGATAAGACTCAGTCAGAGAGCAAAACTGAGAACAGAGACTAAGACTCAGATAGAGACTTAGACTTAGACAGAGACTAAGACTAAGACAGAGACCAAGACTCAGATATAAGCCCAAGACATAGACAAAGACTCAGATGCAAGATTAGCCAAAAACCTGTTGAGTCTCAAAATATTATTAAGTAATTAATAATGTTTTAAGTCTCATAATCCTAAGTTTTAATGAATAACAAATTTGGTTAAAGCATTCTGAAAGATTGTGCAAATTCTCTTAAAGGTATTTTCTATGTTTCAGCAACCCTCTGGAAGAGCAACCCTCCGAAGCAAAGCAACCCTCTGAAGTGGTGCAACCTTATGAAGGAGAGGAACCCTCTAAAGAGTCAGGACCTGCTGAAGTAATCAACCTTCTGAAGAGATGTGCTATATGGAATATGAAGACCTGCTGAAGACATCCAACGTGGCATTTTGTCTGAAGTCAAAAGGTTTTCTGCTCAAAACCTAAAAGCTTTCTCAACGTCTTCTGCAACACTTTTTCTTAAGCAAAGAATTACAGAGTCCTTTTTGAATATATTTGAATCATCGTACCAGAAAAGGAAATCTATGTATCATAGTACTTGCAAAGTGTCAAAACTGAGTCATCGCTGTTCACCTGCTCTGTATAAAGTCAGAAGCTATCAGAAAATTTCACAAAGGACTCTTTAGCATTTAATGCTATCTCTTAACGGTGAATTCAACAATCTTCAACGGATTTATACTTCATCCCTGTATATAGCTTCGTGAAAGACTTCAAAATAGAGGAGGGAAGAAAACATATCAAACCAATACTCTGCCAAATTTACGCTGCAAATACTCTTTGATTATTGTACTCAAAATTCACTTATCCTGAGTTATACTTAGTTATTTTGTACAAGTTTATTTCAGTTTAAGTTAGGAACTATGTTTTAGTTCAGTAACTTAAACAAATCTCTTTGTAAACACTATTAAGTGTCTGAGAGCCTGGAGAGGCTTGGTGGAAGAAAGAATACTTGTTGTTGAGCCTGGAGAGGCTTGTTGTTTAAATAATACTTAGTGTAGAGCCTGAAGAGGCTTGGTAGGAAAGAATACTTGTTGCTGTAGAGCCTGAAGAGGCTTGATAGAAAAGAATACTTGTAATCTCTAAGATTAGTGGAAAATCCTTAGCTGGTTGCTTTGGGACTAGACGTAGCTCACAGTGGTGATGGGTGAACCAGTATAAATCTTTGGCTAAGTCTTCTCTTACCCTTAACTCATTTAAATTTGGTTTATACTAACGTGGAGGGTTCTGAGATTGTTGTTTTATAACTCTAAGCTGAAAAACGATTTTAGTTAACTGAAAAACAAGTTTTCTGAACTGTTTTATTGAACCTGTTGAAGCAACTTCAGCAAGTATAAAACTTCCAATTTCAGCAAGTTATAAGAATCTCTTTGTGAAAATTGCCACTTGTAAAAGGTTTTCCAAAAACTGCTTAAGATTTAAAAAACACTATTCAACCCCCTTATAGTGTTTCTTGTGGTTTCTACAGTTGGTATCAGAACTCAACCTCGGGTTAAACATCTAACAGTTCTGAGGAGAATGATCCAAATGGAAACATCAACAAGCTATGATCACTACATTTCTGAAGGAGCATCTGTCACTAAGCCTCCAATTTTCAACAGAACTGATTATTAATACTAGAGAGAACATATGAAGCTGTTCATTGAAAGCAACAATCTGGATCTCTGGGATATAATTACTGATGGTGATTATGTTCCTCAAAGAAATGGAGTGCCTATTCCAAAAGCTGAGTGGTCTTATGAGCAAAAAGTCAGAGTACAACTTAATGCTCAAGCTAAACTCTACTTAGTTTGTTCTCTAAACAAGACTAAGTATGAGAAGGTACAAGGATGCAACTCTGCTAAGGAAATATGGGACTTGCTGGCTTCATCAATTCATGAAGATGCTATGGATGTCAAATCAGCTCAATCAGACCTGGAGAACTCTCCCTCAAAAGATGGAGAGGATTCATCTGAAGAAGCAAACCTGTGCTTGATGGCAAGACAACTTTCTTCAGAAGGTACAGATTCCAAGGTAATATCACTAACTCTTCAAGATGAGTGTGATGATTTGGTGGACAGTTCAAAGGAACTTTTTAAAAAGTATAAGAAGCTCTCTAATGCATACACTGTTATATGCAATAAAAACAAAGTTGTTGAAAAGGAGAATCTTATACTTAGAGAAAAGATTCTGGAACATGAAAATAGTAATTCCAAAAATCTATTTGAAAAAAATCAAAGTCTTCAAAGATAGATTAAGGAACTTACTAAAGACCTAGCCAATTTTGTTGAAGGAACTAATAATCTTAATAGATTATTGGGAACTCAAAGAAGTTTTAAAAACAAACATGGCTTGGGTTTCTCTGGTAAATCATCATCAAATTCATCAACTTCTGAATTTCCCAAAAAGGCTAAAAAGAAGGTAGATGGGTGTATTCATTGTGATAAACCTGGAAAACATGTGTCTAAGTGTAAACAAAAAGAAAAATCTACACCCAGAACTAACCCAAGTGGACCCAAGACAATATGGGCACCAAAGACCTCAATTGTTACTCTTGCAGATGTCTTAGATAAATCAAAGAAGACACCCAGAATAACCACATAGGAATGGATGCGTTCAACTCTTGATGGAAGGAAGGTGTATGTACCCAGACCTTAGAACAAGAGCTACTAAAATGGTCATCCTCAATACATTTCAGAAAACAATGTTGAGTCTCAACAGATGCAACTCACTTTGGTCATACATTGAAAATCCTTGTTGGTAACATCTTTTATAATTGCAAATAAATATCTAAGAATACATGCTTTATCTGAAAATTTGGTGTTATTTGATATATGTGAACTTTCTGAAATACTTGAACTCTCTGATATTTGAACTTGCTGAAATTTGTGTGTCTATTGAAATAACTGTTACTTGCTGAAGTATTTTGCTCTTGCTGAACACAAATACTTTCTAAAGTGTCACTTGATGACGTGGCTATCTGAGACGGTTGGCTTTTCACCTTTCCAATGTCTCTTACACAACGCACGACTCCCTATGTCTGTGCTGGGTGCTGAGTCTATTTATAGGGCGCGTGGGAAGTCTCTCATGGTTACTCTCTCTTTGCCTTCTCACACTCTCAACTTCCAGAAACCGTTCATTATTCTCAAGCTCTCATCTTTCTCAAGCCCTAGTTTCTCTCAAGCTTTCTGCTTCTTCAATGGCCCCCAAGAAAGGTGATGCTGCTTCTTCCAAGGCTGGTGGGAAGATTGTCCCTACCAGGTGTGTGAAACTTGAGCATCTTGTTGAATATGGTCATGATCTCACTGAATATTTTGAAGCTGCGGGTTGGACTCCATTCTTTGAGAACATCTACTGCTCATGGCATGAGGCCAGTGTGTTTGAATTCTAGAGAACTGCCAGAGTGATTGAAGGGAACAAGAGCGTCTCTCTTAGGGCAACAGTTATGGGAGTAGATGTCTTCGTTGATTCCTCAATGTTGGAGACTATGACCAAAGTGAAGGTTGTAGGAGCAAAGTTCACTCCTGACTAGGAGATGCACAATGGAGGACCAAGAATGTACAATAAGATGTTGTTTAGGTCAGAAACTCCTTTAAACATGAATGGAACTGGGTTGCTGCAAGTTCCTAGGCTGTTGCTTGCCATTCTTGGTTGTTGTGTGCTTCCAAAAGGAGGAAGCAAGAATCATGTTTCTGAACTGGAGAGGTTGATGTGGACATCAGTCAAACAGTCAGCAGGTTAGGTGGGCCCATGACAAGGGCGCAGGCTAGGAAGGCTAAGGAGGCACTACAACTTGTCATCAAGGAAGTCCAGTCTCAAAACATACAAAACATTAATGGAAGTCCTCAGTTCATTAATTGCACTCAAGTTGAAGAGGATGGACCAATTGATGGAGAGACAGTTGCATTTAATGCAACTACCAGTTGAAGCACTTTCAAGCAAGAGAAGTGGCATTTTGGGCGGCCACTTCATGTTTTATTTGCTGAATTTTAGTTTTTTATTTGCTTTCAATAAGCTTGTAGGAGTTACAAGACACAAGGTTTTAATTTTTTGTGGTTATGTTTCCTATTCTGGTGGTTACAAAACATGATGATAATTGCATTAAAATCATGTCTGCTAGCCGTTGGAAGGAAGCTTGCAAGGTGTGCATGAACCTAGCCATATTTTAAGCTACATGGAAGCCTAAAGTCTCATCAAAATGTGTGGCCACATGTGTGTAATTTTGGCTGAATAAAGAGTCATCAAGAAGGGCCAACAAGGTTGTAAATGGCTGCATGAATGATCATCAAAGTGGCGGCCAACATTCATGAGTTGGGAGTTACAAATTGAAGCCAAACTTAATCACAATGGGCTGTTTTGGGCGGCTACATCATGGCTGAATCGAATGGCCAATTATTTCATGTTTTAGTGGTTACAAATCAAAGAATAATTCAGCCACATGTGCAAGAAAAGCTGGCTGGTTTTTGCGGCTACACAAGCTAGAAAAAGACCTAGTTTCTAGTTAATTAGTTTACTACTTTCCTTATTTATTTTTGTAGTAAAATTATGTATGAATGGGAATTATTTGAGGGGAATTTTTGGGAAGTTTGAGGCGTGTAACCCTAGCCGGTTGCATGACTAATGAACCACTTGTAACTTTTATAAATTCATGCTTCATGCATGCAAGAAAGGTTAGAAATTTGATACAGAAAATTACCTATACTTTGAGAGTGTTTCTCTAAGTTTCTTGCTAGTCAAGAGTGAAAATTATCAAATGTTTTTTCACCTTTGTGTGTGTATCTTCAAGGACTTATCTTTCAAGCCTTGAAAGTGTGACGTCCATCCCTATCTCTTCTTCTTCTTCTACGAATTATTTTTGAGTTCAAAACCTATATTTTTCCTATACGTCTTACTTGGTTCATAAGTGATTTATTTATCAAGTTTTTCTTAGGTTGAATATTGTTTTGGCAAGGTTACTACTTGGTTATCATCTTTCTTATTTCATCCATTTTATTTTATTTGAGTACTCGCAGAAAAGAAAAGAAAAGAAAAAGAAAGAAAATAGCAAAAGAAAAGAAAAAGAAAATATTGCGAAAAAACAGAAAAAGTACTTGTCAAGAAAAGTGTAGTTTTATTCAGAAATTTCTAAGGTCCATGAAAAATAGAACCTCAAGGTTCACATCAGAGGTTTCGTCTTATCCATTTGCTGCAAAAGAAGATGCTCAACTTGCCAAGGATTCTTCTCTATCACATGATCAGAAGGGCAAGGGATTCTGCTGCCAACCTTCCACACAACACCCTAATAATGCAAATTAGGCTTCATTACAAGATCCCAATGGAGAAGAAGTACGATCAGAAGCCTCCATCTTTCTTCACTGCCACCAATATTAAGCAGATGGGTATTGACATCAAGAAACCTACTCCTGAACCCTCTGTTAAATAAGCTCTTGCTGCTGAAAAGGCTTTTGCTATTGGAAGATCAGTTCTTGAGATTCTTGAAAATGAACTTTAGGGAGAAGCAAGAAAGGATGAATTCCAACCTGCTGCTGAAACTCCTGTGAAGAAGGTTGTGAAAAAGAAAAGAACCAAAGTCTCTCAGAAGGTTCGTGATGTTGTTGTTATTCAACGGGTTTGGGAGATTGAAGCTGCTTTTCAAAGGGTAACACCATCTGAAAAGGTGTCTGATGTGGCACTACTTCTAGCTTCTGAACCTGTTCAGAAAGTTGCTAGTGAACCTGCTGAAATTGTTGGTTAGGATGCTGAGGTTGTTATTACTAAGGTCACTGAGCCTACCTCAACTTCCGAGGGACAGGCCATGATGGTTGATTTGCCAAGTGAAGGCTCTTCTGAAAAGCCTATTGCTGTTATGCCTTTGGCTACAAGTCATCTAGATCTTGAACTTCAGGAAGTTGCTGCTCTTGCAAATGCTTTGGATGAGGAAGAAGCTAGAAAAGCTAAGGAACAAGAAGATCAGGACCATGCTATTGCTATTGCTGCTCAGTAAGCAATCCTTGAAGATTAAAGGTTAGAATCTTCTTCCAAGCCCAAAAGGAAAAGAGTGTCTAAAACCTTGAGGGTGAAGAGAAGAAGACTTCTTTCCCCAGTTCTTGAAGAGCCTCCAGGCCCCATGATTACAAGGAGCAGATCTATTCAACAGGAGGATGCTGTGAAATTTCAGCAAACAGCTGAGGAGATAAGATCTCAGAAGATCTTGCAGCTGAAGAGTTTAAAGCTAAAAAGGACACCTGCTAAACCTACTGCTGAGGCTGTTCCTTACAAAAAGATCAAGGTCAACTTTGGGAATCTTGATCCCATTGATTTAGAATATGATCTTAGCCCCTCTGTTGTACCTGTGAAGGTTCTAGAATCTGTTATTGTTAAGGCTACTAAACCTACACCTGCTGAAATCATTGCTACTGCTGCACCACCTTCAACTCCTCCATCTTATTCATCATCATCATCTAAACAAGAAGAAGAGGAAATTTCAACTGATCCCATTCAAAAGGAAACATCCATTATTCCTACTGAACCAAGGATAATTAATTGGATGAAACAAGGAAGCTATGTGTGGAAAGGAGAAGGAAAGTTTGAATGGGAAGGTAGCCACCCTTCAAGGGATAACCTGCTGAAGCCTAAGTCAAAGGACTTATCAAGAAAACCATCATTTGATAAGGTTGTTCCTGTTGTCAGTTTTGATGACCTACTGAAGGCTGCTCAGTTTCCCCACAAATTCTATTCAACTCCTTATGGAGACAGAATTAGAGTGCCCAAGTTTCCCAACTTATATGAAGAGTTGTTGTTCTTCAGAGGGCACCCACCCTTTCACAAACACACTGGACTTCATGTGGATTCCTTAGATGCTGTAAGGGAGAAAAGGATAGCTGCACAAAAGGATATAGGAGGAGAACTATTGTTTGATCAGCTGGAAAGGGTTAGGCAAGGTGTTCAACCACCCAAGCATTTCTGGAAGAAGATAGATGTGTATCTTCTGATCATGTCAAGATACCTGCTGAAGATTGGATTCTCATCAGGCATCTCAACCTAGAGACCGAGTTGTATGCTAGGTACATTGTCCCTTCTGCTGGGTGTAAGAATTTCAAGCCTCCTAAACCTCTCTCTATGAAGCCATCCACCAAGATTTTCTAGAAACCAGATAGGATAGTTCCAAGGCTTCCTTTTGCTGAAGGTCCAAATGATAAAAAGAAGAACCCAAAGTTCTATTATGCCTATCTGAATGACTTGGAGCCTATGACTCAAGAACAATGGAAAAGTGTTCCTACTGATGTAGAGGCTTATGGTGGTCTGGATCATAGTTACAGAGATTGGTTGTGGAATTCCTACTGGCATGAAAGAGAAAAAGAAGGCTCATGTTCAGGTACCAAGTATGAATTTGCTGACTCCATCACTAAAAGCACCTTATCTGTTCAAGAGTGGAGGACTTGGTTTCCTGGAAGGTTTCTTTACTCAGATCATGAAATGCATGAAGATTGGGTAATACAAAATTACACTCTTGCAATCTACTCCTGTTAAGTGGTTAAACCTGCTGACTTTGGGTTTCCAGTTGGATTTGGAAGGATTGGGTTTACTTGCCCACATCTTACTATCATTTTCCATGAAGCTGATCTCACCGAAGCTTTAGAAGCAAGAGAAAGAGAAATAAGAAGACTGAGAGAAAAGAATGAGAGATTGCTGAGAATGATGAACCAAATGCAAGCTACTCAAGTTCAACTGCAACCTCAAGCACCTCAAGTTGCAAGACCTGCTAAGCATAAGAGGACTTATAGTCTGTGATAGCTTAGTCACTTTATTTCAGAAAGCATCATGTGTTCACCATGTTTTGAAACTCTCTTAAGTATTTTAATGAATGAGTTTTTTGTTTCGTACTCTTGATGTGACCACGTACTTGATTATTTTTTATGTTCTATCTGTGCATGTTTTTTTATCATTGACTGAAATATTTAATGATTCTGCAAGTGTTGAATATTCTGAAATACATGTTTGTCCTGATGCAATTATACCCTGAATTTATTGCTCTGTTATGCATTTATTACTTCAGAATGCTCTGGATACCGTTTTGATTGATGACAAAAGGGGGAGTAATATAAACTAACAAAATCTGAAGTTTAAGTGTTTTTCAGAGAATAAATCTTTTGTTCAGGGGGAGCAAGCAACTTACTTAAGTATCTGTCTATGGGGGAGAACTTTCTAAACTTAATTCTATTTAATTTCCCTTTAGATATTTGTAAGTTTAAGCAAATTATAAGAATCTCTTTGTGAAAAGTGTTAAATTGTGATTTTGGAAAGTACTGAATTTCCCTTCAGCTTTTAGATTGAATTGTGATTTCTATAAGAAGGGGGTTGAATTGTGATTTCTTTAAATTTCTTCTAATACTATTTTTGAAAAGTGTAACTTGGCTTAGTATTAGAAGATAGCACTCAAGAAGATAGAAGTTATGATATATAAGTAATGTAGAAGATATGATTCCTTATAGGAACTCTTGCTTTTGTCACTTACTTAGGTATTTGATAGATTCTAAAATAATTTTATGCATATGCAAATCAATATAAAATAAGGAGTGTAAGGGTAAGAAGATTGCACACACAAATTTTATACTGGTTCACCTCTTCCAACCTGAGGCTGCGTCCAGTCCCTACCCCAAGTAGGATTTTCTTAATCACCTTTTCAGTTTACAGTTTCTTTGGGTAACCCTTACCCCTAGTATTCTTCTGCAGGCTCTTCAGGCTCTTTACTGGTTCCTTTCTTTAGCCACTTAAGGCTTTACACCAACTGCAGCTTCTTTTGTAGAAGATGCAGACACTAGAATATTGCAGAAATCTATTTGCAGGCTACTTATCTCAATACAGCACAGTAGTACTCTCAGATTACAAGTACAACACACTTTCTCAAGAGGTACTAACACACTTAAACCTCCTTGAGAACTAAAAGAAGATATCAGTAGTGGAAAGTAAAATACAAGGCTCAAAATTGAATACAAGTTATGCACAACAGATAATATTATGAGCCAGCTCTCTCTCAAAGACTTTTAGAAGCAGAAACTCAGAAAATTGAGGAGAGAGAAATTTTCCAGAAGATTCAAATTGTAATTTTGAAGACTTGTTTCTTCTTATGAAGATTGGTGTATCTCAACTTGAAGAGAACACCTCTTTTTATAGGAGATTTGAGGAAATAGCCGTTGGAGAGGTTGCTTGCACCTCCAGCTAAGTCTGCATGTACTGTCCCTTTCAAGTTGCAGCTGTCCTTTTCAGTTACAGCTGTCCTGTTGACTGATTGCATCTTCTGGAGACTTTTCTTCTGCAGAATTGGAAACTAGAGGAATTTGCAGCTTGTTATTCTGTGAGCATATTGAGGGCCTTAATTTATTTGACATAAATTATTTGAATTGTATTTAACCAAGCTGCAGCCTCAAAAATGATAAAAATTAGATTTGGATAGACTTCGCTTCTTCATCATTTCTGAAAGAGAGTTTCTTCTGTAGAGTAATCTTCTTTCTTCTGAAGAAGATTGTAGAGACCTTCTGAGATGAAATTTGTTGACTGTAAGATTGAGAAGATGAGGAAGTCATGAATCTGAAATGAAATGCTTCTTCTGCAGCTCTTTTAAGAGTAAATCTTCCTTCTAATATGTTGTGGCATTCTTCTAGGCCAATACCATTGTTTATAAGGACTGAACCAAGTTGGTCTATCAGCTTTTTCCCTAGATTTACTTTTCTTGTTCTTTGATTTTCTCGTTATGTCTTCTGTCAAGATTCTTCTTCAAGAATAGTTTCTTCTACAGACAATGTTTCTTCTGCAAACACTATTTGGCTTGCAATTCCTTTGATAGGAGTTTTAATGTTTATTCTCAACAACTTTCTTGCTTTCATTCATACTTTCAATACTTCAAAATTGTTGAAGGTTTCTTTCATAGATTGTCAAGGTGAAAAATGTTGAGATCTTCTTAACAAATACTCAAGTGAAATCATTAGTTTCTTTTTAATCAGAATTATGACAAGTGAATTTTGCTGGTTTGTCATCATTAAAACCTCATAGGAGGATTTTTGGACCTTGCAATCTCCCCCTTTTTGATGATGATAACCCTTCAAAATTTACCTTGTATGATTCTGATTTTTGTAATCAAATATCAAAAGAACTCCCCCCGAATTTATACTAGGATTACAAGCATTATGATTTTCAATTTTAAATGCTACAAATAGTTATTTAATTCAGGTAGATTCTCAATTAATAAACAATTCAAGTAGATGATGTAAACATGATCAATTCATTTCAAATGTGAATTTTTACAGCAATACATTGATAGAAAAAATCAGAGAATCAAAGAGAACATCATCAAACACTACAACCTTCTACTCCCCCTATCTCTACTAAATTTACTACTTCTCCCCCTTTGTCATCAATCAAAAAACAAAATAGCCATGTGCTTAAGAAGAAGTTGAATCATCATCCTCTATTTGGAAGGAGAGGAATGGTCAGAAGATGATAAAGTGGTAGGTTGGAGAATGTTGTGTGGTGGCTGGAAAGGCACAAGGGGCATTGGAGGTAGGGTTGTTCATGGTACAAAAAACTGTTCCAAAACCAGTTTGAACTGTAAACCGGTTCAATGAAACTGAACTGAATCGGTTTTCTTATACTGAACCGAACCGAACCGGTTCTGGTGGTTCGATTAACTGGTTCTGGAGTAAAAACCGAACTGGTTCTGGAAACTGCTTTTGAACCGGTTTTCTGAACTGGTTTTTGAACCGGTTTTCTGAACCTGTTTTTTGAACTGGTTTTTTAATTGGTTTTTGAACTGGTTTTTTAGCTGGGTTTTTTTTAAGTAACTGAGTTTACAAAACCAAATTATAAAACATTATAGACCCATGTATGCATGAACTAACTATATCCAAATCTGACAGCAAGCACATAATAATAACGTAAAGAAACAGTACTATAATTTCCATGTTTTTTAATTGAACCAATGAAAGCAATTCGTGCTTGAGGAAGCCTATCCATGATCCTGCAAGTAATGTAGTTCAGATGTCAAAGGCAGGCTATAGATTATATTCAAATCCCCATGCAAGATATATTATATGGTATGGTAAGAAGCAACAGAGAAAGCTAAGGCATGTCAAAGTGAATTGGCAGAAGGCATATTTCAAATAGATTTTAACAGTATTTCAGCTTCAATACACCAATGAATATTTCTCAAAGAACATATGCTTTATAAAAGTGGCCTATGAAGACTCTTGGGTAAATTGCAGCATGAGCATTCAACAAGTATGAGTGTTAATACCTGCTCAAAGTAAGGGACTGCCTCCGTTGCTGGTCTGTTGTTGTATGTGATTATGGCATTAGCCTTCCACAAGAGAAATATACTTTTTCGTCACACTCCATGAATTGCTATAAGTCTATAAATTTTATTGAAGTAAAGGAAACTTCATAATCGGAATTATGCTCCAACAAACTAAAATATACTTATAATAATTTAATTAATATATTTCTACTATTCAGTTGAAATATCAAAATCATTTGGTGCATAGATAAATATAGTAATATCCACCAACATCCAGAAAAATAACAAACCTTGGGTGTCTTCTCAGAAAATAAGCTTCTTGTGAGTAGTTGAAGAAGTGCACCATTGCTACAAATTTTGGAAAAACAAGAAATATATTACTTCCTTGACGTTAATTCCAGTAAGATTGATACAAAATACAGTTAATAAATTAAGAATGGTGGAACATAATCATAATCATAATTTTCTTTGTGTTCTATTATCAATGTTGCATTATCTCCTCCCAAAAATAATACTAAGAAAAGATATTCTAGCATGTAGCTGAAAAAGGATTTCTTAGTGGCTAAGATCCTACAAGTTCTGAGGCCATGAGGTAATAAAGTTAAAGCAAAAAATCAGGCAATAGTTTTGACAAAAAGCATATTTTGAGGGAGGACAAGGGACTGCAATGTGCTGTGCTTTCAAAGTTTTATCTACTGTCTACATGTGATTACCTGTTAAAGCATATTTTATTATTTTTTTATGTAAATAATAAAATGAGATGACTTTTCAGCTAACATAGAAAAATCACACTGGTGATTACCAAAATATTATAAGAATGCATTATATTGCCCCCTCTTTGTAACCTTTTGGTGCTAAGATAGATTCTGTTCATATTTAGGAGCACAATCAACATCACATAGACATCTCTTTAACCAGTTTTATTCATATATTAACTGTATTTGACTATTAATTTCAGTTAGCTTAATTTATGAGCTTGCTTAAGCAAATTGCAAGTAATATATTTTGTTTAACATAATAATCATAAGTTCCAAGAGGCACAAAACCATTATGATACAAAATACTAAAAGAAACAGATCTCTTGGATAATCACATTCACCTGATTGACTGCAGGAGGAATGGTGGCTATTTCCAGCAGTTTGGTGAGTTTTTTGGTACCATAATTGCATATGCCAATAGACTTTGCTAAGCCCAATCTGGCTTTCCATGTCCCTTCTATATCAAATGGTAGTAAATCTTCCTTGGAAAAAATGACAGGGTTTCCAAGATCATGTCTAAGCCTCACTGGCCAATGAATCAGATAAAGATCCACATACTCCATCCCCAGCTTTCTAAACAACATTATGTATGTAAGCAACACTAAAAATAAAATAGAAGAACACAAACACATTATAAAGATAAGCAAGAACATAATGTATATTAGTTACTTTAATGTGGTCTTGAGAGCTGGAACAATAAGATCATGGTGTGCATCTGTGTTCCATGGCTTTGCTAGAAGCAGAGTTTCTAGAACAATAAGAACAAAATGATAAAGTAATTCTTCTTTTACCTGTTAGAGCTCTCCTAGAAGTAGAGTTGCTAGAAGTGACACAGGCAACCCCACAAAGTCCAGGAGCCTGCTCTTCTCGCTTTGCACATGAGGCCAACTAGGGAGTCATAAATAACAGTTCAAATAATAAGCATTCAGAAAAGGTTTTTTTGACATTTAGTTCAAATAATTAACAGAATTCTCACGAACCAGAAAGAAAAGAGATCTGATATAGTCTGAAGAAGAAAAGTAAAAAGGTACCTGGTAAGCTGAAGTACTTGTGCCGAAGAGGAACCCTTCTGGAAATTGAGATCTGCTCATTGCATCTTTTCATCTCCTTCAATGCAACATATATGCATCCAAACTTCTGTTTGGCATGTACTGATAGATCAAAATCTTTGATATTACCACAACCTCATTCATAAATTAAAATCTCAAGTAGCAGCAATTTCATGCAAATTTCAGACATAGTGGTATCCATTTAACACTATTGTCACTTCCAAACATAAATTCTGTGAACAACATAGTTAAACTGACAACACCTTTTCAGAACATACATTTGTCCATACATTTCAAAACAGAAACTGAAGCTAGATGTAGCTCAAGCAAACATTAACATCTTCAAATATTACATTACTTTGTCCAATACACAATTGTCCTAACCCAAAATTAAAGAAAAAAAATCAAATACAAGTAAAATATCCAATCAAATACAAGTAAAAGCCTCAATCAAGGTCAATAGCCGTTGAAGAAGTCCCTTCTGGTGGAGAGGTCATCTCTATAAAAAGAAAAAAAATTAGATTACTTTATCATTTATGAAATACAATGTAAAAACATAATGAAAAAAATGTGGATTGAGAAAGACATTACCTTGCTCAAATCTCTCAAGCTCTTCAAAATCCTCATTAGTAAGCATTGAGAAAGGCATTCCTTTCAACCAGTCCTGTGTGCAAACAAGTGCTTCCACCATTCTAGGAGTTAAGGAACTTCGGTAAGGATCAAGAACCCTTCCTCCAGTACTAAATGCGGATTCTGATGCTACGGTAGAAACAGGAATAGATAATACCTCTCGAGCTATACTTCCAAGGATAGGAAATCTTGCTGAGTTGACTCTCCACCAATTTAAAATATCAAACTCCACAAATTTGTTAAAGGGCTCAGCATCTTCTTTCAGATACTTATCTAGCTCAGATTTTTCATCAAATTTATGCCCGGTTACCTGTAAATAGAAACCCATACCATGGACATCATCATCATCATCATTATCCAACCGTACTTCTTGGTTGATTTGAGACCTCTCCTCAATACATTGGTATTGTTCATAAAGTGATTTTAAACCGGAAGTCAATTTCATCTTTAATTCATCTGCCTGATCACTACTAAACAAATATCCAATAAAGGTATTAACATAATCCAGCTTACACCTGGGATCAAGGACGACTGCAATCAGTAACAAAATGTTGATCCCATTAGGTGTCCCCCAATACTTGTCATATTTAGTTCTCATCCGAGTAGCCATCAACCTTATGCGATCATCAATATGCTCTTGATATTGCCGAATCTTCCTTCCAATTGCAAATACCTCCTTCATATAGATATTGCTGGTGACATAATAAGAGCCAGAAATCCTCATTGTTGCATCATAAAACTCCTTCAAAAAAGGCAAAAGTGAATGAGCAGAGTTCCAATCAGATTCTTCAGGTATACCCTTCCCTCTTACTCTCAGTTCAAGTAAGTCAAAGACTTTTTTATACTTGACAGTTGCCTCCAACATTAAGAATGTTGAATTCCACCTAGTGTCAACATCTAGGCAAACGAGGCCTTTGTAGGAAATTTTCTCTAGTTCTGCACACGCCTTGAATCTAGCTAATCTAGAGGGGGATGACCTGACGTACTTAACTGCACTACGAATTTTTACAATAATTTCGTCTACCTCTTTCATGCCCTCCTTCACCATTAAGGACAAAATGTGCCCACAACAACGCATATGAATATACTCCCCTTTCAAAAGCACACTGTCCCAAGACACCATCCTCTTTCTTAGGTATTGAATCCCAAGGTCATTAGAAGAAGCATTATCCACAGTTAAACTAAATACCCGATTCAGTTACCAATCATCCAAGCACATCTCAACATTTTTAGCCATCACCTCTCCCGAATGTCCTATGATTTGGCGGAAGTTTAAAATTTTCTTCTGCAACCTCCAATTATTATCAACGAAGTGTGTAGTCAGACTCATGTACGTCAAATTCTGGATCGACGTCCATGTATCTGTGGCAAGACAAACTCTTCCGCAGTGCTTCCCAAGAAATTCCTTCAGCCTTTCTTTTTCCTCATTGAAGAGTGTGTAAATATCACGTGTTAATGTAGAACATGATGGAACACTGAATCGCGGTTGCAAGACTGCCAGAAACTTGCAAAACGCTTCATTCTCCACAAATCGAAATGGGAGCTCAGCAACCACGAACATCTTCACAAGTTTTGTTCGACATAACTCTTGGTCATATTTAAAATAAGTCGGTGAAGAGCCGACACCACCACCCACTTTCCCTTCTACAGTTTGTGATGAGGAACCATCTGTTCTTAGCCTTTTGTTTCCATCTTTATATGGATTCTGCTTGCATCTCTTTAAGTGGTTCTTCATACCACTTGTTCCATCCTTATACTTAATTATGCCACCACAATAATTGCACCTCGCCTTTTTCTCAACACTAGACTCTACAGTAAAGTGATCCCACGCCGTTGACTGATTATTACGAGGTGGTAACATTGCAGCTGTGCCAGAGGCAACTGGCGTAGTAGAAATTGAATGTCCCGCGGTCTTCCACAAAGGAGAGTCCATGGGATCACCAAGTGACGTCATCTGTTTAAAAAACTAACATGTTAATTCCATCCTTATTTCCCTCCTCGACTCCTTTACAAGGTATGGCCCTATCACATTCGAGAAGAAACCTTTTTTTGCACTTGTTTAATAGTTAGCTTTAAATCTCATATTTTATACTTGACAAAATTTCGGCAGCATTTCCCATTGGTCTCCAAGTGCACAACTTGAACATGGTGACATATACCATGACCAAGCATGCACCCAGAGACAATGAGAAATGTGTGAACCGAAATTTAATCAAGTCTAAGATATGAGATTTAAAACTAACTATTAACAAGTGAAAAAAAAAGGTTTCTTCCCAAACTGTCCGACTTGGACAATTCAAGATTAAATATTAATGAGCTTGCTCATTAATATTTAATCTCGAACGGGAAACTAAGGTTTTTCTCAAATTTAACGTGAATAATAAACATAAATTAAAGCAAAGTCACTAATATCACTAATATCCTAACTTAAAAGAGGCATGTTGTTAATAGGAAATATATCTAAACTAGAAATTCAAGATTTCAGCAAAGTACATACAAATTAAAGCAAACAAAAACTGAGCAGGCCAAGTGAATCAGAATATTGAGCAGACCTTTTGTCCTTTACCCTTGTTTTTCTTTTGCTTTGGTGGTTGAAGGACAACTCCTATGGCTACATCAAAAACTGCCTTCACGTTCTGCAGTAACATCCAGAAATAAATTTAAAACTACCAATTAAATTGACCATAGTTTACAAGAAAAAGAAATAGATTCAATTATGTACCTGTTGTGTTTTTTTACTGCATTCAATATAAGCAGGTGCATTAATCAGCTTCCTAAGCTCTTCTCCCTTCAAAAAGGTATCCAACTTTTAGATATAATTTAATTAAACAGCTATAATAGATAATGCTATGGATCTTTAAGGTAATAGCTAAAATAGATAATTGACACATTGTTGAAAATACCAGGCGGCTTCTTCAAAAAAATCTTCCACTAATATACCCTTAGCTCTTAATTAAATCAACCTCTTTCAAAATTTAATGAGGATGGAGAATTATATAAATTAATCATCATGGGTCTCTGAAATTGGATTCTCTATTGGATGTGTTTTGGCTTCTGATTTAAATATGAACTTGATAGAGCTGTATGTAATCATACAATTTTCTCCAAGATTGCTTAATAGTAATGACTAATAAGGAGAATATTATGAGCTGTCATTTATGCGACAATTATTAGGATGCTGAGATCCTACCAAATATAATCATATGATATGTATTGTGTGGAATTTGATTTCTTTTTTAAGCACCCTGCTATAACTTCTTACTTAATTATAGAGCTTTTATTTAGCCACATTCATGGGCATGAAAAGGTTGACACATCTGTCTTTGGACCTTAATTATATCGTAATAATAAAAACTTGAAAAGTAATGAAAGAGTTGGCTCATGCTTAAAGGGACATCCACCATTCATGTTTAAACTCATCTCATAGCTTGCTCGGAATATAAAAGCCTTGCCGTGAATACATATACATATATAATAAGCTCTCTCTATCTCCTTTTCAGAACAAGCTAAGGACCCTCAATATTTTCAAGTTTCAACAATGTGTTAAGAAATGCTATAATTGGATTACAAGTCTAAGTGTGGTCACAGACTATTGACTACATTATTGATTCAAAATCCAAATTAAAAGACCTTAGGTTAATAGTAAGAAATTGCTTCAGTGAGATAACAAATTCAGGTTCAGCAGATTTGTTACCTGGATTCAAAGGCTTCAAACGTTCTTTGAGAGGTTAGGTTTGCTATATCACCGGAAGATCTGCGTGTTGTTGTTTACAAAAGGAAGATTTGATTAGCATTGCTGAAAAGTGAAACTAGAAACCCAAAATCAGAGCACGAAAAAGGGGATTCGAACATTACTTCGAGGATGAGAGATTGTGAATGAATCACGATTTCGGATTTGGGTTCAAAAGGGGATTCGATTAACGAAAGAGGTCGGAGATTTCGGTGAATCAATCACGATTTGGGATTAGGGTTCTTCGCAATTTGGAATGTGACGGGAGTACGAAAACGAGAGAGGTATGGGACTCACAGAGCAGTTCGGAAGAAGGAATTTGTACTTTTTGAGCTAAGCTACTGAAGAAAAGTTTCCATTAAGGAGAGAGGAGTAGAAATTGTAGGAATATTATCCCTAAGAGGGGCAGCAGCAGGAATGGAGGAATCAAAAATGGGAGAGGCAAGGAATTGATTTACCATATCAGTCCCAAATGTTCCTGCAGAAGGAGCTGACTGGACCTCTTCCTTCTACACTTCCTCTTCTTCTGAAAGGTGTAACTTCAGTTTTCTCTGGTTCATTAGCTTGTTCTGGAATTGCAAGAGATTGCACTTGCAGAATAGGTAAGGAGGTATCAAAAGAGGGTGGTTCATAATAGCTTTTGGCCATCATAGCCAAGGTATTGGCAGCTACTCCTTCTGCAGAAGCAATGTCTGTGACTTCTAAAGAAGCATCCCTAACTTCTTCTGAGGATTTATCCTCAGTTGCTTCTCGAATTTGTTACTGCGAGGTGTTCCGTGAAGTCCTCAATTTTGACCAAAAACTATTTTTGTCATATCTCCCTGCGCAGATCGAATTTGACCGTGAAAATTCACGGGCGACTGGCCCATTATGTTAGGAGTATTTTGGCGTCGTTTTCACACCAACCGGAGTTTCGTGTGATTTTACATGAATTTTTTACTGCGAGTTGTTTCGTGAGACCCTACGACTATCGTGCTCCGATGATTTTCAACTAGAATATGTTTTGCGCATATTTCCCTCTATTGAATGAGTCCAGCCGTGAAAATTAGCGTGGGACTACCCCTGTATGTCAGGAGTATTACCACGCCAGTTTCACAGCAATCGGAGTCACATGTGATTTTAAACAAATTTTTTACTGCGAGGTGTTACGTGAAATCCTCAATTTTGACCAAAAACTGTTTTTGTTATATCTCCATGCGTCGATCAAATTTGACCGTGAAAATTCACGAGCGACTGGCCAATTATGTCAGAGTATTTTCGCTTCGGTTTCACAGCAATCGGAGTCCCGTGTGATTTTACGCAAATTTTTTATTGCGAGCTGTTCCGTGAGACCCTGCGACTACCGTGCTCTGATGATTTTCAATCGAAAGATGTTTTGCGCATATCTCCTTCTATTGAAAGAATCCAGCCGTGAAAATTCGCGTGGGACTATCACTAAATGTCAGGAGTATTCCCGCGTCGGTTTCATAACAATCGGAGTCACGTGTGATTTTACACGAATTTGTTACTGCGAGGTGTTCCGTGAAGTCCTTAGTTTTGACCGAAAAACAGTTTTTGTCATATCTCCCTGCGCCGATCGAATTCGACCGTGAAAATTTGCAGGCGAGTGGCCCAGTTTGTCAGGAGAATTTTGGAGTCATTTTCGCATCAATCAGAGTCCCGTGTGATTTTACGCGAACTTTTTACTGTGAGCTATTCCGTGAGACCCTACGACTACCGTGCTCCAATATTTTCAACCGAAAGATGTTTTGCGCATATCTCCCTCTATTGAAAGAATCCGGCCGTGAAAATTCCCGTGGGACTACCCCTGTATGTCAGGAGTATTCCTACATTGGTTTCACAACAATGGGAGTCACGTGTGATTTTAAATGAATTTTTTACTGCGAGGTGTTACGTGAAATCCTCAGTTTTGACCGAAAACTGTTTTTGTCATATCTCCCTGCGCCGATCGAATTCGACCGTGAAAATTCACGAGCGATTAACCCAGTCTGTCAGGAGTATTTTTGGTGTCAGTTTCACATCAATCGGAGTCCCGTGTGATTTTAATCGAATTTTTATTTTGCGAGCTGTTCCGTGAGACCCTGCGACTACCATTCTCCGATGATCTTCAATCGAAAGATGTTTTGCGCATATCTCCCTCTATTGAAAGAATTCGGCCATGAAAATTCACGTAGGACTATCGCTAAAAATGTCAGGAGTATTCCTGCGTCGGTTTCATAGCAATCGGAATCACGTGTGATTTTACAAGAATTGTTACTGCGAGGTGTTCTGTGAATTCCTCAATTTTGACCGAAAATTGTTTTTGTCATATCTCCCTTCGCCTATCGAATTCGATCGTGAAAATTCGCGATCGAGTGGCCCTGTCTGTCAGGAGTATTTTGGAGTCATTTTCACAGCAATCGGAGTCCCTTGTGATTTTACGCGAATTTTTTACTTCGAGCTGTTTCGTGAGACCTCACGACTACCGTGCTCCGATGATTTTCATCCGGAAGATATTTTGCGCATATCTCCCTCTATTGAAAGAATTTGGTTCGTGTGGGACTACCCCTGTTTGTCAGGAGTATTCCCGCATCAATTTCACAGCAATCAGAGTCACATGTGATTTTACACGAATTTTTTACTGCGACGTGTTCCGTGAAGTCCTCAGTTTTGAACGAAAACCGTTTTGGTTATATCTCCCTGTGCCAATATCGAATTCGACCATGAAAATTTGCGGGCGACTGGCCTAGTCTTTTAGGAATGTTTTCGCGTCGGTTTCACAGCAATCAGAGTCCCGTGAGATTTTACACGAATTTTTTAATGCAAGCTATTCCGTGAGACCCTGCGACTATCTTGCTCCGATGATTTTCAACCGGAAGATGTTTTGCGTATATCTCCTATTGAAATAATCTAGCCGTGAAAATTCGCGTGGGACTACCCCTGTATGTCAGGAGTATTCTCGCGTCGGTTTCACAACAATCAGAGTAACATGTGATTTTACACGAATTTTTTACTGCGAGGTGTTACGTGAAGTCCTTAGTTTTGACCAAAAACTGTTTTTATCATATCTCCCTGCGCCAATCGAATTCGACCGTGAAAATTCGCGGGCGACTGGCCCAGTCTGTCAGGAGTATTTTGGCATCGGTTTCATAGAAATTGGAGTCCCATGTGATTTTATGCGAATTTTTTACTGCGAGTTGTTCTGTGAGATCCTGCGACTACCTTGCTCCGATGATTTTCAATCGGAAGATATTTTGCGCATATTTGTAACATTATAACTATTTGATTTTTGTGGTCAATTGGTCAATTCAAAAATTCAATTACAATGCTAAGGTATTTTTTTTCATAAGTTCATCTAATGTTTAGTATATATTAAATGTATGATGTTAAATTATTTATTATATAATGGTTGGCTATAGTATATCTAGAGCTCTTAATATTGAATATAGAAATATAAAGTAGTAATGCAATTGCTCCAAAAAGTTTTTTTATCATAAGAATCTATAATGAAATGATTTCATATTGTGTAGTTTTCAAATTCCTAAAATCTCTTAGCCTATTTTATTCATACTAAACTTGAAAGAATTAGATGCTTTTCAAAAGTTTGTCACTAAAGATGTGTTTTCTAATTTCAACAAGTTAGAAAATTGTTGTTGAGAATGATATTAATCAAGTTATTCTTAGGTATAAACTAATTTAAGGCAATTGTCAAAAGTTTAGGCTGAAATAAGCAGAAAAGGAATGGGATGATGTTTTCACATAAAGGTTGATTTCACCATAGCATTTGACAGTAATATATTGTGTTCTAAAATGTCAAATTTAAGAGCAAAACAACAATCTATGGGATCAACTCCTATCATTTTACAAATGACATTCTTTCCTTGTACTAATACAAAGCTTTGTGCCCTGAGTGTACATCCACATAATCTACTAAAAATAAAGGTCAAAAGAAAATGTTAACATGAATTATGAAACCTACCCTGCTTTTTTACTATCACAATTAATACAAATATGGACGCCACTAAAAAATGGAGTGGATTTACAACATGGTATTTAATCGAAGAAGACATTTTGAACATGGAAAGCTAAGCTCCATAACATGATGACTAATAATAATCATGTAAAAATTGAAAGGATGCATTCTCAAGAAGTTCTGCAGGAGGTTTTATTTTTGGAACGGTTTTATCTTTATGGGAACCAGAAATCTCTTCAACGATAATAGGGAGACTGCAGTTCAAAAAATGTGAAGGGTGAAAACTTTAGTTTTCAATTAAAATAATTTTTCTTGTATATAAATTAATGTGTGCGTTTCATGAGTGATATTTACCTTGAATTGTCTTCCAACAAGAAGGATTTGTCATCACCATCCGTCATTAGAAGCTTCAATCTAGTAGTGACCTGCACAAGTGCATAACAATAATTATATTAACTAATATTCAGATAACAGAGTAATTTATGAGAAAAATGAGCATTTTCTAATCATTTTTCTGCAACTTACATCTGGTGATACACTCTGCGTATTGTCCTTGTCATTGTCATCCTCATAAAGTGTACATATTCTATAAAGTTGATGAGAACTCAAGGCCTGGATTTGGCATATATAGATGTTAATGTGAGAGAAGTATTAAACCCACTTGTTATGTTGATTACATTGATATTGATATTGATGGGATCCAATGATATCATTATCCACATAGTTTATCCCACCAAGTGGCATAAGATTAGGTTGTTGTAGGTGTTATAACTATATTGTAATAAGCTGAAGCATACCTCTAAATCAACAATCTAATTTTTGTTAGAAACAAAAGTCTGCTTTTAATCCATTAGAAACAAAAAAAAAAAGGAGAAAAGAAAAAAAATTGCTCACGTTTTGTTTACATAGAGAAGATTTGGACAAAGTTCTAGCTGCAACTGTGGACACGTTTTGTTTACATTAGTTAATGTCAACTGTGGAGGGTTATTTGTTTACATTTTTCTTACAAGTATGTTATTATATTCAAAGCTTTATCTCACACCTATTTATTATTTACTCATATTATAGGAAACACTTACCGGGCAAAGGTCATTTGTAAGATCATCATACGATAGTCCATCCTTTTGTTGTGTAACCTGGAGAAATGATCACTTCCAAATTAAAATAGGGAAAGAAACATGTGCTCGAGGATATAGGATCATGTATGCACCCTGAATTTATGGTATATTACTCATGTATATATACAATAATAATAGATACCAAGTAAAAAAGTGTCCTTTCATATGGTATCTTACTAATATCTTAACGAGGAAGGAAAATATGATGAAAAATAAACAAAATAAATATGGGTTAAATATGTTTTTTCGTCCCTGAAATATAGTCAAGATTATTCAAAAATGGTGGTTTTGGTCATTCAAAAATTGAAAATATGTCATGCTTCACAGTTTTGCTATAACTTTTGCTACGGATTTACTACGTATATTTATCAATAAGGGGTATTTTCACCTTTTGAGGGATCAAATCCTCCGATTTTAAATTACGGGGACTAAAATCAAATCTTGACTGTATTTTAGGGATTAAAAACATATTTAACTCAACATATTAACTAACATATTATTAACCAAGAGGCTACATCTTATCTATCTATGAAGAAAAAGAGTTTACAGCAGAAGTAATAGGCATACCAAGAATCTAACTGCTTGTGTCACATATTTGAGTTCATCCAAAGATGAGTCAGCGTACTGTAACATAAGTGGTTATTAGCTAAATAAGAACTAAATCAAGGTTCACATAATGTACTTCATTTGAACCTGGTAGGAAAGTTATAAAAATGTGAATATAGTATACCTCCTCTGTTACTTCATTACACCATAGTTCTAATTCCGCCAATCCTGATTTTACATATTCTCCATTGTTGAATGTGCAATATTCTTTATCTGAAAGAAGGCTGGAGAACATAACATTCCCCATGATAAAGTCAAGCCTGATGCATATACTAAATTCATTACTGTAAAAGGGACCAAATGAAACAAGGTAACATACCTATTAAAGATTTCTGCATCGATGTATTGAAAAATCTGATTAAATAACCTCTGAACTAGAATTTGAGGCACCTGAGACAAAAACCAAAAATCAGTTTGTTCAATAAGATAGAAAATGATTGGAAAGGCAAGGGGTGCAAGGATACCAATTCATTGTATTATCAAACCTTCACATACATAATTTTCTTTTAGAATATTGAGAATTCTATTAAGGCATTTGGTAATGCTGAGCCAAGAACCATTTTGTTTGCTGCTGTCATTTGATGTTTTGTGTGCCTGAAGTAATAATAGAATGTCAGTAGAGTAAGCATAATGACTTTGACATAGTCAACTAAATATATATTGAACTTCTCCTACAAACAAGTACTAGTTGTAGACATCTTCAAGCCACCCATTACCTCCAATTTTATTTGTTTTTGTTTAAGGAGAAAGGAAGCAACAAATTTAAAATAACAAATCTAGGAGACATGGATGTGGAGAAAAAAAATACAATAGCTCCATCAAGACAACATTTATGGTAAGATTTACTCTAGTTTGTAGTATAAAGTATACAGGTACAACTAAGAAAAAAAATACCATCACTCCACCTATGATATTGCTCCTAATAACATAAATTTTGTTGCACACTAGGATCATACACATGGAAATACATGAAAGACATTATTTGATGATAAAAGTATACAATCATCATATATACCTGAATGCAAGAAGAAAGCAAAGGTGACAAGTCTTTCTTCAAATTTTCTCTAATGATTCCATATATCTTTTCTACATAAGCTGCAAGTTGTTGTTTGAAAAGCAGAGCTGGATACTTGGCATCGACCTGTTGCACTACATCAAGTGCATTACCGGAAAGACTATTGGAAGATGAGCGGAAACTCTGAGAAACAACATTATATTCCATACGTCAAATTTATGTAACTATATATAAAATCATTAATTACAATATGGGGCACAAATGGGTTATAAGCATTTGTTAAGGATATCATTATAGTGTACAATACCTTTATTTATAAGTTTTTATTTAAAATAAAATGCATGAATGTATGTATAATAATTTTTTAAGGGACAAGAAAATTTTTTTTCCTTTTAAATTGACACAAAAGGGGGAGTAAAAATGATGTTTTTTTTATTTTAAATGAAAAAAATGTTAGGCCCAGAATAAGACATATGATAGAAATCTAATTGAATTATCTAGATGGGGAGTTTCTTGATTTGATATACCAATTCATCCACATTTTTTTCTTTGACCTTTATTGCTCAAAGTTCAGACATTAACATTCTCCAAAGTAAAATGTACACATATAAGCATGTTATGGATAATTAGAAGACAAATGCATCTTTCTAAAAGCCTTCAAGTTTTGATTGTGCATTCTTATTAAGTAGACAAATTAATATTATAACATAGTAGAATATATAATTTAATCATATATGCAGACAATATATTGGTATCTTTTATGACCCAAAAGTTCACATTGAACTTATGTCCAACAAATATTAAATTAGATAGTTATAAATAAAATTAGAGGCCAACAAACTCTTTCCAATACACTCCTTATGATTGGTTTTCATAAAATTAATACCTGGGCCACCCTCCCAAAAAATGATGTTGGAGTGGGAGGTTTTCGTGCTGTAGGTACTCTTAGACATCGCTGAAGGTGGAAAAACAAAGTAGATGTATTGGACAACCAATAAGCCATACAATCATTATTTTCTTGATCCTGCAAAAATATCAAATATAATATACCATGTGAGACTTTATGTAAGTAACCATAAGTCTCAACTTTGATGGTTGTCACTCTGTGTGAATCATCCTTTACAACAAGGATATAGAAGTAGAGAATTTAAGATCTTCATTAAAAAAAGATGAAACATCAATCACCCTTTTTAAACATCCTTAGCTTTGATGAGTTTTTTTTTTTTTTCAGTATAGTGTTTTTACCTTGCTTTTTATGTCAGAATATGTTCCTCTTCATATTCTAGATTTTGTCTAGACTAGTTAGTTTGACATTTGATTGAAATGCTATTAGGCATGGTTGGATGAGATGTGGAGTGATTTTTATTGATTTTTTAATTATTCTCCTATACATTATTTTCAACACATAACATGGGTCATATCAATCAAGGAGTGGGTGCTATCAATAAAGAGTGTATTGGTAGTATTGTCTCTACTTTTGAGGTGATTGGCTTCTTGATATGGAATTATTGAGGAAGACAAAGCTAGTTCACTATTGTTAATTACATATGTTTGGCTGCAACCAGAGAAAAATGACTTGAGGAGTTCCACCAATTCTGATTGGATGCACTTGGCTGGTAGCAATAGTAATTTAATTAGTTATTGGTTTGCCTTTAGTGTGAGGATTATTTTTTTTTAGGATTTCTTCTTTTGCTACCAAAGGCTTATGGATTGGAGACTTTTGAACTAGTAAATGACCCCATTTATTTTACAAGTTAGTATGATACCAGGCTCAATGTTATGGGGCTATTGGGTGGTGTAATACCTTATTGTTTTGAAGATCAATTTGGAGGTTGAGGGGGCCATTAGAGAGAAAAGTCCAAGACTCCAAGCTTATCTCGTTTCCTTAGGACATGTAATAAGAAAAAGCAAAGAATTGTCTACCAAGGATGTTGTCAAGATTTGTAATTTAGAGAGCACTTGTTGTCTAAGCTTTGTATTTTGATGGACTAATGTTCTTTATCAAACTTCTATACCAACCAGATAAGCTTTGTATTTTGATGGACTAATGTTACCTTAGACTCTCCTCACTGTTTAGCCTCATTGTTGGCTTTCATATCACACCCTTAAGCTGCCATAATTGCAGCCACCACATAGTAGCATTCACCACATCTAGTTATCATTTTGGCTCTCCTTCAACTCCATTTTATGATGTTTGGTTACTTCGTTTTTTTTCTTCTTCTTGAATGTTTTATTCATAACAAGCTTAAAGCTTGTCGGGCTTTAATTTGAGTGGGAGTGCTAAAATACATGAAAAATATCTGACAATTTATATTTTGATTCTATCTTGAAGAGTTTTAGATTATATATTAGCATTGGTTCCATTATTTTCTTATATTTCATGATTTGTTTTCTTATTTAATTAGGATTGAGATCTAGTAGAAGTATGAATAAGAATTACTGTTTTGTATTTGATAACAACATCCAACACATCATCTGTTATTAAGTAAATATCAATATATAAGAGTGTTAATTTAGTCTTTATTATCTCCTTTTCCTCTGTCTTTACCTAAAAGACTAAAATCCTATAATTTCAACATTAAATAAGCTACTACAGATCATTTTCAATACTAAAAGTTTTCATTTTAATACCTGAATAAAGTTTCCAAACAAATCCTAAATCTAATATACTTTGACCTCTAATAGACAGATAAAAAATGGCTTGAGTAAACAACAAGTTACCTCTATTGCAGAGCCAATTAGCTGAATAAGACGATCAAATATACTTGTCTTTTCTGCTTCAAAAGATTTCCAATGTAACAGACAATTATAAATTGTAAATGCCGCAATAGGTTTTCCTTCAGAGAACCCAAGATCTTTGGTCACACATTTGAAAAGAGCATCTACACTCTCCTACACCCAGAGAAAAAAAAAACAAATAGATAATCTGACTAAATGCTTTGAAAGTATATTAAAAGAGAATTAAATATATTAGAAAGCAAAAATTGTTCTATTAGAGAATACTTGATGCCTCTCCATTTGTGATCTCCTTAACGTTTCTGAACCAAATGTTTTTGCTGGTGTAGAACTAGCCGGTGCCTATAGAAAAAAAAAGAATTTTTTTCAAAGCAATGTCTAATGATAGGTGAAAAACTTTTCCTTCTTGATCAATTCAAAGATGACATATAAATTACAAGGAAAGAAAAAAAGGGCTTTCAAATCTAAAATCCCTTTATTACCTGTTGACCATTTTCTGAAGGCTGTAGTAACAAGAGAAGAAAAAATTAATATAATCTCCAATAAGGGTAAACAAGGATGATAGTTTGAGACTGTTAAGACTAAGAATTGTTCGTTCACATTAATGAATAACTTGCTTTAATCGAAATTTTCCAAATTGTCCTCAATTATATATAAATGGAAAACTAACAATATAGTGCCCATTTGGTTAATGCCTGTTTAGTTTCTAGAATCAAGATTGAAAATGAGTGATGCACGTTTTATGAAACACGTTGGAAGGAAGTGATTTAAAATCAATTATTCGGAATTGATTATGCACTATACATAACTGGGAAACAAAATGCACTTAACCGTTTGGCACACCTGCAGAATCAATTTCACATGATTGATTATAAACCACTTCCCTCCAATGTGTTTCGTAAAGCGTGAATCACTCACGCAAGTGATTATTATGGGGTTTGTGAATAGATAATTATGAGTATTATTAACAGCCTCACTTAAGAAATAGTGAAATATGTCTACTTACCGGAATTACAGCAGCTGAAAACTTCCCTGACATTCTTTTAGATGATGAACTCAACAGGGCTTGTTGCCGTAAAACTTGATTCTCAGTTTCCATGTCAGAGACTTTTTCTTCAAGTCTAGCACATTACAAAGGCAACATATCAAAACAAGGAAAACTCCAAATCTGCATTTTAATCCAATCATCAAATAAAAAAAGACCATCATAAGAACCTCTGCATGTTTGTCTTTAGATCAATTATCTTTGATTCTGTCTCTATAATTTGATTCATGCGCTCATCACTAAGCCTATTACTTTCTTCGTATTTCCTCTCCATTTCATCAATTTTCCTTTCCAATGAATTAACTTGATCCTGCAAAGCATCAGAAGTAAAATTAATTTTGGATATTATGACACACCTAGAAACATAAAATTTAAACACTTTAATGTAATGTATACCTTAAGTTGTTCATTTTCTGCAGTAAGCTTATTGATTTGTTCATTGTCAGTGACATTAACAGGTAACTCCTGCATAGTTTTCTTTTCTAATGAATTAACCAAATCCCGCAAAGCAACATAATAAAAATTAATTTTGGATATCATGACACACTCAAACATTAATTTCAAACACTTTAATGTAATGTATACCTTAAGTTGTTCATTTTCTGCAGTAGGCTTATTAATTTGTTCATTGTCATTGACATTAACAGGTAACTCCTGCATAGTTTTCTCTTCTAATGAATTAACCAGATCCTGCAAAGCATCATAATAAAAATTAATTTTGGATATTATGACATACTCAAACATTAATTTCAAGCACTTTAATGTAATATATACCTTAAGGTGTTCATTTTCTGCAGTAAGCTTATTGATTTGTTCATTGTCACTGACATTAACAGGTAACTCCTGCATAGTTTTCTTTTCTAATGAATTAATCAGATCCTGCAAAGCATCATAATAAAAAATAATTTTGGATATTATGACATACTCAAACATTAATTTCAAGCACTTTAATGTAATGTATACCTTAAGGTGTTCATTTTCTGCAGTAAGCTTATTGATTTGTTCATTGTCACTGACATTAACAGGTAACTCCTGCATAGTTTTCTTTTCTAATGAATTAACCAGATCCTGCAAAGCATCATAATAAAAATTAATTTTGGATATTATGACACACTCAAACATTAATTTCAAACACTTTCATGTAATGTATACCTTAAGGTGTTCATTTTCTGCAGTAAGCTTATTGATTTGTTCATTATCACTGACATTAACAGGTAACTCCTGCATAGTTTTCTTCTCTAATGAATTAACCAGATCCTGCAAAGCATCATAATAAAAACTAATTTTGGATATTATGACACACTCAAAAATTAATTTCAAACACTTTAATGTAATGTATACCTTAAGGTGTTCATTTTCTGCAGTAAGATTATTGATTTGTTCATTGTCACTGACATTAACAGGTAACTCCTGCATAGTTTTCTTTTCTAATGAATTAACCAGATCCTGCAAAGCATCATAATAAAAATTAATTTTGGATATTATGACACACTCAAACATTAATTTCAGACACTTTAATGTAATGTATACCTTAAGGTGTTCATTTTCTGTATTCACTTTATTGATTTGTTCATTGTCAGTGACATTAACTGGAAACTCCTGTGTAGTTTTCTTTTCCAATGAATTAACCAACTCCTGTAAAGCATAAAAAGTATCAATAATTTTGGATACTTCGACCCAGATGGATTATTTTTCAAACACTTCCTATGTAATCCTTACCTTGAGTTCTTCATTTTCTGCAGTAAGCTTATTAATCAATTCATTGTTAACAACATTAACAGTCTCCTGAGTTTTTTCTGCTTCTTTCTTGGCAGCCTCACATTCTTCAGCTACTTTCTTAGCAGCCTCACATTCCTCAACTACTTTTCTAGCATCCTCACGTTCTTGGATGAGTATTGTCTTAGTTTCTTGGAATTGAAGCTCCATCTCTTGTAAAGCATGTTGTAATTTTTCATTTTCCTGTGTCTTGGCTTCCTCAATATCATAATGAACCAAAACAGTTAGAATGTCAGCAAAATAATATAATTAATACTTCTTCTAGAAGTACAAGAAACAGAAGCTTAATTTCATACTTGTACATTTTTTATTTACTGTAAATAAGTAAATTACCCTCATTTCCTTCTCTGTTTGTAGACACAAAGTTAGTTCTTCAACTTGCTTTTCTAGATTAATTTTGGCAGCTTCTAGAGCCTTGGCTTCTTTAGCAGCCTGTAGGAAGTTAAAATTTAGATATTTTTCAAATACAATATCAAAATAACAATTCACCTACAAAACAGTGTTAGCATAGTTGATTCAAAGGATAAAAATTCACATTTAGTAAAATATAGCACAATAAGTTTTGTATGTTGGAGGGAGAAAATTAAGGCACTTTTCCCACAATAAAACTATTCTCAACAAATAAATTAGTTAGTACTAACTGGTGTTTTGCATGAGGTAGGAAAAAAGAACCATAAATTTGAATTTAACAGAACTATTCTATCTAAAAGTGAACCAGTTTAGTAATAGTGATATAAAGAAATTTTCAATCACTTCAAAAAGAGAGAAATGTCAGATAATAATAATCATAATAGTCACCACAAATAACACTTTTGAAAATTCTTCAACAAAATTGTCAAAATATCCAAGAACGTCAATTACTTATGAAATGAAAAAAACCAGCAACTTGCTTATGTTGGAGGAATTAAGAAAAGTACATAAAAGGAAACGAGGGAGCACCATTTTAAGCTTTCGAAGCTCTCTACGTGCACGTGTTCTCCTCCAGGAACACTGTACTGCTATTGTTGCTTTCTTTAGCCGTCGGAAATAAGTACGAGCTAAATAGCCTCGATAGTGACCCTATGATAGAAAAACAGTCACATTACTTTAAGCATACTTTTATGTAAAATGTCACCAAATATCATGTAATATGGATATATGATTATTACAGAGTCAAACAATTGCTTACAACTTGCAATTATTTAACCTCAAGCTTATTCTGCCATTTATAAATAAACAGAACATATTACATTGAAAGGAAAGTTTAATAGAAGACTTCGGGCCAGTTTGGATGAAACTTCTGAAGAAGTACTTCTAGGAGAAAAAAATAGAATGAATGAAGAAGGTAAAATGAATTTATCTTCTTCCATAAGTTGAAATTAGTTATTTATGGAGAAGTTATATAAGAGAGCTACTGAAGAAATTGAGTTGCAGAGACTAATTTCAACTTATGGAAAAAGTTGAATTCATTTCACCTTCTTCATTTATTGCATTTTCTTTTCCTAGAAGTTTTTCTATAGAAGTGTATCCAAACTGTCCCTTAGATTTCAATTGAGACATCTAGTTAACAAGTAAAGTAAATTTTAAAATAAGGTAAGCAATATGTAATGGTGGTCTAATACACAAGGTTCCCACCATTGTGGTATTTGGGGAGGATAAATAAACTATGTAGTCTTCACCCACTTGATTGAACAAAGTAGAAAAACTCTAGATAATATTCTCTTTAATTAAGAAAAATATGTTGTTCTATTCTACCTGAATTGCAATTGCAGCTTGTGTTCGCCTCCTGAACCTAAGGTCATTTCTAGCAGCCATCCCTCGCATACCAGTTTGAATATAAATAGCTGCGACATAAGTATCTTTATAAGCACTTTTGGAAAGATACATGCGGAAGTATTTCTGGATTTTCAAAGAAGCAGCTTCCCTTCTCATGCATTCATACTGATGGCGTGCAAGTTGTCCTACATTAAATTTATAAGATATGTAAAATGAATGATTTAGAAAGTTTATAATCAAAATCATTGAAACATAGTAAACAACTAGGAACAACCTTTAAAGGAATCATATAACCGATACCTTTAACAACCCTTTGTAGTTCTATGGCAGAAAAGCGTAATGAATTGTAGTATTTCTGACAAAAAAATGTGCGAACTTTTCTTTGAATAATGCTTGCAGATTTTCCTAAGACCTCAGCACGACACGCATCTAGTTCTGCCATTTGACCTGCTCTTAGAAACACTTTTGTCTTTCCAATCTGCATTTGGAAAAAGTTCAATTACAGAACTTTTCTTTCCTTTTATGCCAAAATATCATATCCAACAATCAAACAAGCACATTAGTAGCAAGTTGGAACATTTCTTACTTCTTTTGTGGTGTTACTTGAACCACTAATGGAAAAGGAAAAAAAAAAAACTCCAAACAACACTTTGTTCCAATCCATTTTTTAATGCAAAATGTGTTACAAAAAAGGTAGCACCCTTATGATTCATGTAACCAACAAGAATAGTAAATGCTATAACTAAGTGTGTGTTTGGTTTGACGTTGAAACTGGCCAAACTCAAGTTTGGATTCCTTAACACAACTATTTTCGGCGCTGGAAACGTGAGTTTACCACGTTGCAACGCTAAATCAAACATGCTATAAGATTAATGGAAATCCCACATGGGATAAATTGGCACCTGATAATCTGTAAGGTTCGCTCTATCTAGAAGCCTCTTGCAAGCAGTCATCTCATCAGGGCTGCAAATATATGTCTATTTATTAGTTGTTTTCAAATATTCTACAAACACAACCACAATTATCTAGATGTACATAAAAAGGAAATAAAAAAGGGGATGAAAATACCATGCTTTCAAAACCTGAGGTTCCAAGATACCAAACCGCTTAACAAATTCCTCAAAACTCTTTCTTGTGGGATATCCAGCACAACTTATCCTAATTGCCTCCATTACTCCCTGTATATGGTATCCATAAGGTTTTGAGTCATTCAACAAAAGTATTCAGGTTATACCAAAAAACATGGTCAAAATGGCATTAAATTAAACTTACCCCGCATCGAAGCTGTTGCAATATATTATTGTTCTCGAATATCCCTGGCTTAAGAAGATTATTTGGCTTTACGCAACGAATGTAGTGTGGCTCAGTAGCATTCAGTGTTTCAAGCAAAGATTGCAATTGTTGCTTCATAATATATGCAATTAAGAATAAAATTGATAAATAGTTATATATAGGATTTAATTTATACACACTATCTGTGTAAAAAAGTTTTACACTGTCATCCACTGATGTGTTGTCACATCATTTATTGAGTTTAATAACACATAAGGTGTTATATTCATTAAATGATGTGGCAACACTTTATTGAATGACAATGTAAAACTTGTTTACACTAACAGTGTACAATTATTAAACTCTTAAATATAAGGCAAATAATTTGCATGTTAAAGAAAACATACCTTAAACTGAGTGGCTACAGAAGAGAACTTTGTTGATTTGGTAGTTTCCTCAGGTAAAGGTGGGAAAAGCCCTGAAACAAAGGAGCACTTGGAAGCACTGAGTAGAGCAGCATGCTCTGGAACAACATAGTCTTTGTTTTTATCAAGGAAAAGTTCAGTTTGATAAGTGACCTGAAATTGAAAATAATCAATCATAAGCATTTTTTCCTTTATGGTGGATGATTATGCAGAAGTGTACTTCACTTACATCACCAGCATAGTGGTTGACAATGAAGTCCGTACGAGACAACTTTGGCTTGTTGAAGCGTTTATTGTCTTTAAATGTTTGATATAGCTTTTCAGCAAATGTTTCATGCGTTGATCTTGGAAACATACTACAAAGATTAAGCAGGACAAACTCACAATCTCAAGGTATATGCATATGCAGGTGTCACTATATTTATATTTTTATATATATAATGCAAAATGACATGGACAAGCCATTCAATATCTAAAAGAATAACCATAATACAAGTATTTGTATTAAATACGTACCAAGCCTCATCTAGAAGAGCAATAATACCGCCAGGTTTCTGATAGATGTTATGAACAAGCTTCAATTAGAAAGATAAAATACAAACAAACAAGTATAGTTCTATAGAGTTCACACACACACACATGAAGTTATGTTTACAAGTTAACAATTCATATCCTTTTCAAATAGATTGTAAGATTAAAAAAATAAAAAACTTACTACACCAATTTCATTATTTTGTCAGAAAATCTAGGTAATAGTAATACACTGATAACTATTCATAACAAATTAATTTAAGGGTTTGCAAAGAGATTTTATTTGAATGCAAATTTCGAAAAAAAAAAAGCAAATGCATCATGAAAAAGTAATACCATACATGTATTATTTATAAAGAATGAGACGGTAAGGGTGAATTACACCTTCTCTATAAGATCAAGAACATCTTGATTATCAACAAACTCTATGTAACTCCAATCAATTTCTTCCTTTGTATATTCTTCTTGCTCCATTTTGAAGACATGCTATATGATGAAATAATGAAATGTTAGATTCAATAGAAATAGTTTATCAAAAAATGAATTCCAAAAAGATGGAGATAATAATAAAATCAAACCTGGTTGAAATGTTGTTGTAATTTCTCATTTGTCAAATTAATACAAAATTGCTCAAAGCTGCAAGAGATTGATTAAATATTACATAAGAGAGTTCAAAATGCTAGTAGTATTGGCACATAAGAAAATTTAATCTGAGAAATTACATAATGGTCATTTACTACAAAGCATAATATCCCAAACTCAATTATTCTGCATTTGTAACAGCCATATCCACACTGGCAACAGAAAAAACTATTGTTTATGACTTGAATTTTGTGGTGATGTGTATATTTCTCATTCACATGAAAGTAAAGCTTTAGGTGAATAAGAATGTTTTTACATGCCCATTCACTTTTCATGTTTAAATGGAAAATTACAATAAAATCCAAACTACATTAGCATCTTGTTTCCATTATTTCTTTGGTATATTCATTTTTGTCCCATTTATCTTGTGTGAATCCATCATGTTGGGGTTGATTGAAATATGATATTGAAAAAGTCTCACATTGCTTAGGATTGGAAGGGAGGGGGAGGCCAAGGTTATATATTGAGCTCTAAGTCCCTTGGTTCTACACACCTCAAGTTAGAAGCACTGACTTGCTTTCTTCTTATATACTTTTGGAGTATTGTGAATAGTGGTTTAAATATTTGCTTTGAGAGTGTGGGTGTAATAGGGTGTGAGGTGTTTAAGAGAAGTGTTTATGTGTTGAAAAAATTTGCATAAAGTGATATTTTTTTCGAGTTGTCTTTAGGCCATGACCGTGATTTTTTCTCTGGATTTGGAGTTTTCCACATTAATTCTTGTGTTATGATTGTGTTATTTTATCATCTTGTTTCTCTATTTCAGCATATTGTTCAAAGGGGAAATGATGTTTTTCCCAACACATCAATCCAAACAAAAATTTATAAAGCCATAGCCAAGAATATTCTGTCCCTTAGTAGAGAGTACTTTTACAGTAGAACATCAAATAATGCACGAATAACATCAAAGTTCTTGGACAATATCAATTAACAAAAAATAAAACCAACAGCTTTACCAACTATTGTATCAAAACTCATAAACACAAAACATAAGGGTACTGGCTAAGCACCTGTTTGTCTTGAAACTCTCAAATCCATATATATCTAAAACCCCAATTAATTTCTTAGAATTTGGATCTTGCCCAATAGAGTTGTTAATCTTGTCAACAATCCTGGATCAACAAACATCATAAATGAATTAGACAAACTCAAGAAAACTAATATGAGCTTTTATAAGGACATATAAACTTAAGTATGTTTTTATAAATTGCACATAAATTACCAGTCAAAAAGTCTTGAATAAACTATTTTAGCCAATGCATCTCTACTGAGAGCTGCAGCATTTGGATCAAGCGATTTTGTTATGGCCTCACCACGGGTCACCATAACACGTTTGCAAAAAGAGTCTTCAAGGGACTTTTCATCACACCTACCATAAATATATAACCATAGATGTTATAGATTCAAATATTAATCTTGCAAAGATTCATACAACAAATAAAGGGCAAATACACTTAGTGTGTGTTTGGTTTCCATCAAAATCACGTTTCAAACGTAGATCCAAACGAACATTACTAAGAGTAGCGTTGGCCCGGATATACGTTTGAAACATGGATCAAGTATAAATCAAACACACTCTTACATCAAAAGTTCAGCTGCAGTTTTTAGGTGGAAACGAGATTGTTCATCCTTGGGTTCAGAGGAATCTTCTCCATCATCTGCTCCCTTGACAAATTCAATGTTTCCTAAATGAAGTACAGCAGCTACTATTCGAAATATAGCATCCTGAAAAGAGGGATAACAAGTTCTTATAATGAAAAAATTAAAAAATAAAAATAAAACATTTGAATATAATTGTTAGTGAGGGTACCTGCTCATCAGAGTTGATCCCAACAACATCCATAGCTCTCCTAGTTGCAAGGTACTCCTTAGAATCATCCACCCCATCCAGCTCAATACAATTTGATTGATTAAGGTAATGAAATTCTCTTGGATTTCCCAATTTCAACCTATTAACATCCTAGACATGGAAAAACTCAAGTGAAAAGTAGATTCACATCAATCACTCATTATCTCTAGCAAGTTAAAGATAACTGTGAACACCCAATTTTGTTCGGATATTAAAAAAATCACAAAAATAATAAAATCTTGAATTTTTTTTTCATTAAATAATAATAATTTCTTCAGGTCAAAATTCTTTTTTAAAATTATTTTTCCTTATAAACAATCATGCTCTTTTAACCTTTTAAATCATTTTAATCTTATCATGTTTATTTTAATTTTTAGGGGTGGAATAAATATTTTAATATTTATAAATAAATTGTACAATTAACTAAAGGTAATCATTCTTTAGATGAATGTATCATGGGTGTGGGATTAAATTTTCACCCTTTTCTAAGCATAAATAGACTCCTGAACTCAAACTCTTTATTAAGACTAGCCTTGCAAAATCAAAAAGTTTTTCCAATTATTTTTCTTAAATGATAATTGGTGGCGATTCCATTGATCTTATCATTTAAATTCATCTTCAGTCGCTCCCCTCGCCGCCCTCCGAGGACGGTTATGCCAATAACAACCAACTAGCTAAATTCAAAGGTAACATTTTGAACCCCAATTACATCTAGATTATATATAGAGAATTGCCATGAACTTCAATAACTGAACCATTAATCTTATTATTGGAATATCCCTTCCTCCTAGGAATAAGAGAATTTCACCTATGCAGTAATTTTATATAGCCTAACTCCCATTTTATCAAGCAGAGCCAATCTGTTTGAGAAGTATAACCATAATAAGAGATTAAATACAACTAATTATAAAAGCACTTAGCCCCCCATCAAAAACAAAATCTCCACACTTGAATGCAGATAGTGGAAGCAAGATACCTTTATTTCTATAAGCACAAATTTCTTATCTAAGAAGGAAGAATCATGTACCTCTTGTGGTGCAGCACAAAGCATGTAAAAGCAATGATAATTTCTCTCAGGATCAGAAACTTGACAGACACGGGAACGTTCCAGCAAATAAGTTCTGATAGCAGCTCCTGAAATTCTCCCCTTTTGATCAAACTGAATCTCCACAAACTTACCAAAACGACTGAAATTATACTATGTAAGCTTAGGACAGACTTTGAACCAATTAAGAGAAAGAAGGGTATTAGGGAAAATGCAAAGAGGGGAAACAATATCCTTACACAACAGAAAAATTTAATACCTTGAATTATTATTCCTGACAGTCTTTGCATTGCCAAATGCTTCTAAAACAGGATTGGACTGCAGAAGTATGAATAATAAGCACTCAAGCAGAATGAGTAATAATATCCAAAATTAAATTTGTTAAGCACAATGTTTAAACCCTCCCTCCCACTCCCAACATTTCCCGTTTATTTTGAGAAAACATTTTCCGTTTTCATTTCCTGTTTTTCAGTTGTAATTATCAAAATATTTTCTGTTTTGATTATAAGAACATCATTCTGTTTTTTTCTGTTTTCAAAATTTTGTAAAGAAAACCATGAAAACTACTTTGTATCAGTTTCTCTGTTTTCAGTACAAAACTCTGAAACAGAAAACAAAATGAAAAGAATAAGTTGACATTGTTTGTAATTACCTCTAGAACTTGTTGCTCCACAGACCGTCCCTCAGTTACTGCTCTCCCTCCCAAAAAGGCAAGATAATGCATGAGCATCTTTGTACTTTCTGTTTTACCAGCTCCACTTTCTCCACTAACTAATATAGCTTGGCTTGTTTCTTCATTTATCATCTTCCTGCAAATACTTATCCTTTTGGTGAATACAGATACATCATTTTCATAATTTTGTCTCATTTGTAATGAATTTTGGATACTATCCAAAGTAGTAGGTGATGCAAAACCCGTAAAGAAATCCTATTAAATGGATGTTCACTCCACATTGTAGATGGATAATAAAGAAAATTTAGAGTAATACTTAAACATTTATGCAAGAAGAGATGATTACTCTTCCAATGATTTAGAATGAATTGTTAATGCATAAAGATATGTAGTGATATCTAAAGAGGAAATGAGGACACAGTTCAACAATATATATCTTTCTATCATCATATCATGTAGTGCTTCAATTGTCAAAATTGATATTTCACTTCATTTCTTTTCTTATGAATTGTAAAACCATTAATTCTGGACTTATTAGCATCTTAAATACAAGAATACTTTAAAAGTCATGACCAAGGCACAAGAAACTTGGAGTAGCAACAATATACCTATATGCAGAACCTGCAATTGCAAAAGGATGTGGGCTCTGCTCACCAAAAGCAGCACCTTTATATTGTGCCATTGTACTATTGGCATATAAATGAGGTAACCTTTGAAAAGGGTTCACTGCTATCAATATATTTCCTGTGTATGTCTGTAAACATCATCAACAAAAGTTAAAGCTTAATTTATTTCAATGAATGTGATAAACACATCATTAGATACAATAGTGGTCAATACAAAAAACAAAGAATATGAGAGCTTACATATATTTCATTTATGGAATATCGAATTTGCAAATTTTGAAGTACTCCTGGTTCATGCAAATATGCTAGCCTTGTCATATCTTCCACACCGTTAGGTGGGAATTCAGGATCTTTGGGATAGATATTAGATGTTTTGCTCACAACCTACAATAGAAAATATATATTTGAATATCATATGAACAAATGAAACATAGAGAATTTCTAGTTTTCTTTTTGCACTCGAGAACTTTTAACAGTGTCATGATTCATGAACATGATCTCATAGTGCAAGTGAAGTAATTTAACTCCAATAGTAATAATAAATAAGCTTAAATAGAAATTTCTTGACAAGGTTTGAACTAAACTATACTATTCCGTGTGAAAGAAGTATCCACAATGCAAAGAGTTTAGTTGTTGATGCAAAAAGTTCTAGCTCTTGGTGCAGAGAAAGAATGGCAGAAAGACCAGACAAAAATGCTCCAGAAGGCATTCATTAGCCATCACATCAAGCTCCAAAAAGGGTTGGTCTTAACTCATTGGATCTACTAGAGTTATCCCCACATGTAACTTTTTCCCCTTTTGTACATTAGGTGCAAGCATTTAATCTTGCCAAATTTGTTATGTTTACATGTTTGGTAAATAGTGAAATGAAATACAAAGTGATGAGATGAGATAAAATAATAATAGTATAGTACACAAAAATGCTAACAAATGTCCATAAAACATTGATCAAGTAATTAAAGTAGAAAGTTTTAAATGATAACAAGGAACTTGACACCATATTTTCACCCAAAATCACAAAGATTAATTATTTTGGTATGTTCTCTTATATTATTAATCAATGTGTAATTTTATCACTCACATTTGGATTTCCAATAATAGAGGTATACAACTTATATGAAGGATATGTGGATGAAACATAATGCAACCAAATTGATGCAGGAAGTTCATGCATTTCCAGCTGATTTTTGTAGGACTGTGCATTTTGTACTTAAAAAGAAGATTTGGAGCCTCTGTCTCCATTGCAGTGAATTTACATGGCTATCTTAACAGATTCAAAGCCCTTATTGCACATATATTTTATACTATTGTTTACTTCTATTCTTTGTTTCTCAACATTAAGGTAACAAAAACACATTTTCCTTTATCATGTACTCTCCCTGTCAATATTTAGAACACTTAAATGGAAATTAAAAGGAAAAGAAAATTAAAGATATTATTCATGAGTATCCTAAAAGCACTGGTGTAACTTAAATCAATAGATAAAGAATAGGAATGAACTATTACTATATCAAGAGAATAAAATCTTGTGTCTTCTATTTGTATGTATTAAATAATTATAAAGAATGGTTTTACAATAGATTCTAGGAGACTCACCCTGGTGCCTGATTCGCAGTTAACTGTGATCTCTTCATTATTAGTTTCTAGGATTTCTCCATCTAACCAAGCTTCATCTGAGTCCTCAATCCAAATATGAGATCCAACTACAAAATTGAGTTGAGCAGCCTGTGCATTGATAAATAGTTAATCGATGTCTCTATGATCAGAGTGGAACCATGTTTGAATTAAGTTATGTTGGCATCATGAGAATCAAATGCTTACATGTAAACTAGCTGGGAGACTATGCTCCCACAATACAAGTTAAGATCAATCATTAAAGAAACCAATTATATAATTACACAGTAAATACCACTCAGTTAATCCCCTTTAAATTTTAAATTATTGTCATCATCCATAACAGAATTGCAAACAAATGCACTTATGCATATAAAGTTCCAACTCAGAATATACAAAAACAAATTCAATGATATTTCAGATATGGTGCATCCATGTGCAACCAATGTCCTTTATCTCTTTTTCTAACTATGTCTATTTCAACCATGTTGAGAAATAATACCGGTGACTTCAAAGAAACTAATATGGAATATTATTATCTAACCATATTGTTTATTTGTACAGCCTTAAATTGTGCAACCTAAAAATTAAAGCACTTGCTAGTAAAGAATTTCAACTACTTCCACATTCCAGGACTAAAACTAAAAGACCATAGTTTCTAAGTCTTGCAGATACAAAGAGAATACAAATGAAATAAGAACTGCTTAGTTAACAGAAAGTGAAGCCAAATTAAATAAAAGGCATAAAAAGAAAGCTAAATAGAATGGGAGATTGTAATTGATTACCATTGTTAATGAAATGTGTTGCACTCAAATGGATCTGAGAACCAGCTGGTCAAACCTGGAATTCCATTACCAGAATCTACCAATCTATATATTAATGTGGAGTAAATAACTTGCAATATTCAATCTCTAATTCTGAAGTGTTGGGTAATCACTAATGGGTGCAATGAGTAATTATCTTGCACAGAGTTCTCTGTCTCTAACTGAAAGAAACAATTGATATATCTTAATTTAATGTTGCTCTATCAAGGTTGGAAGATGTGAAATGATAGTGACCTCGGGAAAGTGTCGTTGCAGAAGAGGCTTCACAATCACAAGAAGAAGATATATATATCCAACCTATGCTTTCCCCTCCTCTGCAACTATCTCCCCTTTATTTTCTTCTTCTTTGCCTCACTCTTTCTTTCTATGTTTCTAACTAATCAATTTCCTTGTTCCTCAAGCTCAAAAATCTTCTGTGTCCTCTTCTTCCCCTGTTTGTGTGTGTGAATGTGTTATAACATGACACATCAAACACAATGATCATAAACTATATATCTTATGTAACTGGCACACCATGAATTAATCCTGCTTGTAATGGTGTCTTGATTCCACTCACAAGATGCCATATATACTTCCAACCGAAGAAAAAAATCTCTAAATCTTTCCCTGTTTCTTCACACCTTGGATTCATTGCTTGTACGTGAATCTCACACAACTATATATCTCATCATGGGATCCCCTTTGTTGAACCCAAAAACCTGAGCCTCGTTGATGATTTCCAAACTCAAATACCATGTCTTGTAATAAATTCCTAAAAACATGCATGCCAAACTTTAATCTCAGAAAGTGAAACTGCAAAATGCAATCAATCAATCTTTTTCCCCTTCCAAATGTAGCAACATTGATCCTATGATGATAAATCCCCAAACGAAAATGCAGAAATCAATCTAATTGTTGTAGAGAAAATCAACGCCTTTCTTGAATCAAAGCCTCCATCATCCATCCTCATTGTTCGAAACGGTGCAACATCAACAGTGAGGTAGTTTTTTAGCCATTGAATTGAATCTGAATATTTGATAGAAATTTTCTTTTTTCGCAGAATTCAACGGTTTAGAAAATGTCACTAATTACTAGTTGTATTGGTGCAATGGTGTGGCACGTTAAAATTTTCCTTCACTGATATGATGATTAATTCATACCCGTATTCAACCAAAATCGGAGATTCAACTAGTTTCTATGACGTGGTTTAATCTACACTCTTTTCTATTTTTATACTTTCTTTCCTATTATAGTATTAATTATTACATACAAATTACAAACTATGGTTAGTTTTATTAATATTTATAAACAAGAAATGGTAAATAAATAAATGGCTTGATAGAAAAAATACTTTTTTTGCTTGTTAGTATTTTTACTTATATTTACTTATTTTTATTTTAAAATAACTAAAAAATATTAAAATAATAACTTTTCTTTTATGTGTGTAAATGAATAGGCTAGTAACCCACAAACTAAACTTTTTTTTTTGGTCGAACAAACTAAACCTATTTAACTTGTAGGTTTACATAACAAAGCCCATGTAGGTCCACAATTAAATGGGTAAATAATTTCTTAAGGTATAGGTTATAGGTTATCAGACATAAGCGGATAAGCCAAGACAATAAAAAGCTACAAGGGAGTAATTACACGAATATTCTTAAAGTAATATGTATAACTATTCTTATATAAAAATACGTTAAGAAAATTTTTACCCATTTGATCAAATTGAAGTCGTATTTACGAAGACATGGGCAATTAAACATTTAGTTATGGAGCAACATTTTTTTTACTAAATGAAATGATTGTTAGTTTTCTCCAAAATAGTATTAATAGACCATCTATATATGTAGCAAATGCCACATGAAGATTATAAAGTTTACCAAGAGATTAGACATGGCTAATTATGGTTATGAGAGGACCAGGATAAACATTTTGTGTGATCTTTTCTCCCTTAACCTCTTACTGTTTTATTGCTTTATCTAACATATTAAACTAAGTATGGGTTAGTGTGTATTCTAAACAAGTTGTGAAAAGTTTAAATTATAAAAACCATCTTATTAAAAGACTTGTTTGAAACTTCAAAAAAGTAACCTGTCTTAAGACGGATCTGGATCTTCTCCTGCCTCTCATGCTTCTACAACAAACATTAGCTATAGAATCACTAGGTAATTTAAATCCACAGCTATTCTGTAGCTAAGCTTTGCTACAGAGGCTGCAGCGCTGAAGGGGATCCCTACACGTCTTAAGACACCTCATTTTTAGACTTGTCTTAAAATCAATTTTGAAACATATCATTTGAGAAAACATTTTGTGAAACTAAAAAGGTTTGGAAACATAAATCAACCTTCTTATTGTGCTTCCTTGTGCTATTTCACATCTTTGATTGTTTAATTGTGCCAGTTCTTTCATATACAATGATCTCTTTGGCAGTCTTGCAACAATGAATCTTGTCATACACAGCTCTACTGAGGGAAAAAATAAGGTATAACTTAGCTTTCTATTTTGAAGTCCGTTCAAGTTTGGGAATGATCCTTTTAACCTTCCTGTTGAAATTCTGGCAAGCGTACCAAAATCCAACAGTATAATAGTAAGTAAGAGGGGTTTGTCGTATCCACAGGGAACGGTTCAATTATAAAAACTAGTGTCACAACTATCAAGTGAGAGAATATGAATGTTGTTTGTGAGAGTTGCAAGAGTAAATAGAAAAGCGATAAATTAAGATAGGTTGAGCATGTTACTTGAACTAAGATTGAACTTCGTCTATCGCACCCCTTTCGTATTTGAACCCCAATAATATTTATGAATATGTAATTATAATATTGAAGCACAAATTAAAGTTATTTCACAAAGGTCTCCACAAATATGAAATACTCAGAAATACTCTACCCTGGTCTCCACAGTGATAAACTACCCCGGATTAAAAATCTATTTGTTTAAGCTATCAATTCACCCCGGTCTCCACAGTCGCGAATTGAGTGTTTTTACCAATCAGAATTCAAGTTTCCTATATCTAGGCTCCCCCAAACTCGCTATTGATTTTATAGAACCACCTCTCGAATGCGCCCCATAAAACCAACCTATAACTTCGGCACAACGGCGGAAGCTAAGCATTAAGAACAGATTAAAAACACCAATATTATAAAAACAAGGATTCATAAATAATAAAGAGAATTCAAATACAATTGGGGATTGAATCGACTACATTCAATCCTATCGGAGAGTTTAGCTACTCATAGTAGCCATTACAATGGAGAGATTGTCACACTTTTCTCCAGCTCTAGCTCTGCTCCGCCTCCCTCTCTATGATCTATGCAAAAGGTCCTTTAAATAGAAGTTGGAAAGCTATCTGAAATCTGGAAGGAATCTTGTTGGAAATCTTTTAGAAAACTGTTTCCGTATTCCTGCGCTTCAACCTGCGCTCAGCGCAGATGAAGCGCAGGAAACAGAGAGCAATTTTAATTCCTGCGCTCCACTTGCGCTCAGCGCAGGTGGAGCGTAGTTCACCGTTCCAACTTTTCCTGATTTCCTCTTTTTCATACTGATCTCTTCCTGATCTTATCTTTGTTTGTTCTGCTTTCCTTATTTCCCTCTTTGTAGCTTGATCTTGTGCTGATTTGATCTTCAAATTGAATTTGAGGATTTTATCTGCAGAATCTTTATCCAAATAATTGTTGATTTCATCTTGATCAGCTACCATTTAAATCCTTATCTTGCAGATTCTCTCTTCAAATAGATGCTATCTTGTTTCTCCATTTAAAACTTTCCCTTTTATCTGCAAAATCAACAGATTTTCTATCAAAATGGCATAAAATTCAAATTTAAATTAGATAATCACAAAATCTGTATTTATTACTAAAAAGAGGTAATTGGGGGAATAAATCTAACATTTTATCCTTGATAAGTGTTGTAATTATACAAGAATTTATCATATTTTTAGAACTTATCACTTCCATGGGGAAATAGTCTCCATCTTCAGTGATCCCCTAAAGGTCAATACTGTTGGAACAGAGGCGCCTTCTATTTGTAGTTGTTTGTTCTTGTTGATGGTTCAAACTTTACTATAATTAGATCCAAGGCCCTCTTGCACTTAAGTTTTAATGATAACAAAACCTTCATGTCCAAATTCTAAGCAATCTGAATGTTATATTAGTAATGAATGCTTGAGAAAGCATAGGTACAACTTGGAAGTAAACTCAAATATACTAAACTCCAATAAAAAGTAACATTCTGCCTTCAGAAGCATGAACTGATATTGAATTCCAACTTGTTTCAAATCCATCAACAGTAAGGAAATTTCGCAGTACAATATTTAAAGCCTCAATCAAGTCAGAGCTTTCAAATAAAGTCTACTGCACACAGAACAAAAAGATTTAAACTTTCATAAGCATAATTATCTTTGGTTTGTAAAGTTTGACAAGTCTCCAGAAGCAAAAATCAAAATTCAGAGATGCAGAATAAAACATTTTGTTGCAAACTCCCTGGAGAACTTTGTTACAAATATAAACAAATCAGTAATAGAAGACTAGGAAATATAAAAAAAAAAAATCAACATGGATTAAGGGAAAGTTTATTGTGTTTATTATGTGTACTGTATTACTGCATTTTTATAATTTTCATTTAGAACTTAAAAATTTGAAATGAACGGATGTTATCATAAAAAAAAGGGAGAATGTTTGGTCCATAGCCCTCTTGCACTTAAGTTTAAATGATAACAAAACCTTCATATTCAAATTCTAAGCAATCTGAATGTGATATTACTAATGAATGCTTGAGATAGCACATGTACAAATTGTAAGTAAACTCAAAAAAAACCGAACTCCATAGACTGGTTCAGTGTATGTTTCCTTTTTTGTGCAATACTTTTGAAATGTAATAGAAAGTAGCCTTTTGTCTTTCCTTTCCCTGTTATTCTTTCATTACGAGGTGCAGACGGTGCTTTGACTTTAATGTGTTTTGAATGGTGAATATTTCATATGCTTTGTCAACTTAGATACCTAGGACATCAGATGCTTTAGCCTTCAGATAGATTAGTCTTTAGATAGGCTCCTATGTATGATGTTTGTAATTGTTTGAAGGGTTAAATATGTTTTTGGTCCATAAACTTTCACCCGAATTTGGTTTTGGTCCCTAATCTTTTTTTTCATTGGTTTTGGTCTCTAACGTTTTCAAATCATTGAAATTAGTCCCTGCCATCAACTCTGTTAAATATAGGGGTGACGACATGGACTAATTTCACTGATTTGAAAACTTTAGGGACCAAAACCAAATTCGGGTGAAAGTTTAGGGACCAAACCCGAATTTGGTTTTGGTCCCTAATCTTTATTTTTCGTTGTTTTTGGTCCCTAACATTTTCAAATCATTGGAATTAGTCCCTGTCGTCAACTCTGTTAAATATAAGGGTGACGATAGGGACTAATTTCAATGATTTGAAAACGTTAGGGACCAAAACCAACGAAAAAAAAGATTAGGGACCAAAACCAAATTCGGGTGAAAGTTTATGGACCAAAAACATATTTAACCCTTGTTTGAACCATTAGATACTTTCTGAAATTTGAAAATATATGCACAAGTAAACACTTTTTTCTTTTGTTTGTTTTCATCAAAACTCAAGTGAAGGGTCTGAAGGTTATAAACCCTTGAGACTCAACACTGCTTTCATCCCTTTGGATGTGATTGTTTTTATCCTCAACACTAAGGATCAAATTGAAAATTTTGATTCTAGAGTTGAAAAAGAAAATTTCCTTGGATATTTAGAAAGCATCCAAAGCTTATAAAGTGTACAACACTAGAACTTTGGATGTTGAAGAATCAATCCATGCACAATTCAATTATAACTATAAGACTAATAGAAATCTATTAGATCTAGAAGATGAGTTTTCAGATCTGAAGTTGAATGGTGAATCTCAGACTCAACCAGAACAAAATGACAAAAACACAGTCTGAACTAGTTCAGACTCAGCCATAAGTTAAGCAGTCTAAAGAAACTCAGACCAAGAGAAACTGGAGATTCAAGCTTGATCATCCACCGGAACTGATTCTTGGAAATCCTGCAGAAAGTTAGAATAAGATCTACTTTCAGAGAAGAAGAATGTATTGCATTGTTGTAAAAAATTGAACCCAAACCTGTTGATGAAGCTCTATCATATGAAAGTTGGATTTTAGCTATGCAACGAGAATTAAACTAGTTCACCAGAAATGATTTTTGGACCTTAGCACCATTTCCTAAAGACAAGTCAATAATTGGTACGAAGTGGGTATTTAGAAACAAGTTGGATGAACAAGGAAAAGTAGTAAGAAACACAGCCAAACTTGTTGCACAAGGCTACAACCAGTAGGAAGGTATTGATTTTACTCAAACTTTTACACTTTTTGCAAGGTTAAAAGCTATTCATATCCTTCTTACATTTGTATCTCATCACAACATAAAACTTTTTAAATTGATGTAAATAATTCTTCTCTTAATGGAATAATTGAAGAAGTTTTTGTAAGACAACCACCTAGGTTTGAAGATCAGAGTTTTCCCAATCATGTTTTCAAACTTACAATGGCTTTGTATTGTTTGAAACAAGCTCCCAGAGCTTGGTATGTGATAAGTGCTAAGTTTTGGTAAATCACAGTATTAGTCAAAGCACTTTTAGCCTCAATAGCACTGAATTTCACTCTCCAATCCTCTTTCATTTTCTTAAGTTAGAAATCTAAAGTAGTTTTTAGTTTTATCTAGAATTGGAGATTATTTTATCCTGGTTGTGAACTTTTTGCAGATGTATATAGAGCTTGTTGATGGTTGGTGATTCTATGGGAATCCCGGGAAAAGAAATGTAACTTTGGTGTAACAGAGTGCTCATTCAAGCGAAGGAATGCCTCGCTTAAGCAAGGCAAGCCTAGAAACAAAAAGGATTCTGCCTTGTTGCTCACTCAAGCGAGCTATGTCTCGCTTGAGCGAGGATTCATTTATTCAGCATAGCAGATTCCTTCTCCCTTAAGCGAGGAAAGTTCCACTCGAGCGAGAAGCCAATTTTTCAGACTCTGAGTGCGATAAAAGAGAAAAAGGAGGGAAATTTTGGATATATACGTTCTCTCTCTCATTCTTCTCTCCTTGGCAGTTGGGTTTTTGGAGAAAGCTTAGGGCAACATCACCTTCCTCCTCCATCCTTTCATCATCTTTGGGTTGCTAGCTACCATGAGTGGCTAGTTTCTTCATTTGGGATTGAATGTAATCTTCAAACTCCAAAGTATTCCATTTATTTTCTTGTATAGTTTTCATCTTCCATGAACATTGGTAGTCTCGTTTTGTACTTAACGCTTGAATCTATTAAATCAATAGTTTTCTTGATTTTAAATATAAGTTTTAACTGGGAAGTATTGCTTGGATTTCGTCTTGAACGTAAGTCATTATTCTAGGAATAGATATCTATTTATCGATTGCTCTTGAATACATGTTCGTAATGCTAGAATATTTGTTTGATACTTGAGGAATTGATATTTAAATAAGTTATTCTTAGGAACCCTAGATTTGAGGAATCAATCCAGGGGATTTCAGTGTATTGCATCAATGTCAATGGAACAGTGATCTATACAGTAAATCATCGGAATACAGAGGAGGGAGAATGATGAAGTTCAATCCCCACTACAAGAATGCGCTGAATTAGACGTGAAACCGTAGCAACGGTCTAGCCGTCGCTACGTCGTCGCTACAAACATTAAATGCACAGCTCAACGCGTAGTTGTGCAATTAATGCTCTGTGACGGCCTGACCGTCCCTACGTTTCGCACTGTAGCGACGGCCAGCGACGACCAGGCCGCCGCTACACTAAAAAACTAATTATTTTTTTTCTGAAAATTTAAAAAATAAACGTAGTGACGCTACATTTTTAATTAAAATTTAAATTTGGCGCGTCAGAGCAATTTTTTAACATAGCGACGGCCTGACCGTCGCTATGTTAAAAACTTACGCACACAAAACTCTTTTCCCATCCCCTCTTCTTCTTCCTCCTTCCTCTCCGGCCATCCTTGTTTCTCTCCCTCTCTCTCTTTCATTTTTAAAATCTCACCGATTAAACACTCTTCATTCTTCATAGGTTCATTTGGAACCGATCAGAATCTCAAATAGTTGCCCCTAAGTCCCTTTGTCCTTCCTTCCCTCTTCCTCCTCCAGCGTCCACCATCACCAACCGCCGTTCAGGTAATTATTTAATTAATTAACGTTTTTTAATTATAGTTATATAATTATTAGTTAGTTATTTAATTATGTAGGTAGTTATTTTAGTTATATATGTATTTAAGTATATAGGGTAGTTATTTAGTAATTATGTAGTTAGTAATTATTAATTATTAGTAATTATGTGTTATATAATTATTAATTATTAATTATAGGTTATTAATTATTAGTATTTAATTATTGATTATTAGTAATTATGTAGTTATTGATCATTAGTAATTACGTAGTTAGTAATTATAAGTTGTTTATAAATTATTAGTAATTAATTATTTATTATTAGTAATTATGTAGTATTAATTAATATTAATTATTTATAGGTAATGTTTTTTAATATTTAATTTAACCTTATTAAAATTAGATAAATATTCGCTGTATGCGTCGTAGAGCTGGACAGAAGGTCCCACCTATTAGAGGGAGGTCCATCCCTTCGGGCAAGCTTGCTGCACAAGCAGCTCGCTTACGTCGAGATAGGACCAACCTCCCTCACCCTGAGAAGGTGCTAGAGCAGCCTTCCTCGTCCGCCCTGCAGAGGTGGCCCAACCTGCTGCATCTGTTGGAGCCTTCATTGAGCAGATGAGGTTCATCCCTACCCCGGGATATCAGGAGCTTCCCCCCGAAGTAGGTCATCAGCAGCCAGAGGATGGCTTGCCACATATTTCCGATTCAGAGGGTGAGGGTGACCCCTAGGCTGACATTGATAGGGAGGCTAACGAGGAGCCTGATGTACAGCAGCCTCCGCACCGAGGTGCCAGCTCCAGTTCCGATCATGAGCGGGACCCTCAAGGTAGGGTTATCATCCGGCTTTATGGTAAAGGGTGAGTTTCTACAATTTATTTTCTTTAATATTTTGCATTTTTATAAGTTGCAGTGAACATTGAATTTATTTATTTTGCAGTTAGGTGCCTAACAACCCCTATCACGACCATTGGTCATGCGATCCGCTTACAATTCTGGGGTCCTCACTATTTGTGGGAGGTCACCCCGAAGGATGTGAGGGACAAGTGGTGGGAGGAGTTCACGGTATGACATTTTCAAATGACATTTTACATTATTTCTTTTAACTTGTTATGACATTTTCAAATGACTAACCCTAAAAGTTTTTTTCTTTTACAGAGCAGAGTTACTTGGGCCCCTAAGGACGAGGCACGAATTAAGAAGGTGCACGAGCAGAGGATTGCTCGACGCCTCCTGGATATGTTGAATAATGCCCGGACTAGTGGGATTCGGCCCACTTGGTGTGGTGAGGAGGCCTGGGAGGGTCTTTTGGCCTATTGGGCCACTGATGAGTTCATGGGGAAGTTCGCTCATAACAAGAGCAATCGGGCTTCTCGTCGAGGCGGGACAGTCCACACCACAGGCCGCAAGGCCCACATTGAGATCGCGTTGGATATGGTATGTAAAAACCTACTCTTTCTATATTATTTTTGTATTTGTAATTAAAATAATTAATTAGTGTAATTTTTCTGTGTAGAGACGACAGGTTGGGCGGGATGTAGATCCCGATGAATTTTTTGTGGCCACCCACACAAAAAAGGGGTGGTGGTTGGGTGGACGACCGAGCGCGGTCCACATATGTAAGTCAATGTACTAGTGTTTTTTTTATATAATTTGATATATTTGCAATAGAATAACTAACTAATTATATCTTTATCTCTACTCAACGGACAAACTTCCATGTCCGCCTGAGGGAGGTGAAGTCACAGATGGGGGACAACTCCATCACTGATAGGTCCACCTAACTACAAATCTGGAAGGATGTTGCTGGTGGCAAGACTCGAGGCTATTGTTATGGCACATGGGACTTGTCAACCAACATTCGTCCAGGTGTGACCAGCCTCACTCAAGAGTCTCAAGCCCACACCAGCAGGAGCGACGGGTCACGACATTCAACTTACAAGGCGCTGCTCCAGGAAGTCATTGAAGCAAAGTTGCAGGCTAGCCGGGCTAAAGAGAGGGCTGATCACTGTCAGGCCCAGTCCCAACGGTTGGAAGAGGACTTCGCACAACTCTTACGATAGTTGCAGTTAGTGTTGGATGCTCGTAGTGCAGGTGGTTCTACCAGCTTCAGTCAAGCTCAACAACACCCGCACTACGATGACAACCTAGATGGCCAGCTCGTGGATGAGCATGAGGATGACGATCGTGGCCCACCACCACAGTAACGTCGTTGTCATCGTCAGCCGTGATTTTTTTTGTATTATATTTTTCTACTCTTTGTATAAATACTGTTTATATATATATATATATTTTATTTTCTATATGGGTGTTTTTATATTGTCTTTATTGCTTTTCTTTATATTTTACATCGTTAACAAATATCTATAAAATTTATAAAATAAATAAAAAATTTATAATAATTCAACCGTAAATCTGCAAATTAAAAAAATTACATATAAATCATTAGCGACGGCCATGGCCGTCACTAGTTATAATTTTTCTAAAACAAATAATATAAATGCTAGCGACGGCCTTGGCCGTCGCTATGCTGTGACGGCTTAATGAAGACCTTCAACATTGTGACGGCTTTAGCGACGGCCAAGCAGACACTACGTAGCAACGACTGTTTTTGCTTGTCGCTATGGTATTAACGACGAACATTTTAACGACATCCTTGTGGTCATCGATATTTACATTTTAGCGATGGTTTCCCCTTTTAGCGACGGTTTTCACATTTCTGATTTAAAACTCAGTTTTTATTGCATTTATTTTAGTGTTACAACTATCTTTACTTCACTTTAATCAACAATCAACATGACAATTGAAATGTTCTATTCTAAATATTTAATGAACTATATTATTGAGAATTAATAGTAGTTGCAAGTTCCTCGTGGGTACGACAACCCTTTTTACTCTATTATACTACAGTTTACTTTGGTACGCTTGCCAAAGAATCGACAATATGACATATTGAATACCTTTCTAATTGAAAATGTATTTGTTAGAGGAAAAATTGATACAACCCTATTTAGAAAAGACTCTAATGAAGACTTTATCTAGTTCAAATTTATATAGATAATATTATCTTTGGAGCTACTAATGAGAAATTGTGTAAAGAATTCTTTAAGTTAATGCAAGGATAATTTGAGATGAGAATGATGAGACAATTAAAATTCTTCCTTGGTCTACAATTTTTCCAAGAAGATTATGGAATCATTATCCATCAACAAAAGTATACCAAGGAACTACTAAAGAAATTCAAAATGTAAGACTCTAAGGTCATGAGCACTCCAATACACCCATCAATAATGCTGACCAAGGATGAGGAGGGTAAGCCTGTAGATTAGACCCAATTAAGAGGTATGATTGGCTCACTCTTGTATTTGACTTCTAGCAGACCTGCCATACTTTTAGTCTATGTATTTGTGCATGCTTTTAGTCTGATCCTAGAAAGTCTCATATTAGAGAAGTAAAAAGATTTTTCAGATATCTTGTTGGAGCTACTAATCTTGGGTTAAAGTACAAGAGCAATAAAGGTTTCAAGTTAGTAGGATTCTATGATGTTTACTATGTCGGTGATAGACTAGAAAGAAAGAGCACAAGCGAAGGATGTCACTTCCTAGGAGGAAATCTTATCTCTCGGGTCAGCAAAAGGCAAAGTACTATAGCCTTGTCTACAGTAGAAGTAGAATACATCTCAGTTGAAGGATGCTGCTCCCAACTCTTACTGGTAAAATATTAATTAGAATATTATTATGTACATGAGCATGACATTCCTATTTTCTTTGATAATGCCAATGCATTAAATTTACCAAAGAAACCCATGATCATTTTATTAGAGATTATATTTAGAAAGGAGTTTCTGATATACAATTCTTTGATACAAAACCTATTTCTGAAGATAAGTTTAGGTTTATTAAAGAAAAATTTGGGCATCCACTATATTTTAATCTAATTTTGTTTCTAAAAGTTTGATGATCATGTGAGTCTGAAGTCTTTTAAACAAATAAACACTTTAAACATCAATGATATGGGAACGCGTCTCATGGACTGTGTAACTATCACATTGCATTTAATGAATGTACTTTCATTTGAAAGTATAAATAGCTCAGCGTGACCCTCTATTGTCTATGACCAACCTTTGAAAACCCTTTTTGCCTTCTAACCCAGTAGGGGTGGGCACGCGGAAATGATCCGTCTGAGGCCCGATATACTCGAGACAAATGGGGAGAAACGGTTAGTTATGGACGGGTCTATGGGTCATAGGCGGGTAGTTATTCCCTAACATACGGGTAAACACGGTCGATTATAGGTCAGCTTAAAAAAAGTTCGGCAGTAACCTGAAACCGACCGACATAGTAAACTATAGAAGCCCAAATTAAAAAGGCCCAAAACAAAGATACCATATATATTCTTTCTTTTCTCCTAATTGTAACCTTAGCTGCAACCACCCCCTCCCTCTGGTTTCTCTTCAGTCCCTTTCTCTGGTTTCTTTACAGTCCCTCTTCTCTGGTTTTTGTACGTCCCTCTTCTCTGATACACCCCTCCTTCCCCCTTTTTCTGATTCTTTGCATGTTTCAAGGCATGCAGCAACGATCGCTAGACGCCGGTGGTGGTGACAACCGACTATGAATCTAGCTATGCGACTAAGACGAGACAACCGCCTCTGCATGGCCGCGACTGATGAAGTGAAGACTGAAGACAGCGTCACAACGGGACGCCGCCTCTCACCACCTCTGTTTTGTCTTTTGTTTCTGGTTCTTTTGGTATTTTTGTTTATGGATTGTTGTTTTGTAATTATTTTTCTTGGAGATTTGCCTTTAATTTCTTCTCCATTGTTTCTCCTGTTAATAATGGTCCCCATTTATTTTGTTCTTTTGGTCTCTTTTTTACATATTCTTTTTTTGTAATTATTGTGGTGTTCCATTAATTTCTTCCCAATCGAACAATGGAACAACATAGCAAGCTTAATTGTAGTTTGGTTTTAAAATTTGAGAAAAAAATGCTAAAAAAATTCTAACTCAAAATTGATTATGAAAAGGCTAATGGGCTTAATTAAGAAATATAGGCCCATTTTGTGTAATTAATTTGAAAAAAATTCTAAAAAAAGCAATGAGAACAAAAAATTTAGATTTGGCCCAATGTTAGCCCAAACCGATTAAACCCACCCGTCATATCCGATATCCGACAAACCCAAAACTCGACAAGCCCGATGCACTTTTTGATCGAAAATGGGCCACAAAATTGTTTCAGTTAGTTTTGGTCGGATTGGGCTTTTTGGGCCTGAATCCAACCAAATCAGTCATACGCCCGGCCCTAAACCCAAGTTTCTCTGCCACTCTTGCATTTCCCTCAAACCCTAAAACCTAAAGCTCTCACCTTTACCAAACTATTGTAATGGCACCGAAGATAGACATGGAGAATGAAAGCAAGTATGTCAACCTGAAGACGCTCAACAAGAAGCGGTAAAAGGAATTGAAAACTTTATCTCTATTGGCAGGTCAGATTTCTTTTAGCTTCCAAACATGGGTAGATTTCAGACATGGTGGAAGATTTCTTTTCCTCTGGGGAAACTTATGAGGTTAATGGCATTATTTCTTTGTTAGGTTTTGTCAGGGGAAGCAGTTCGTCATCACAAAAGAACTGGTGGCTAACGCTATTTGGTGCAAATATACAGGGAGAAAATACTCTCCTAAATGGATGGTTGAAGAAAAGGTAAATAAGGAAGATATTTGTGAAGTACTTCTCTATGGAGAGAGAAAGCCCGACAAAACCGTTGCTTCCAAGATGCTGGACTTAGCAAAGGTGTTCAATGCAATTCTCCGGATGGATGAACGCACAGAAGAAGCTGCTGAAAAAGTATAAACCGATGAATGAAGCTGAGCAAAAGGGGGGAGGGTCCATAAGAAGTTAGCACACCCCCTACTTCATCAGGATCTAATGCTGACTCCAATGAGACAGAAGATTCTAACAACTCACCACCACCAGAAACAAGAGAGGGAGGACCAAGTAGACATGAAGACAAAGGAGCTGAAGACAACATTGTTCAGGATTCTCAAACCCAGCTAACCATCAAGCTAAGTCTGATAACCACTTGAGCCTAAGGTGACAAAAAGTGGCAAAAAATTCACAGTCTGAAGTGACGACTACTAACAAGACCTGCTTATGAGTCTGAGCGAGTAAGCACCACACACTGAGTCAACGCTACTCAAGCCTGTTCCACTAGAGTCTATGCCAAGCAGGAACATGCTATCTAGGAAGCCTAATATTATTATATTGATAATGCATATTTTATGTATGAACTAGATAACATGAATGAATATGAGAGAAATTGTTTTAATAAAATAATAAAACAAAATTAAAGTGTGATAAAAATGTAAAAAATGGTAGGAGCAGAAACTACTTCCTCTCGTAGAATACTCGTGGTCATATAAAAAAATCACTTAAAAAAAAACAGATTAATAGAACAGATTATAAGAAAAAAATATTTTAATATAATAATAAAAAAAAGTGAAATTGTGATAAGAAACAAAAAGAAACACAAAAAAAGAAACGATAGAAGCAAGACTACCCTCCCTTGAGGGTAAATGTGATTCATAAAAAAATTACTTTATTAATGTTAGAATACAAAAACCTAGAAAAAAAAAAAGAAGTGAGGAAACATGACACATGTACTGTGGGAATAATTTAATATAGAATATAAATAGATAAATAGATAAGAGAGATAATAAATAAAAACATTAATGAATAAATAGAGAGATAAATAATATATTGGAAAAAAACACATTAAATTTAATGTAATTCAACATATTTATCTTTTACTGAAATGAGAATAAACAGAAATGAATAATGAGAGAAAATATTTTAATAATAATAATAAAAGAAAATTAAAGTGTGATAAAAAATAATAAAACAAAAAATGGTAGGAATAGAACTATCTCCCATAAAAATTACCCGTGATTCATAAATAAAAAATAGAATTTAAAATAATGATGAACAGCCTATTGTCAAAGGCCCTTAGGTGAATTGACGAAAAAAATGGACCGAATCACAATTAAAAAAAAAAACTACCCATGTGTAGTATAATAGATCATGTCCTAGAGAGCTAGCAAATTTGCACTCTTGTTTGCTTTTTTCTAAACATGACGAAGACGAACATAGAAAACTGTTTTTTTTTCCTATTTTTGTGTTAAAAATACGTATAAATAAATCATTTTATTTATTAAAAAATAGTTTTTTAAAAAATAATTTTATAAAATAATTTTTTAAAACAAAAAAAATTAAATTAAATTAAACACAACCTTTTAATTCGCATGACAAGATTATAAGCTGGAGGGTAGTAGGAACTCCAGTTGAAACCTTGCGCAACGCTTACTTGAGAATCTAATTCACAATCCACCACCAGGTTCTCACAAAGCATATCCTTTATCTTGAGACCATTGAAAAGCCCCAAATTTCAAAGATTTACATTGGTAAGCGCATAATAATAAACATATCAGATATCACTAAATACGCGTCATTCAAAAAAAGCCGCCAATTAATTGCCACGAAAATTCCATATTTTGTGAGGAAAATTCCCGTTTTTTACATTAAGAAAATTCTCATTTGACTTGTATTGTTAACTGTATATCATCTTAACCATAATATTAGAAATTAATTAACATAGAAAAAGAGTAATTTTTCATATAAAGTGATAAATTATTAAAGGGTTAAATATGTTTTTATCCTTAAACTTTCACCTGAATTTGGTTTTGGTCCATAATCTTTTTTTCGTTGTTTTTTGGTCCTTAAAGTTTTTAAATCATTGAATTAGCCCTTGCCGTCACCCCTATATTTAACAGAGTTGACGGGCAGGGGCTAATTTCAAATTATTTGAAAACTCTAGGGATCAAAACCAAATTCGAATGAAAGTTTAGGGACCAAACCCGAATATGGGTTTTGGTCCCTAATCTTTATTTTCATTGTTGTTGATCCCTAACGTTTTCAAATCATTGAAATTAGTCTCTGCCGTCACGTGACGGCAGGGACTAATTTCAATGATTTTGAAAACGTTAGGGACCAAAACAACGAAAAAACAAAGATTATAGACCAAAATCAAATTCGGGTGAAAGTTTAGGACCAAAAACATATTTAACTCATTATTAAAAAGGTAAAATAATTTTTTCTTCCTTATAAAATATCTGTCAGACAACAGTAAAGCCCCATTATTTGGGGGGCGATACTTCAATAATATTAGCAAGTAGATGAGTGATGGTGGAGCAGGGAAATATGCATAGCCAATAAAATGCAAGGGAGAGGGAATATGGAAGCTACAGGAACCGCAAGTCCTATAAATAGGCGACTTCCTCATTCAGTTTCTATCATCCAGTGTTAAACACAACACCTTCATTACAAAGTGAGCATTCTTAGAAGTGTCCAGTGAGTATTTCTAATTTTTATCTTTAGAGAGAGTGGTTTCTCCTATTTTAAGAGAGAGTGTAATTGTTCTCCTCCTTGTATTAGAGAGAAGGGTTGTAACCATCTTCCACTTAGTAAAATATTTTTCTAAGCCTTGCCCATGGTTTTTCCCTTATCAGTTGAAGGTTCTTCCACGTAAAGAATTGTGTGTCAGCTCTAACTTTTCTCATCTCCATTTTTGCTGGCGAATCATTATTTTATTACTCTGGTACCCAACAGTGGTATCGGAGCCACCAGTTGCCGATCAATAATTTCGCTGGCAGTACTGTTCACGGTTACTATTCACACGTGTAGTTCTATACTTTAACAGGATTGTTAACATATACTAGATTATGCTAGTTTACGAAATATGTACAATTCACGTACGGTACTATTCACGAGTGAAATTTTGTAATTTGGTTCAGTTGAAAAATAATTTAGTGCGAAAATTATGGCGGCAAAAGTTGAGATTGAGAAGTTCAATGAGAGTAATTTCTCTCTATGAAAATTGAAGATAAAGGCGATTTTGAGGAGACAATTGCCTAGTTGCAATTGAAGGTAGACCATCAGATATACTTTTGACAAGTGGAAAGAGATGGATGAAAATGTTGTTGCCAACTTGCACTTAGCATTGGCAACTCGGTTCTGTCAAGTGTTTTACAGAATAAAAAAATTGCAAAGGAGATCTGGGATGCTCTCATCAAATTGTATGAGGTCAAATCACTTCACACTAGAACATTTCTAAATCGGAGACTCTATACTCTTCGAAATGAGTGAATCCCACCGCGTGATGGATCACATCAACAATCTTAATACGTTTTGCTCAACTTACAACATTAAATTTTCAAATAGCAGAAAATGAACGTGTAGAGCTTCTACTTCAGAGTTTACTAGATTTGTATGATCAACTCATCGTCAACGTAACAACATAATGTTGCTAACTATTTATCCTTTGATTATGTTACCGAGCTATTCTTGAAGAAGAATCCAACGCAAAAAATAAGGAAGATATGACGGAGAGCTCCAAGCAAATGAAGGCTTTAACTATGACAAGAGGTAGATTCAACGGAACGCGGCTCTAGTGGGAGTCAAATCGTGGTAGAATCAAAATCTCAAAGAAGGAAGAACCTCAAGTGCTATCATTGTGGCATGAGAAGACACTTAAAGAAATATTGTTGGCACAATAAGAAGAATATAGAGAAGTCTCATGAAGCAACAAATGCTCAAGGATGCGTTACAGTATCCTCAAATGATGGAAAATCTTATATAGCGAAGCAACAATTCTAAAGGAAAAAGACAATTGATAGATGTCTGGATAATGGATCCAGCCGCTTCATGGCATATGACTGCACATTAAGATTGGTTTACCACTTACGAACCTACCTTGGAAGGATTTGTGTTCATGGGAGATGATCACGCCTTAGAAGTTGTTGGAGCTGGTACTGTCAAATTAAAAATGTATGATGGTACTAATCGAACAATTCAATGGGTACGACATGTGAAGGCTTGAAAAAGAATTTGTTGTCCATTGGACAACTAGATGACCTCGGTTGAAAGATGCATGTTGAAGGTGGAATCTTGAAAGTGATGAGAGGCACTCTTGTGGTGATAAAGGCGGAGAAGACCCAAACTAATCTCTACAGGATTCTGGGAAATACGATGCAAGAGGGAGATGCATTAGTTGCAGCAACCAGCCTAGAGGAAACGACAATGACACAACATCGAAGGTTAAGCCATATGTCGGAACGAGGCTTGAAGGTTCTTGCAGACTGTAATCTCTTACCCGAGCTCAAAACGGTAAACTTACCCTGATGTGAGCATTGTGTGATAAGTAAGCAATACATGTTAAAGTTTGAAAGGTCAATTGCCAGAAGCAAACACATATTGGACTTGATCCATTCTGATGCGTGGGAGTCACCAGAAATCTCCATTGGAGGAGCAAAATATTGTCTCATTCATTGATGATTACTCCAGGAGATTGTGGGTGTACCCAATCAAGAAGAAGTCAAATGTGTTTTCAGCACTCAAGGAGTTCAAAGCTTAAGTCGAGCTTGAAACTGGGAAAAAGATCAAGTGCTTGAGGACTGATAATGGAGGAGAATGTATAGCTGGTGATTTCCTGACATTCAGCAAGCAAGAAGGTATCAAGTGTAACATCCTGAATTTTACTAGGATAAATATTAATTAAATCAAATAAATAAGGAAAAGAAATAATTAATTAATAGGAAATAAATAATAGGACTACTATTATTATTAGTTTTGTCGTCGATAATTTTAATTTAAAAGAGGATAAGGGTGGAGAGTGGGCCCAAGCCCATTTAGACCTTCTAGTAAGGAGGGTTAACAGATCACCCTAATCCTTATTCGTATGATCGTCAGAGAGCGAAACGCTAAGGAGGGGAGAAACTGTGTCTCAAGAGGGAGTGGTTGCGGAGTAAGCTTCAAGAATCGAAGAAAGACTTCCTTGCTATAATCAAGCTTCGTTTAAGGTACGGTGGGGGAGAGGGTGCTGCTTGTATATGCATGTAGGGGTGCTTGGGTAGTAACCTAAGAGTATAAATTCGTATTGATGTATGTATAACTGAGAATGAATGATATAAACTGTTGATTTGTGATTGATTGGATGTATATTAATGATTTATTGGATGAGATTAAAGATGATATTGAGAATGATGAAAGGGGATGATTAGGGATTTGAGAATTTGGGGATTTTGATGAATTGGTTGTATAATCTAAAAAATTGTTGTTCTGCTGAGTTTTGGATGATATTAATGTTTAGAATGTTGTTTATTCGAAAAAGATTGATTAGAGATTGATTGGAATGGTTTAGAGATGTTAGAAATCGTGAAATCTGCTATCTGCGTCGCGGGTAATCGATTACCAGGTGTGATAATCGATTACCAGGGTGTTCTAGGCAACCCAGAAATGTTGTTTGCTGATGGTAATCGATTACAGGTTTGTGGTAATCAATTACCAGAGAGTTTGTTTGCAGGTAATCGATTACAGGGGTGCTGTAATCGATTACCAGAATGTTTGGTCGCAGGTAATCGATTACAAGGTGGTTGTAATCGATTACCAGAGACGTTGTTTGCAGGTAATCGATTACTGGAGGTTGGTAATCGATTACCAGAGTGGATTTTGAGAGCCTAAGTGCTGAATGATGCTTGATATGCTTGATAATGGTTTGATATGCATATAGTTGGTGATTATGCTATATATTTGATGATGTTTTGGAATGCATATGGTTGGTTAATATGCTATGTAAATGATGTTATTTGGAGTGCATATGGTTGGTTAATATGCTATGTAATTGATGTTATTTGGAATGCATGTGGTTGGTGAACATGCTATGTAATTGATATTATTTGGAATGCATGTGGTTGGTTAACATGCTATGCAATTGATGTTATTTGGAATGCATGTGGTTGGTTAACATGCTATGTAATTGATGTTATTTGGAATGCATGTGGTTGGTGAACATGCTATGTAATTGATGTTATTTGGAATGCATGTGGTTGGTGAACATGCGATATAATAAATAATGATGTTACTTGAGTTGTGCGGGCCCATAGAGGGGGTACAACTCAGGGGATCAAGATGGGGCGTTCGATGCACGGGCCCATAGAGGGGGTGCGACCTAGGAGTGATTGTACTGGCCCATAGAGGGGGTGCAACCTAGGGTCGAATGTCGTTGTGCGGGTCCAACGAGGGGGTACAACCTATCGATTTGTGTGGTGATGCCGGTAGACTATCTTGGTAATAACTAGTGATTGACGAGGTGCACCCATTGTGTGGAGTTCCAAGTCATGATCTTTGGGTAGATGATGAGATGAGTATTGGTGCATGTGATAGTTGGAATACTCAACGATGGAATTGAGTTATATAATGATGAGTTTTGGTGCATATATATATTGGAATACTCAACGATGGAATTGGGTCATATGATAATGTTAACGAGTTTGGATGCATACATGTTGGATGTATATGTGTTATATCTGATGATGATATTGTGTTATTAAATGATGTTATGAGTATTAATGATGGATGAGTATTATGTGAGCATGTGACTCCTTTGGTGAATGATGGTATGAGATTATCTGTTGAGATAGATGAATAGCTTTATGCTGATTTATGAATGTTGCTTATTTGATGGATTATTGGATGTTTTGGTATGAGGTATGATGATTGTTGATGTTGTTATATGTGGGTGAGGATAGGATAGCCTCCTATGTGTATGTATGAGTATTCTTTTCCTCACCGTATACTGTGGATATTATTTTTACAGGTGCTGATGAGGACACGATTGGTGTCGAATTTGATAAAGGGAATGTGCTTTGATAGTTGTGACATCAGGGTATAATTTTGGGGGTCTTTTATTATGTTTCTAGTTAGGAAGGCTTTTGGTGTAAACTATTTTGGATGTCTTACATGGCAAGTAGGATGTTCAGTATTTTTATTTTCTTTGGAGATTCCGCTGCATGAGTGTTGGATTATAATTGAGTTTTATTTCGTTTTAACTAAGTTGTTTTCGAACTAATGAGGTTTTTGGAAAGAGAGTTTTGTGAACCTTTTACCCATCGTGGGACGTTGCCTTTTCCATAATTCAATTTATTAAACATATAAGAGTATGGGGTAGAAGGGTGTCACATTAGTTGGTATCAGAGCCTGGTTGGTTCACCGGCCTTGAGTTATGAGTTTACTATGCTTCTGAGGTGTTAATCTGATTGATTGATGAGTGAGTGAGTGATTAATTGCTTGAGTAATTGTATTGCTATGGCTTGATTGTTTATTTGATTTCTTTACTTTTCTGCTTTACTTGGTATGTTTGCTTACCCTTTCTTTAATAAGAAAGAGTAATGGTTGCGGGTAGGAACGATCGAGCGATGGTCGATGCCTTGATGGCTATGGCACAGGCTGTTGGCAACCTTAACCAACATCACGAGACGGACTGGCTTGCACGGTTCCAGAGGAACCATCCACCTACGTTCCGTGGGGGATATGACCCTGACGATGCTGCTGACTGGATCTTCTAGATCGAGAAGATTTTTTTTAGAGCGATGGACTGCCCGTTGGTGCAAAAGGTTACGTTGGCTGCGTTCATGTTATCAGGGGATGCCGGATCCTGGAGTGACTCACTCGTTCATATCACGTGCTTGTGTCTAAGCTAAAATTGCCTGTTTCTTCCTTGCCTTATGTATTGAGTGTGGAAACGCCAGCTAGTGGGTCAGTTTCTACTTCTGATGTGTGTTTAAACTATTTTGTTTCTGTTAATGATAGAAATTTCCTAGTTGATTTGATTTGCTTACCTCTAAGTCAACTAGATATCATTCTTAGTATGAACTGGTTATCTTCCAATCATGTCCTTCTAAACTGTGTTGATAAATCTGTTGTATTTGATCACCCTGTTGAGAGTAAGAATAAGGACTTTATGACTGCCAATCAGGTAAAGGCGTCTCTAAGGGAAGATGCCCAGGTTTACATGCTTTTAGATTCTTTGAAATCTGATAGTAGCACGGTTGTGAGTGAGATTAGAAGTTTCCTTGGTTGGTTGGGTACTATAGGAGATTTTTAGAAGGGTTTTCTAGGTTAGCTTTGCCTTTGACCGAGTTGACTAGGAAGGGAGTTGTCTTTGTGTGGAATAGTAAGTGCGAGACTAGTTTCCAAACCTTTAAGGAGAAGTTGACTAGTGCACCAGTGTTAGTGTTACCTGACCTTAGCAAATCCTTTGTAGTATACTGTGATGCCTCTAAGATGGGTTTAGGTGGGGTGTTGATGCAAGAGGGTAAAGTAGTAGCCTATTCTTCTAAGTAATTGAAAATCCACGAGAGAAACTATCCTACCCATGACCTAGAGTTAGCAGCCGTAGTGTTTGTGTTGAAGATTTGGAGACATTATCTGTATGGTTCTCGGTTTGAGGTTTTTAGTGACCATAAGAGCCTTAGATATTTGTTTGACCAGAAAGAGCTGAATATGAGACAGAGGAGGTGGTTAGAGTTCCTTAAGGATTATGATTTTGAGTTAAGTTACCATCCCGGTAAGGCCAATGTGGTGGTTGATGCCTTGAGTAGGAAGTCTATCCATGTTAGTTCCCTGATGATTAAGGAGATGGATCTTTTAACTCAGTTAGGGATTTGAGTTTAGCTTGTGAAGTGACTTCTGTTAGTGTGAGGTTGGGGATGACTAGAGTAAGTAATGATCTGTTGAAAGATATTAGCAAGGCCCAATTAGAGGACCCGTTTTTGATAAGTAGAAGAGAGGCCATAGAAGGAGTTAATGGTGGAGAGTTTGTAATAAGTACCGATGGGTAGTGAGATTTGGAGATCGAGTGTGTGCCTAGTGAACCTACTATTAAGCGTTTAGTGCTAGAAGAAGGGCATATGAGTAAGCTTAGTTTCCATCCAGGATCGACTAAGATGTATCAAGACTTGAAGAAAGTGTTTTGGTGGCCTAGAATGAAGAGGGACATAGAGGAGTTTGTGAGTGCTTGTTTAGTGTGCCAAAAGTCTAAGGTAGAACGTCAAAACCTTCAGGATTGCTTCAACCCTTAAGTATACCTGAGTGGAAGGGGGATAGTATTTCCATGGACTTTGTAGTTGCCTTGCCTAAGACCGTGAAGGGACATGACTCAATTTGGGTTATTGTGGATAGGTTAACTAAGAGTGCGCATTTCCTTCCCATTAACATTAGGTACCCCTTGGAGAGACTAGCTCTGTTGTACATCAGTGAGATTGTGAGGTTGTATGGCATACCATCTAGCATTGTTTCAGATAGAGATCCCAGGTTTACCTCTAGATTTTGGGAGTTTACAGCAGGTTTTGGGGACCCAGCTTAGGCTTAGCTCAACTTACCACCCTCAGACTGATGGTCAGACCGAGAGAACCATTCAATCCTTAGAGGATTTGCTTAGAGCTTGTGTGTTAGACCAAGGGGTAGTTGGGATAACTTCTTACCTTTGATAAAGTTCACCTATAACAATAGTTTTCACTCTAGCATAGGTATATGGGCCTTATGAGGCATCATATGGTAGGAGATGTAGAACACCTTTGTGCTGGTGTGAGCCAGGGGAGAGCCTTGCGTTAGGACCTGAGATAGTGCACAGACCACCGATAAGGTTAGGATAATCCAGGAGGGATGAGGACAGCCCTGAGTAGGCAGAAGAGTTATGCTGATAAGAGAAGGAAGGAGTTAGAGTTCAAAGAAGGGGACCATGTATTCCTGAAAGTCACTCCGTGGACTGGGGTTGGTAGGGCATTAAAGTCTAAAAAGCTTACACCTCGATTCATTGGTCCTTACCAAATTCTTAAAGAGTCGGCAATGTTGCCTACCAAATCGCTTTACCTCCACATTTGTCCAATCTTCATAATGTTTTCCCCGTTTCTCAACTCCGGAAATACGTACACGATCCTTCGCATGTGATTGAGTCAGATCATCTTGAAGTTAAGGAAAATCTGACAGTGGAAACCATGCCGGTGAGAGTTGAGGATCGGAGGGTGAAACAACTTCGAGGTAAAGAGATTCCTTTAGTTAAGGTGATCTAGGGAGAACCTACACCCGAGAGTGCTACTTGGAACTTGAGGAGAAGATGAAAGAGTCCTATCCAGATTATTCGCTTCAGGTAAAATTCGAGGACGAATTTTCTTTCTAGGAGGGGAGAGTTGTAACATCCTGAATTTTACTAGGATAAATATTATTAAATCAAATAATAAGGAAAGAAATAATTAATTAAATAGGAAATAAATAATAGGACTATATATTATTAGTTTTATGTCATAAAGAAAATTTTAATTTAAAAGAGGATAGGGTGGAGAGTGGGCCCAAGCCCATTTAGACCTTCTAGTAGGGAGGGGTTAACAGATCACCCTAATCCTTATTCGTATGATCGTCAGAGAGTGAAACGCTAAGGAGAGGAGAAACTGTGTCTCAAGAGGGAGTGGCTGCGGAGTAAGCTTCAAGAATCGAAGAAAGACTTCCTTGCTGTAATCAAGCTTCGTTTAAGGTACGGTGAGGGAGAGGTGCTGCTTGTATATGCATGTAGGATGCTTGGGTAGTAACCTAAGAGTATAAATTCGTATTGATGTATGTATAACTGAGAATGAATGATATAAACTGTTGATTTATGATTGATTGGATGTATTAATGATTTATTGGATGAGATTAAGATGATATTGAGAATGATGAAAAGGGGATGATTAGGGATTTGAGAATTTGGGGATTTTGATGAATTGGTTGTATAATCTGAAAAAGATTGTTGTTCTGCTGAGTTTTGGATGATATTAATGTTTATGAATGTTGTTTATTCGAAAAAGATTGATTAGAGATTGATTGGAATGGTTTAGAGATGTTAGAAATCATGAAATCTGCGATCTGCGTCGCGGGTAATCGATTACCAGGTGTGGTAATCGATTACCAGGGTGTTCTGGGCAACCCAGAAATGCTGTTTGCTAATGGTAATCGATTACAGGTTTGTGGTAATCGATTACCAGAGAGTTTGTTTGTAGGTAATCGATTACAGAGGTGTTGTAATCGATTACCAAAGTGTTTGGTCGCAGGTAATCGATTACAAGGTGGTTGTAATCGATTACCAGAGACGTTGTTGGCAGGTATCGATTACTGGAGGTTGGTATCGATTACCAGAGTGGATTTTGAGAGCCTAAGTGTTGAATGATGCTTGATATGCTTGATAATGGTTTGATATGCATATAGTTGGTGATTATGCTATATATTTGATGATGTTTTGGAATGCATATGGTTGGTTAATATGCTATGTAAATGATGTTATTTGGAGTGCATATGGTTGGTTAATATGCTATGTAATTGATGTTATTTGGAATGTATGTGGTTGGTGAACATGCTATGTAATTGATGTTATTTGGAATGCATGTGGTTGGTTAACATGCTATGCAATTGATGTTATTTGGAATGCATGTGGTTGGTTAACATGCTATGTAATTGATGTTATTTGGAATGCATGTGGTTGGTGAACATGCTATGTAATTGATGTTATTTGGAATGCATGTGGTTGGTGAACATGCGATATAATAAATAATTGTTACTTGAGTTGTGCGGGCCCATAGAGGGGGTACAACTTAAGAGAGATGCCTTGAGCATGTGTGATGAGACCTGAATTGGCGGGCCCATAGAGGGGGTACATTTCAGGAGGTGAACTGCGTTGTGCGGGCCCACAGAGGGGGTACAACTCAGGGATCAAGATGAGGCGTTCGATGCACGGGCCTATAGAGGAGTGCAACCTAGGAGTGATTGTACTGGCCCATAGAGGGGTGCAACCTAGGGTCGAATGTCGTTGTGCGGGCCCAACGAGGGGTACAACCTATCGGTTTGTGTGGTGATGTCGGTAGACTATCTTGGTAATAACTAGAGTGATTGACAAGGTGCACCCATTGTGTGGAGTTCCAAGTCATGATCTTTGGGTAGATGATGAGATGAGTATTGGTGCATATGATATTGGAGTACTCAACGATGGAATTGAGTTATAGAATTATGAGTTTTGGTGCATATAATATATTGGAATACTCAACGATGGAATTGGGTTATATGATAATGTTAATGAGTTGGATGCATACATGTTGGATGTATATGTGTTATATCTGATGATGATATTATGTTATTAAATGATGTTGTGAGTATTAATGATGAATGAGTATTATGTGAGCATGTGACTCCTTTGGTGAATGATGGTATGAGATTATCTGTTTGAGATAGATGAATATTTATGTTGATTTATGAATGTTGCTTATTTGATGGATTATTGTTTTGGTATGAGGTATGATGATTGTTGATGTTGTTTATATGTGGGTGGGATAGGATAGCCTCCTATGTGTATGTATGAGTAGTATTCTTTTCCTCACCGTATACTGTGGATATTATTTTTACAGGTGCTGATGAGGACACGATTGGTGTCGATTTGATAAAGAGAATGTGCTTTGATAGTTGTGACATCAGGATATAATTTTGGGGTCTTTTATTATGTTTCTAGTTAGGAAGGCTTTTGGTGTAAACTATTTGGATCTTTACGCAGCAAAGGATGTTCAGTATTTTTATTTTTCTTTGGAGATTCCGCTGCATGAGTGTATGATTATAATTGAGTTTTTATTTCGTTTTAACTAAGTGTTTGTTTTGAACTAATGAGGTTTTGGAAAGAGAGTTTTGTGAACCTTTTACCCGTCCTGGGATGTTTGCCTTTCCATAATTCAATTTATAAAACATATAAAAGTATGTGGTAGAAGGGTGTCACATCAAGAGGCAATTCATAGTGGCACATACACCTCAACAGAATGGTGTAGCATAGCGAATGAACAGAACTCTCCTAGATAAAACAGTGAGCTAAGCTAAATACAACAGGATTTAGCCAAGTTTTTCTAGGCAAAGCAGTCAAAATAGCCTGTTACTTGATAAATCGGTCAGATCAACTGCAATTGGCTTCAAGACACCAATGGAGATGTGGAAGGGAAACCAGCAAATTATTCTAATCTGCATGTGTTTGGATGTCCAATGCATGTAATGTATAACTCCCAAGAAAGAACGAAGTTGGATCCAAAATCCAGGAGATGCATATTCTTGGGATATGCTGACAGTGTTAAGGGGTATCGCCTATGGGATCCCACTGCTCACAAGGTTATTGTCAGCAGAGATGTAATCTTTGTAAAAAATGAACTGTAAAGTAAACACAAAGATGGAAGCACTTCCATAGAAACAACTACATTACATGTAGAGGGAAAGTCTACAGAAGGTGACTCTTCTGAAGCAGAACAACAATACGAAGAACAAGAACCAGATAAGGTCAATGATGTAGAAGTTCGGCGATCAACACGTCAGACAAGAAAACCATCTTAGCACTCAGACTATGTAATGGGAAGCAATGTTGCATATTGTCTTCTACCAGAAGAAGAAGAACCATCAACCTTTCAGAGGAGGTATTGGGAAGTTCATATGCTTCTTTGTGGATGACAGCAATGTAAGAAGAAATAGAAGTCTTGCATAGAAACAAAACATGGGAACTTGTTGCACTTCCAAAAGGTCAGAAAGCCATTGGAAACAAATGGGTCTATACGATCAAAAGTGATGACAATGATCAAGTGAAACGATACCATGCAATAGTGGTCAAAGGGTATACTCAGAAGGAAGGTATCAATTTCAAAGTTGTTAGACTTACCACCATCAGAGCAGTGCTGGCTATGTGTGTTGCATTTGATTTAAATCTTGAAGAATGATATGTAAAGACTATTTTTCTTCACGGAGAACTTGAAGAAGAAATATATATGCTCCAACCAGAAGGCTTTGAAGAAAAAGTTAAAGAAAACTTGGTTTGCAGATTAACCAAATCTCTATACGATCTAAAGAAGTCGGCAAGATGTTGGTACAAGAGATTTGATTCCTTCATTATTAGCCTAAGATACAATATATTGAGTTCATACCATTGTTCATACCACAAAAGGTTTTGAAATAATGATTTTATCATTTTACTGTTGTATTGGATGACATGTTGGTGGTAGGCGCCAACAAAGATCGAATCCAAGAATGAAAGCACAGTGGGAGTTGATATGAAGGAACTTGGACCAACAAACAAGATTTTAGGGATGCAAATTCATCGAGACAAAAAGGATAGGAAGATTTGAATTTCTCAGAGGAATTATCTAGAAAGAGTCTTGCGGCGCTTTAATATGCAAGATTGTAAGCCAATATCTACCCCACTTCCTACCAATTATAAATTACCCTCAAGTATGTGTCCTAGCAATAAAGCAGAGAGGATGGAAATGTCTCAAGTACCGTCGTATGCATCGGCGGTGGGAGGCCTTATGTATGCCATGATTTGTATGAGACCAGATATCGCTCAGGTAGTCAAAACGGTCAGTCGATTTATGGTAGATCCTGGTAAAGAGCATCGGAATGCAATTAAGAGGATTATAAGATACATTAAAGGGAACCTCATATGTTGCATTATGTTTTGGAGGATTAGAATTTGTTATCAGAGGATATGTTGACTCAGATTTTGCAGGTGATCTTGATAAAAGAAAATCTACTACAGGTTATGTGTTAACACTTGCAGGAGGACCGGTAACCTGGTTATCCAAATTACATACTGTCTTAGCTTTATCTACTACAAAAGCTAAATACATGCAGCTACCCAAGCATGCAAGGAAGCTATTTGGATTAAAAGGTTATTAGAAGAAACTTGGGCACAAACAACAAAAGATCTTTGTGTATTGTGACAGTTAGAGTGCCTTGCACATTGCAAACAATCCGACCTTTCATTCAGAATGACGCACATATGAGTGCAGTACAATTTTCAGAGAAGTAGTAAAGGAAGGAATGTGGATATGCAAAAGATTCACACGAAAGATAACCTAGCAGATGCTATGACAAAACCAATCAATTCTGATAAGTTTATTGGTGTAGATCCTCCAAAGGCCTATCGAAAACGTAGCAGCATGGAACTGGCAAGGTGAAGAAATTTTGAAAGCACACAAAATGTGGCTTTAAGTCGGAGATTGTCATAAACAGTAAAGCCCCATTATGTGGGGGCGATGCTTCAATAATATTATCAAGTAGATGAATGACAGTGGAGCAAGGAAATATGCATAGCCAATGAAATGCAAGGGTGAGGGATAACAATATGGAAGCTATAGTTACCGCAATTCCTATAAATAGTAACTTCCTCATTCAGTTTCTATCATCCAGTGTTAAACACAACACCTCACTACAAAGTGAACCATTCTTAGAGTGTCCAGTGAGTGTTTCTCTATTTTTTAGAGAGAGTTGTTTCTCCTATTCCAAGAGAGAGTGTAATTATTTTTCCTTGTATTTAGAGAGAAAGGTTGTAACCATCTTCCACTTAGTAAAATATTTTTCTAGCCTTGCCCGTGGTTTTTCCTTATCAGTTGAGGGTTTTCCACGTAAAATACTGTGTCAGCTTCAACTTTTTTCATCTCTATTTTAGCTGCGAATTACTATTTTATTACTCTGGTGCCCAACAATATCTAGGTTTTGATCTTGGTACTTGTTTTTTTTTAATTTCATCATCATAAAATGTTTAAGTTATTTTTTAGTTCCTTCTGTTAATTTACTGTTAACTTCGGATGCGGCAAACGTCCATCACAGTCAATAATCCTATATCTAGTATCGTGACACTTTTATAACATTGTTAGTCTCTTTAAATTCATTAGGAGACTGTGTAGGATATATAGGAAGGGGGAAAGTGTAAAAATTCCAGTTTAAATTGGGCATCGAATTCGAACACTATTATATATCATGTCAGGTACCACACATAGGAATTACGGAATGTGATAGATATTGCCACATTTGAAGTTAATAATAGAATTAAAAACAAGAACTAAAAAAAATTAAATATCTTATAAGAAAGAAATAAAATAATTTTTTTTCTTGATGAAAATTAAAATTCAGATATTTTGTAGAAACGAAAAAATTATTTTACCATTAATAATATCACGCAATAAAGAAAAAATCTTATTAATTATGAGAATACCTTATCAGGAGATTTTTTTTTTATATTCTTCAAATATGAGTTGTTTCTTGATTTATAATATCATCAAGTTACCACATTAAAAATGTAATTAAAAGTGAAAGAATAATAGTGTTGGGATTTGATTTCCAAATTGTTCGAATTCCCAAAATTATGAGTAAAGGTCATTTCGAATTTACAGAAGAGGATGAAGTTACCTTGTTTCGAATTGGATAACAAGTCTGTTAACTTAGAAAAATTCTTAAGTGAAGTTAATACAAAGACTTTAGAAATTCGCGAGGAAAAAGACAGTAATGTTTCTGGTATTCAGAGAGGTACAAAGGATAATTCTTTCAAACTCAAATTCGAATTACATTAGTTCGAATACATGGAAAGAATTAGAAAGAAAAACTATCCTAAATACTAGAACATTAGAAAGGAAACTATCCTAAATCCTAAGGAAGCTTTAGCTCATGGTGCTCGTGCCACTTTCTCTCTTCTCCTCGAAAAATCTTATTAGAAGCAAATCAGTGGTTAACTTGGGAGAGGGAAAGGAGAATATTGCTTCCAACCTGTTGAACACCCTTTACAGAGGAAGAAGATCAGATCAGCATGGGAAGCTTTAAAGGAAGAAAAAGATCAGAATGGGAAGCTTTTAAATAAGTCATTATTAATAAACAAAATAGCCAAAGAGATTACCTCTTCTATTTCTGAAGAATTCTCTAAAAAGAAATTTCAGAAAGAGAAAAGAAGAAGAGTTGTGAGAAATAAAAAAAAAATACTCCTATTTATAGGAGCAAAACAACTCAAGTGCCATTAATGAACCACTTTATGTCATAAGAAAAATCCTCATGGTAAAAATCAAATGGACGGTGGCCGGTTGGTCTTTGTAACCTTCGGAAAGACCAAACAAAATTAAACATGTGGCACAAAGTAGTCAAATCTCGAAACCATAAAGTCAAATTATCAAGAAAGAAGATTTCGATAAATCGAAGAAGAAGAGAGACATTGAAGACTCGAGAAATCAGAAAGAAGACCTCTTCGAGAAATCAAAAAGAAGACTTCAAGAAATTAAAAGACAGGATTTCGAGAAATCCAAATATGAGTCTTCGAAGAAATAGAAGTCACAGGACACCAAAGGAGCAGTTAAAGGAAGTTACAAATGACAATACAGGTGTCATTAAGTTAGTGGTTCAGTTTGAAAAATGTAATTAGTTTTCTGGATAGCAGAAAACGTGACAAGCATACACGCTGCCAACATAGATAGGCTGCTGATGTGTCAAACATGCATTAGTTAGCCGTTAGGATTAGAAATCTATAAATAGGTACACCCATAATGAAATAAGGGTTGGGAAAATTCATTATACTCATATCCTTAAACAACTTTACGTCCGATCACACTGCGACCAACAGGTTTACAAGGATTGACTGTATGTGATGATCCCATCCACTTTTATCTTTATGCAATTTGTTCTTTCAATTCATTTACTTTCTGCAATTCACATTCAGTATTCTTCATTTCATGCACTTTTATCTCTTTGCTTTAAATTCTGTATTCTTTCAAACATTCTGAAACTGTGATTCTCTTTATTCTAAAAGAAGTCAAGTGGAAACTTTAGAACTTTGATAAAATTCTGAATCAAGTAGTTCTAATTTCTTTCGAAAGAAAAGTTCTTTGTTAAAATTCTGAATCAAATTTCTGGAATCTATTATTTCTGGATTTTTCGAAAACATAGTAATTGATTTGGTGAAATTCTGTACCAATCAAACATTTTCACCCAGAAAATTGAACTTTGAAAAATCTATTTCAATAAATCAGAAACACCATAAACCTACTTTTTAAAAAAGAGTCCCGTAAGAGGATCTGATTCTAATCCCCAGATTGTTCTTAGAATCAAAGTGATAAGTTTAATTTTGAAATTATATTTTTCACCATAAACAAATTGGCACGCCTAGTGGGACAATTTTGCCAAAAAGTAGTGTGTGTTATGAATTTCTGAAAATTTGTCTTGTATGCGTTTGAGAAGTGGTCGAACTATATCTGTTCAAATGGCTAATAATTCAAGACAAAATGCAAATTGAAATAATAATAGGGAAACTAATGTTAATAATCAAGGAAGTCCACCACCCCAAAGAGATAATCTGTGAATAATAATGAAAATGGGATGAATGGAAATAATAGTGTTAACAGAGAACCACAAACAAATGTTACTACAACCACTACTACTGTGGCGGAGCCTGTAATAAGTCAAATTGGTTCTACTATCCCTTTTCCCAATTTTATTTCTATGTCTCAAAATGGACAACCACAATATGGGTTGCCATTTGGATTTGTTCCAAATTCCGGAACAGCCCCACCAACTATGTCAACAATGGGTCCTTCAGTGATTCGTGGACCCATGTTTAATCCCTTTGTGGGAAATTCTTCTTCATCTATTACAAATTCTACGTTGCAAACTCTAAGGCAACAAATGGATGAGAGTAACCATGAAATGGTAAATATGTTGACAACACAAATGGCCACAGTATTTGATCCCCTAGTCCAAACTACAAATGCTAATTATAATTTGTTGGCTAGGCAAATGGAAAGGATTGCGGATGTGTTTGGAGCACCCACTGATCCTATAGTTAGACAAGTGGCTAATTTGAATCCTCCTGTAAATCAAGGAGATCAAAATAATCAAATACCAAATCCTGTTAATCCTGTCGAAAATAGAGAGGAAAATGCTCCTAGAGTTATCCTGAATAGAAATCAAAATACTGATGAAATTCTCGAAAGGATAAGAGCGAATAACTTAGGGGGGCAACAAAATGTTGTTGGAATTGTCGAACAAGTTTTGAATAGACATGGATTTAATGTAGGATTTGAGAATCATCCTTATGTAGATCTCTCCTTTCACCCAGATGGTATTGCAAACTGAATTGCCAAGGGGATGGAAAGTTCCCAAATTTACCAAATTTTCTGGAGAAGTAGGAGAATCTACTGTCGAACACATTGCTCGATACCAAATCGAAGCAGGTGATTTGGCAAACAATGAAGAATTAAAAATGAAATATTTTCCTAGTTCTTTAACTAAGAATGCTTTTTACTTGGTTTACTACTCTTTCTCCAAATTCGATTCACACATGGAATCAATTAGAAAGAAGTTTTCACGAACAATTCTTTCGAGGAGAAACAAAAGTTACTCTTATGGACTTAGTAAACATTAAGAGATCCTCGAATGAGTCAATTGATGACTATTTGAATAGATTTAGACAAATGAAAGGTAGATGTTTTACCCAAATTCCTGAATATGAGTTAGTTCAAATGGCTGCAGGAGGACTAGATTATTCAATTCTAAAGAAATTGATTGATCAACAACTTAGAGATATGGCTCAATTGGCTGATAGAGTTAGGCAAATTGAACACCTTAAGAAAGAAAAAGAAAGGTTCAGGAAACCTGAAAAGTTCTTTTGAAAAGATAAAGTGGCATATTTAGAAGTTTCTGATGATAGTGACTTCGAATATGATATAGAAGATAATGATGTTCATGTAGCAGAACTTAAGCCAGGGCCTCCTTATGTTTGTCAATCTTTAAAACCAAATAGAAATACTAGTAATGACAATAAAGATAAATTCCCAAAGAAAAATTATGGTTTCGATATTTCGAAAGCAGACCAAATTTTTGATATATTGGTGAAAGACAAACAAATAACTCTAAGTGATGACCATAAAATCCCTTCTCAAGAACAGAGAAGAGGTAGAAAATATTGTAAATATCATCATACTTATGGTCATTGGACTAATAGTTGTGTGCGTTTCAGGGATATTATTCATGAGGCTATTAAGCAAGGGAGATTGAAGTTCGAAGAAAAAATCCCAATGGCCATGAAGATTGATTCAGACCCTCTTCAGGTGAATGCAAACTACGCAGAACCTTTGACTGTTAACATGGTTGAAGTTGAGGATTCGAACTCCGTGGGTCAGGCCACAGAGATGGCTTTGGATGGAGACCAAGAGGTACATGATGTGTTTCCAAAGGGAGGAGAATCCCTATTGGAGTTTCTGAACAGAAAGAAGGCAGAGGATGCCTCCATTGATCTTTGCCCAAGGTGCCATGCCTTATTTGATAGATCAGCAGCCAAAGCCGTTTCGTTAATCAGAGATGAAGACGCATTACCACAAAGTGGCTAGCTCAACGCCAAAAGGTCGAAGTCAAACAAAAGAAACCTCATGCTTCTTATGGGGGATGGATCTCTAAGTCTGAATCTATTTCCGGAGGAAAGGTACCTGGGAATCTCAATAGGTTCGAGAAAGGAAAACTACCTGTTACCCAAGGTTTTCAAGAAAGGATGAAGCCTCGAACTTTCATACCTTCATCTTCAGTTCCTCCGAACCAGTGGGTTCGACCAGGGTATGTGAGGCAACCAACAATTTCCTATAGTTTTCATCAAAAACCTTATTTTGGAAACAGACCCCAGATGACGAAGACCCAATGGAGGAGGGCTCAGAGAATGAGGAAAGCAGCCTTTGAAAAACAAGAAAAGAAAAATATGAATGTTGAGGAAGGAAAACCACAAACTAAACCTTGCAAGCGAAGAATACTCAGATAATTCAAGTTCAGGAAAACGCAAATCATCCATCCTATGCTCAAGTTGTCAAAAGAAACCTTCTTTCCAAGTTATTGGAAATTTCGAAGAGGATGAAGATGACTTGCTTACAGAGAATTTCGAAACAGGCTTCGCAGATGGTCTGGAAGACATCTGCGCAGTAGTCTCGATTCTGCCTGCTGAATACGCTGAAGAATTAGAAAAAGGTTTAGAAGAGGAAGACTTCGAGGAAAGATGACATAGGTGATGGATCCTGTATGTTACACCTATATTGGCAAGCAAATCTGTCAGAATACATCAACAGTATTCGAAAAGGCCTACAGAGGAAAGCAACTTCACTTGAAGCCTCTATTTTATAGAGCATTGGTGAAGAAGAAAGCATGGTAAAGGCTTGTTGATTAGGAGCAGCAGTGAATTTAATGCCAAAATTTATGATGAAGAGGTTGGGGAAAACCAAGTTTGATTTAATGCCCCACCAAATGATTATTACAGATTTCAGTGGGAAGACCTCGAAGTCTGAGGGAGTTTTGTCTTTGGAGTTGACGGTGGGAACTATCATGAGGCCTACCATGTTTGTGGTGGTCGACTCCAAGGCAAATTACAATTTGTTGCTTGGTAGAGAGTGGATACATGGTGTCGGTGCTGTTCCTCCTCTATGCATCAAAGGTTATGCATGTGGACAAAAGAAGGTGTCCCCATATATGTGGATGGGGACAAAAACTATTTCAAGGTAGAGGAAGATGCAGTGGACATTCGGAGCACAGAGAAAAGAGTCATGAAAATTAGACCATTCGAAGTCATTGATAAATATGCTCTGGCTCCTACTAAGGTTCCATATTCTCTAAGAATAAATCCAAATTTCGGATTTATTCTACAATGTGATGTCGGCCCATTCGAGGCCGCAGAAATAAATGAATGGTCAGATCCAGAGTAAGTTCGAGCTTTTTGGCTCGAATTTCGGCCTATGTGGCCGAAAAAGAATAGAGGCGGCTCTCGAAGCCGAAACTCAATCAAAATAAACAAAATAAAAAGAAACGCCTCAAGGCCGAGTGGCAAGAGGAAAAAATAATTATTGAGGAGATATCAGAAGAAGGAATTTCACAAGATGAAATTTCATTAAGAAAAAACGAAGATTCTGAAAAAGATCAGGGTCCTTCTGAAGGAGTTGAAAATTCTCAAAGGAATATCTTGAGGAAGTGATTAAAAAGATTGAGACATATGTTCTAGAAACACAAGGGTTGGAGTTCGAGAAACTCGATTGCATATATGACGATTCCCCTTTAGGTTTCGAAGGATTTTTGTCTCAAGGTATTAAGAAGATGGAAGCTCAAGATCCTTTGGAAGAAATAAATTTGGGAGATGAAAAAGAAAAAAGACCCACATTCATAAGTCAGAATCTCGAAGGAGATTTTAAAGAAGAAATCATTGACTTGTTGAAAGAGTATAAAGATTGTTTCGCTTGGGATTATCATGAAATGCCTGGTTTGAGTCGAGAACTGGTAGAACATAAGCTTCCAACTTTTCCAGAAAAAAGACCAGTGAAACAGGCTCCTAGAAGATTCGCTCCAGAAATAGTTTCGAAGATCAAAGAAGAAATTGAGCGTCTTCTGAAGGCTAAGTTCATTAGAACTGCCAGGTATGTTGATTGGATTTCGAATATTGTGCCTGTAATTAAGAAAAATGGTTCTTTAAGAGTATGCATTGACTTTCGAGATCTAAATAACGCAACTCCTAAAGATGAATATCCAATGCCAATTGCTGACATGTTAATAGATTCGGCAGCAGGAAATGAATTGTTAAGTATGTTAGATGGGTATTCAGGTTATAATCAAATTTTTATTGCCGAAGAGGATGTTTCGAAAACAGCTTTTCGATGTCCTGGTGCAATAGGTACTTATGAATGGGTAATGATGCCCTTTGGTTTAAAAAATGCTGGTGCAACTTACCAAAGAGCCATGAATTCGATTTTTCATGATTTAATAGGAAATTTTATGCAAGTTTATATAGATGATGTTGTGGTTAAATCTGAATCAAAAAGCTTGCATTTGAACCATTTAAGACAAGCTTTCGAGAAAATGAGAAAGCATGGGTTGAAAATGAATCCTATTAAATGTGCTTTTGGTGTATCTGCAGGAAATTTCTTAGGATTTCTTGTACACAAGAAAGGTGTTGAGATTGACAAGAATAAAACTAAAGCAATTCTCGAAGCATCTCCACCTACAACCAAGAAACAATTACAATCTTTTTTGGGAAAAGTCAATTTTCTTCGAAGGTTTATTTCGAACCTCTCAGGAAAGACAAGAGTGTTTTCTCCATTGTTGAAATTGAGAAAGAAGGAAATTTCAAATGGGAAGAGGAACACCAACAAGCCTTCGAAGAAATCAAGAAGTATTTGACAACTCCTCCTATTATGACTCCTCCTTTGCCAGGAAGACCCTTGAAGTTATATATTTCTGCATCAGAAGCCACAATTGGAAGTATGTTGGCTCAAGAGGACGAAAATGGCGTTGAAAGAGCTATTTACTATTTAAGTAGAGTCCTTAATGATGCTGAAACTAGATATTGTGCCATTGAAAAATTATGCTTATGTTTATATTTTCATGTACTAAACTCAATATTATGTGAAACCTCATGATGTATTTGTGATTTCGCACTTTGATGTAATAAAGCATATGTTGTTGAAACCTATATTGCACAGTAGAATTGGAAAATGGGCTTTAGCATTAACTGAGTTTTCATTAAAATTTGTCCCATTAAAAGCAATGAAAGGACAAGTGGTTGCAGATTTCTTGGTTGATCATCAGATTCCAATTGAGGAATCAATATACGTAGGTTTAGAACCTTGGAAATTATATTTCGATGGATCCAAACATAAGAATGGATCAGGAATTGGAATTTTATTAATTTCCCCAAAAGGATTCCCAACTCGAATGATGTTTGAAATAAAACATCCTTGTTCGAATAATGCAGTAGAATATGAAGCTTTAATAGCAGGTCTCGAAATTCTGGTTTCTTTGAATTCGAGAAATGTTCATATTCGAGGAGATTCTCAATTAGTTATCAAACAGATAACCAAGGAGTATAAATGTTTAGATCTAAAATTGGCTAAGTATTTGGTGCAAGCCAATAAACTTCTGGAAATGTTTGACGAAGTAAAAATTGAACATATTCCAAGAGGTCAAAATTTCGAAGCTAATGAATTGGCTCAAATAGCTTCTGGATATAGAATCTCTATTGGAACACTTAGAAAAATTAGTGATATTCAAAGAAGGTTTCCAAGGAAAGGATTCGACATCCATAATGTAAACCTTTTAGATCAAAATGATTGGAGAAGAGAGATTGTGAAACTTATCAAAATCCTTCTTTAGCAAATAAGAAACACTTGAAATATAGATTTTGAATTATTGTATTTTGGGTGAAGAACTTTATAAGAAAGCTGTTGATGGGAATTTGCTTCGATGTTTGGGTGAAACAGAAGCATATTTGGCTTTAGTTGAAGTTCATGAAGGTGCTTGTGGAGCTCATCAAGCCGGAAAGAAAATGGAATGGATTCTGAAAAGAAAGCTATTCTTTTGGCCTTCAATGGCCAAAGATTGTCACAATTTTGCAAAAGCTTGTGAAGAATGTCAAAACATGGAAATGTACAACAAATTCCAGCAAGTGAATTGCATTCAATCATAAAGCCTTGGCCTTTTCGAGGTGGGCTTTAGATCTAATTGGATGATACACCCAGCTTCTTCGAGAAACCATAATTTATTTTAGTTGGAGTTGATTATTTTACCAAATGGGTAGAAGCAATTCCTTTAAGAGAAGTTTCTCAAGAAGATATTATCCGTTTCATAGAAGAGAATATAATATTCAGATTTGGCTTACCAGAAACCATTACTACAGATCAAGGAACAGTGTTTACTGGAAGGAAAATGGTTAAGTTTGCTGAATCAAAAGGAATAAAATTACTTTCTTCTACTCCTTACTATGCACAAGCCAATGGTCAAGTTGAAGCAGTAAATAAAAATATTATTGCTTTAATTAAAAGGCATATTGGGCAAAAACCTAGAAATTGGCATGAGACTTTGAATCAAATTCTTTGGGCTTATAGAAATTCACCAAGAGAAGCTACTCGAACTACCCCTTATAAGTTGGTATATGGTCATGATGCTATATTACCAGTTGAAGTAAATTTACAATCAATAAGGGTTCAAAGACAATATGAGTTACCTTCTCAGATTATTGGAATTTGATGTTCGATGAATTAAATCAACTTGATGAAGAAAGATTGATTGCTCTTGAAAATATAATTAGGCAAAAAGAGCAAATAGCTCGTTCTTATAATAAGAAAGTCAAGAAAAGAGAATTCCAAATTGGTGATTATGTTTGGAAGTTGATTTTGCCAATTGATAAAAATCTAAGAGGTTTGGTAAATGGTCACCTAATTGGGAAGGACCTTTCGAGATTGAAAAAGTGTTTTCCAGTAATGCGTATTCAATTCGAGAATTAGTTGGTGATTTGCGCATAATGTCAATAAATGGAAAATACTTGAAAAAATATAAGCCAAACTTGCAAGAAATCAAAATTGGACATTAACAAGAGTAAAATTGTTCGAAAAATATTAGAAATTCGAGACCATGCTCGAAACAATGTTATGAACAAATAACAAGAGGAATTACAATAGGCTAGAAAGGAGCTACACTTTTCAGCTTGGCAAAGTTGTGTATCAGGTCTTCGTAATAAGTCTTGAAGCTTAAGTCGTCATTTTCCAATGTTCAATGTGTTTGGTAATTCGAACGACATCCCTCGAAAGATCCTTAACAGAACTTATAATATGAGCGAGCGGTTTGTTGCCTTGAAAGTGTATCTCAATTCTCATTCTTAGCCTTCTTCAATTTCTCAAGCTCCTCTTGATATTGCCTTATGAGGCCTTCGAGCCTTAAATTCTCTTTCTCTAATTCTTCAACTCTTAGGGAATTTTGTTTGATGGACTGGTCATGTTTATTCACTGAAATCTTACTATGTTGCATCTTGTCGATCAACTCAGCTTTTTCACCTTTCTGTGCGACCAGCTTCAACTTGGTTTGCTCAATCTGATTAACAGTCTTGATACTGTCTTCGTAGAGTTCAGCAAAATCCTTCACCCAAGCCTTCTGAGATTCGGAGAGTTGAGAATTTTTCTTATCAAAATAAATGAGATAGCTCTCGATCTCTTCCCTATAAAGTCGATCCTTGGGGATTTCCTCATCATGTTTTTCTCGAAAGTTAATTTTTTAAATTTCGAAGACTGCTCGATTGAGTTCTCTTCACTTAAAGGATTTTGAATAGTAGCCTCAGAGTGTGCAGATGATAAGGAAACTTCCCCTGAAAGCACTTCCAAAACCAAGAAAGGATTCTTATCCAGGTCTTTGAGGCAATCTTCCTTAGCATTATAAATGGGCGTGGATCTAGATGAATCCCTCGAAAATCCAGGAGCCTTTTCAGGAGTAGCTGATTCAGTGTAGATGGTTTGGATCTCCTTCGAGGCAGAATCTTTAGTCTTTTCAGATTGTGGATTTTGAGAAGATGCAGGATCGTCTTCTTTGTTTTCTTTTTCCATGGGGTCATCATTATTTGGATCAGAAGGAGATTGAACTTCTTCTTCTTCTCCTTTTTCTTCTTCTTGATTCTCAATATTCTCTTCGATATTGTCTAAAGCTAATTTTTGTGATTTCTTCGAAGAGATAGCTTGAAGTGGGCTTTCTATAGTGTTTTCTTCATTTCCTCCACTTTCAATTTGAGAACTTGAAGAAAGATTGACCTGAAAAGTTACAAATAACAAATGATTAGATTAAAATCATAAAATAAAGGGAGGGATTGATGGTAAACGTTTTTATTTTGAAAAAGAGAGAAAAAGTTTACTTGTTCTACAACCCCACTTGGGATTTGTTTCTTATAAGCCTTGGTCTTAAACCTTTGGCCAACTCTCTGACGTTTTACATAAAGAAAAATAAGTTTCGAAAATCAGATAAAGAAAGAAAGTTCTCAAAATGACTTTAAAAGAAATAAAGAAGATAAGTACAAGGGAAGTTCGAAACTTACTGCCCCAATGGTTTTCCCTGGGGGAATTACTGAAAGAACCTTGGACTTGGGACTTTCTTTTCTTTCTTTGAAATTTTCTCTCTCAAAGGAACAATTGTTTGTTCAGGAGTGTTTTCCTGTTAAAATAAACAAAGTGGCATCAGATTTCGAAGAAATAAACAACTAGAATCTTCATATTCTATAAAGATTTCGAAACTGATAAAGGAATTCGAAGATACCTCTGAGAGAGATCTATCATCAGATTTTTCAGATTTTTTCTTCTTCTTCGAAACCTTGACTACTTTCTCCTTGGAAGTATTAGAATCATCTACTTTTCTTTTCTTATCCACCGAAGCAGATTGGCTCTTGTCAGAAGGATCGTTACTTTTTTCGACCTTACTAGACGTAGCCTTCTTTCGAGATTTGGGGGTAGTAGTCTAAATAGTAAAACAAATAAAAAGTTAAATTTCGAAATTCAGAGTTGAAAAAGTTCAAATTTTCGAAATACAGCTTACCACAGGTTTTCTAGAAGAGACTGAAGCTTTTCGCTTCTTAGATTTTTTCTCCTCTTCCTCACTTTCCCAATCTTCCTCAGCACCTTTCGAAAGATTGCACTCTTGAGCTATAAAAATAGAAAGGAATTGTAAGTTCAAGATTGGGATAAGATCAGAAATCATTAAAGAATGATTTTGTTATTACCTTGAACAATGTAGTTCTTAGAAATAATTCTCACATGTTCTATATCCACATGAGGTTTAAAAGGATAATTGTCCAATGTATACTTTGGTTAAAGTGACTCTTTTCGAAAGAGTTTTTAGACTATTAAAAGTATATCAAAACCTAAAGGTCTAGTCCATTCTGGACCATTTAAACTTTTTGCCAATCCAAACTTTGCTGTTGGCAAAGGAGGAAACTTTGGACAATACTTTTCGAAAACTGTGGTACCTTTAGGATTTACAAGTTTAAAACTTTGCTGATTCGAAGAAATTTTTTCTTTTAAAGAAGAAGCTGCTTCAGAAATTGTTCTATGTATTTTATTAGGAATATAGAACACATGAAAATATTTCTCAAAAGCTTCAATTTCTTTGATGTGCATACCTTTGGTTTTCTTGGTCGGTTTCTGCGAAGAAGCAATGTCTTTGGTTAGTCTGGAAAAACATGTTGCTTCATCTACTTGAATACTACAATAGTATTTCGACCACCATTCTTCAAAGGATAAAGTGCAATAATAAGAAGGTTCGAACGAGATTGGTTCGAGAGAAAGAGGTCTACGAGCCTTCGAGAGTTGTAACTTCTCGAAACCCTCTTCACCATCCACCAAGTCTTCAATTAAAATTTGGTCTTCGGAAGTATAGAAGGGTGTAGGACGAAGTTGGCTCAATCCAAATTGACGAGCTACAAGTTGTGGTTGGTAAAGAAAGACTTTGAAGTCTTTTGGTTGAAAACCACAATATAGAAGGTCAGGAGTCAAAAATTGTTTCCAGATTTCCAAACTTTCAGATTGGGCCCCAGGAGTGTCACAAGGAAATTTTCGAGTAAACCATTCAGGTCCTCGAGTTCGAGCAGAGAAAGGGGCAAGGTTGAGAATGTTTCTTTAAGCTTAGGAAAGAGGAAATATAAGACTTAAATGCTCCTGACGATTCTTTTTCGAAGTTGTTGGGTAAGATAAGACAATCTATAACCTTCAACAGAATTGGGAAGATCAGAATCTGAAGGTTTAGAACTCTCGAATTTATCTTGGAAGATAGCATTAAGCCAAAATTGAAGAAACCAAAAGGGACCACATAAGTTTCGAACAGGATCTCTCAATTTAAGGGCACCAACAGCTTCGGAAAGCATGTCATAAACATGGGCCAAGAGACACCTGTTCAAATCAATTTTGATACCCTTGGCCAACATCTGAGCCATAGGGAGAAAGGATTTGGGAATCTGATTTGACCTGGAGCAAAAGACAAATGCAGATAACCAATAGAGAAGAAAAGCAACGTGCTCATTCTCAGAGACTTTCCCAGGTTTCGAATTGTTTTGTATAAAGAATGAGTAAGTCAGCTTTTCGAAATTTGGCTCAACGAGAGGTTCAGGAACTTTGAGAAAAGGGAGAATTAATTGGCCTTCGGGTCGAAGGCCAGTAATAGCTGAGATATCAAAAAGTGTAGGGTGATCATACCATAAGGAAGGTGAAAAGAATTGGTAGATCTCTCCCAGAAAAGGAAGAAGAAAGAATTAAGGCAGGATCAAAACTTAAATCATATCTACTTAATTGAATAAGATCGAAAATACCAAGTCGCTTCCACAAAGCTCCCATAGTATTTTCTACCCTATTCAACCACATGATATAGGAATCTTTTCGAGCAGGAGGAGATGCTCGAAACACATCACTGAATGCTCAAGATGGTCCATTCGAATTATTGAACCAAAAACTCGAATTTTTTCCTTTCTCAGACTTGGAAAAAACTCATTGTATTGGTCAAGAGAAGAAGGAAGAGTGTATGGACCAAGAAAAGCTAAGTGTTTTTTCTTGATAGAATAAGGAATGAGTACCTGGGAATTCCAGATAGCTATTTTTTCTTCAACATTCTCAGGTTCCGGGACATAAGCTTGCTCGTCCCTAGCAAGCAAATCTCCTTTACAGACAGCGAGAGGCACTGGAGTTTGACCTTCGGTAGCCATTAATGGAGTTTGAGTTTTCTTGAAGAGAAAGACAAGAGTAATGCAATAGTGCAAGAGAGCTGAAAATTCAGAAAAGAGTGTAAAATAAGAAACTTTGAAGAATTTAACCGGTGAGACTCAAGTTAAAATGACAAAAGATGATAAAAAGAGTTAAAGATCATACCTTGAGCTTGGAGAAAAACGCCGATGAAAAGGAAAGAGTAGAATGTGTAAGGTTGAAGATGATGAAAAGTGAAACCAAAAGGGTTTTGCTTGGTATTTATATGAGAAAGAAAAGACAGCTGTTAAAAATGGTAATCATGTTTTTGGAACGTGAGCCAGTAACCCAAAATTGTGGGAAAGTCAGTTAACTTTTATAATAACTGAAATATTAATTTATTTGGAAGATAAAAGGTTTATCTGAAACAGATATTTAAAATTTTCCATTTAAATTTTAAATAGTTGTTATAAGGAATACCAAGAGTTTGTTCCAAAAATATCTCTTTCTACAAAAAAATAAATTATTATTTGAAAGAGACTATTTTTGGGGGGGCATCTGTTGGGATTTGATTTCCAAATTGTTCGAATTCCCAAAATGTTATGAGTAAAGGTCATTTCGAATTTACAGAAGAGGATGAAGTTACCTTGTTTCGAATTGGATAACAAGTCTGTTAACTTAGAAAAATTCTTAAGTGAAGTTAATACAAAGACTTTAGAAATTCGAAGAAAAAAGACATAATGTTTCTGATATTCAGAGAGGTACAAAGGATAATTCTTTCAAACTCTAAATTCGAATTACATTAGTTCGAATACATGGAAAGAACATTAGAAAGAAAAACTATCCTAAATGCCTAGAACATTAGAAAGGAAACTATCTAAAATCTAGAGAGTCCTTTAGCTCATGGTGCTCTGCCACTTTCTCTTCTTTCTCCTCGAAAAGCTTTATTAGAAGCAAACTTAGTGGTAACTTGGGAGAGGGAAAGGAGAATATTGCTTCCCAACCTGTTGAAAACCCTTACCAGAGGGAGAAGATCAGATCAGATCAGAATAAACAGCTTTAAATAAGTTCTTTATTAATTAAATAAAATGATATTTGGCTATTTTGTGCAATCTAAAAAAAACTCGAAGACAACAGGTTGGAGAAGCCAATGACTTTGGCTATTTTGTCAATCTCATAAAAAATGAAATCATTCAAGATCAGATTGCACAAAATAGCCAAAGAGATTACCTTCTTCATATTTTCTGAAGAATTCTCTAAAAAGAAATTATAAGAAAAAGAGACAAAGAGGGAAGGAGTTTGTGAGAAAAGATGAAGAAGAATACTCCTATTATAGGAGCACAAACGACTCAAGTGCCATTAATGAACCATTTCTATGCCAATAAGAAAATTCCCTCATGGTACAAAATCAAAATGGACGGTGGCCGGTGTCTTGTAACCTTTGAAAGGCCAAATAAAATAAACATGTGCACAAGGTCGTCAAAATCTCGAACCATAAAGTCAAAATTCCAGAAAGAAGATTTCGAGAAATCAGGAAAGAAGTTTTCGAGAAATCAGAAAGAAGAGACCTCTTCGAGAAATCAGAAAGAAGACTTCAAGAAATCTAAAGACAGGATTTCGAGAAATCCAAATATGAGTCTTCGAAGAAATAGAAGTCACAGGACACCAAATGAGCAGTTAGAGGAAGTTACAATTACAAAGACAGGTGTCATTAAGGTTAGTGGTTCATTTTGAAAAATTGTAATTAGTTTTCTGGATAGCAGAAAACGTGGCAAGCATACATGCTGCCAACATAGATAGGTTGCTGATGTGTCAAACTGCATTAGTTAGCCGTTAGGATTAGAATCTATAATAGGTAAAACCCATAATGTTAATAAGGGTTGGAAAATCACTCATACTAAAATTCTCTGAAAACACCTTACACGTCCGAACTCATTGCGACAACAGGTTACCAGGAGAAATAAGTATGTGATGAACCAATCCATTTTCTTTTAATGCAATGTTCTTACAATTCAATTTTCTTTTCTTTGTTTACTTTACGCAATTTACATTCTGACAATTTACATTTCACGTACTTTTTCCTTTCTTTCAAATTCTAATGTTTTCTATTTCTATGAAACTTTGATTTCAGAAATCCAATTTAGAACTTTATTTGATAGAATTCTGAATCAAGTAGTTCTAATTTCTTTCGAAAGAAAAGTTCTTTGTTAAAAATTCTGAATCAACTTTCTGGAATCTATCATTTCTGGGACTTTTCGAAAGCATAGTAATTGATTTGGTGAAATTCTGTACCAATCAAACTTTTCACCCAGAAAATTGAACTTTGAAAAGTCTATTCCAATAAATCAGAAACACCATAAACCTACTTTTAAAAGAGTCCCGTAAGAGGATCTGATTCTAATCCCCAGATTGTTCTTAGAATCAAAGTGATAGTTTTAATTTTCGAAATTAGATTTTCACCATAAACAAATAGTCAACATAATCATTTTGACAAATGTTTAATATTATAAGAAAGAACTTTCTAACTTTTAAACAAAACCTCAAAATTTGTTGCAGCCAAAAGTTTCTCTCGTTGCACTTCAATGCACGCCATATTATCCCAAAAAATAAAATATCTATTACATTAAAAAACAAAAAATTATTCCTTAAGATATTCTTTAGCAAGATTTTATTTTTTTTTTTATTGCCAAAATAACAGCTATTTAAGATCATGATAATCCGTAAAAGTTACGGATACTAAAATTAAAAACAAAAATACTCCTATCTCTAGATAAATTTGACCATTTGATTTTTTATACTAACCATATGTATTCCTACTGGTATTATCATAAACAATCATATTAGGGGCATTTAATTTGATTGGCTGCCTCCCCAAAATGCAACAACTTGAAAACAAAACAAATTCAATCAAATATCACGATTTAAAACAAAGAAAAAAACATTTATTTATTTTAATTTTCAGTTTACTAAATAAATATAAAGTAAACTTTTTTTTAGTTCTTTTCCTCTAATATTCTCTACCTAAATTGCTTAATTTACAATTATTTTTTCATATAATATCCTAATTTTAGACAAAATTGCAAGCAGCCACTAACAGACGACATGATGAACAACACACTACCTACCTAATTAATCACCAGAATCTTCTTCATGTTGTACTACTGCCTCGGTGATTTCTCCCAAGAAGTCCTTCCATAATCACTTTCTTCTTGTATGCCTCTGAGTCCAAATCCACGTCGTTTGACTTCGTATTGGGATCATCATCGTCGTCGTTTCCAGAAGCACCCTTATTTATAAACGCGGGATAAAATACAACCACGCGGAAGTGCAGAGGATCGCACATAAACGACCCCAAAATATCATTATCACCAAGGTCACCACCAGCACGGACATACCAACGACAGGGTCGTACGAGCTCCCCCCGTTTTTCGGCTTCTTCGATGTCGTTTGGCTTTGCACTGTCAACGACAGCCGCCGCGCCTGCCGTTTTTGACCGCGTTGGTGTAGCTCTACCTTGTTCACGCGTTTCATCCCCCTACATTGTTACTCACACCGTGCCTGGTCTAAACGAAACAAACAAATAATAAAAAAATATACAAATTAAAAAATGTTTATAAAATATCGATTAAATTAAAAATTATTATATTAGTAATTAAATTATAAATTAAGATATAAAATGCAGGTATTTAATTTTTTAGTTTTAAAAGTAAAATAAACAATTTTATTAATAAAAAAAATTTGATATTCTTAATAATAAATTAAGGTACGATCACTTGGGTGTTTAAGAGTTTTCGATTTTATTTTTAAAAAATTTTAATTAAATTTTTATAATTTAAAATTGAAAACTAAAAAGTGATTTTTTAAAAAATCACAGGAAATGATTTTAGTTTAATTGTAAAATTTTGGTTGAAATTTATTAAAAACCCGCAATTATGTCAAACATAACTAAATATTTGATTCGACATGAATTTGCTAATTAATAACTTGCTGGAGGTGATTAAGAGCATAGATTAGATAATACCTGGGTTGGTGTATAATAGGGTGTGGCGGAAGACACCGGAGGTGGCTGAGTTGGCGGTGGAGGATTGGCTACCGGAGTTTGAGATTTATGAAGAGTTGACTTTGACCTCGCCTGGGAATAATGAGAAGCTTTATTATCAGAGAATGAGGCTTCAAAACGGCACCGTTTGGAGGTTGACTTCCTATTATTGATTCGAATCCTCCGCCATGAAAACCATGATGAGCTAATCCTCTTCTTTTGCTTTGAGATAGGATCAGGCTTTTCTTTCTTGGGTAAGTGGTGATCCAAGCAGCATAGGAAAATAGAGATTTTGGGTTTTGATGAGTATTGTTGGTTTTTGGTTTTGGCCATGGAAGAGAGGGTGAGAGACCACTAGGAATATTATGGGATAAACATTATTATGATTATGATTATGATTATGATTATGATGATGGGTGATTTTTGAGAGTACTACTACGGCTGGATTATTTGTTATTGGTTTAGTCCCCGGTGATGAAAGCATGATAATTAAATATTGGAAATGGTTTGTTGAATGCATGTATTTGTTTTGATATATAAATAAATTAAAGTTGTGGTTTGGAGGGAAGACTTGGACTTTGTCATTTTAAAGTCCAATCTTCCTAACAGTAACACACGTTTACGCCTTTCTCACGTTTGCTCTTCCCTCATTCTTTTCCCACTCCATTCATTTTTAATATTTGGAGGCTTTTTCTAGGTGCTTCTTGTTTACGTGCATGCCTCGTTGTAGAAAGTAACATATACAGTAAATAAAATGAAACATTTAGGCTTGAACGTAAAAAAAGTCGTCACTGCTCACATGGGATATACGAGAGAGAAGGTCAAAACCATATATGTAGATGTAGTTAGTTACATTTAGGCTTGACAAAAACAATTATTTTGTTTATATGTATAGCAAGATGTTAGTATTCATTAATACTTATAAATAGTATACATCAACAAAGCCCGGTAATTTGATAAATATATGAGTCTTTTAATATGTTGATCAACAAGAAAGTTCGATCCTTGATATATATATATATATATATATATATATATATATATATATATATATATATATATATATATATATATATAAAAGATTTTGTTTAGAGAGATTATAGTGGGTCGGGATCTCTTTAGCGGAAATTAACCGGAAAGTGAGCGGTTTTATCATTTAACGGCCACAATTATTTTTCAGCAACATTTTATTTTTTTTAAAATCATGAATTAAAAAAAATAAAGGATCGAGATCCCATCCAGTCTTTTATTAATTAGAGAGTATCCGGCCCATATATAGTAATTATACAAAAAAAAATAGTAATCTCCCTATCTTGGTAGGATTAATAATATATTTAACTATATATTGGGAGGAAAATACACTTCCTTTCATACCAAAACAAATTAGTAAGGTGTTAGTATTTGAATTGAGGACCTCAAATATTTTTTACTAATTATTATTATAATATTGTATGCGCATTTTGGGTATATAAATATATTTTGTTATTGTATTCAAACATAGCCAACATACTAGATATTAAAATTGTGTGCATGGAAGATATTCTATTAATTTTTCTTTTTGGTGACAAACATATTCAATTATTTATAAGATCCTTTCACTAGGAAAGGAAAATGTGGTCTAATTGATTATATCGAATCTCTAAATTTTGTATATTTATAAATTGGACAATTGTGCACATAGTTTCACGTGTTTAACTCCGAAAAAAAATGTGAAGTGGGGTAATGAAACTCACAAATAGAGTATAGAATTGTGGCATACAAAAATTGTGTAGGCCAAAATATTTGTAGCTTGATTAGAACATAAATTTATAAAAGGTTCCTGGACCTGCTCGTTGAATTAGAACTTTCTTCGTTTTGTGTACATGACAAGGAAAGGCGACTATTGGAGGAGCTTCTTTGGGTTAGTTATGCATATTAATTAAATTATTGTATAAAAAAAAAACTTACTTTCAAACTTGGACCGCAATCAAGTGAGGAATAGCCTCCTTAATTTAAAATTAAATACGAGGAGATAGAGACAGATTGAAAAAATGAAATTAAGAATATAAAAAGAAATGACACAGGTTTTCTGAAAATCTGATTGTTGCTGAGGTATTAGATATGGAATAATATCATATCTAATCCTGTTTCTTGGCTTTGTGTAAATCTCTATCTTGCCAAGCTTTTAGAACAGAAGACCCTACCCTGTTTCCACCAAAAGTGTGTGATAAGTTGACAATATATAGCACCGCGTGATCCATAAGAATTGTTCAGATGGGCCAATCGAGAAAGTTGTTTGCACGAACTTTATTTGAAAAATTTACCAATAATTCTAATACGAGTCTGTTTTACAACATATTGAATGATTCAAGATTTTTATGAGTAACAAGAGCTTTTAATATTGTTCCACCCTTTTTACACTTTCCTATACAATTCATTTTTTTATTCCTATATCTTTCTCTTACTTTAATCATTTTTTTTTTGGTAAAAAGGAGGGGATTAAGCCCCACTAACCCGGACAAGTCCTGGGAAAGCTAACACCAATGCAATCAGAAAATATACAACTTAAAACAGAATGAGGAGGGTTGGGTAAAACATTCAATCCCAAAGGAAGACCATGACCCATATTAGCAATACTATCAGCAACAGAATTTCCTTTACGATGAGCATCGCTAACATAGAAATTATTGAGCTTGCGAAGATCACTACGAATAGCAGAGACTAAGGAGAAGCAAGGATGATTATGAGGAACACCGAATTTAACAAACTGAACTGCAAGTAGCAGAGTCGCTCTCGAACCAAACACAAGAGTCCCCCGCAAAAGGGACGTTGTAATTGCATCCTTGAAAGCCCACAACTCAGCAATTGTAATGAAGCACTCCCAATATTTTGAACCACTCCAGTAATCCACTTGGCCGAGGAATCACGAAGCACACCACCACTAGAGGCACAACTCCTACGATTAATCACAAAACCATCCAAGTTCCACTTAAGCCAATCCTCACTAGGAGGTGACCAAGTAATCATCTTAGTGACCCTCCTGGTAGCAAGACGAGCAGCACTAAGCGGAGACTTGGAAGCGGCAACAAATTCACACACCGTATTCCAAATTCGATGAGAAATAGAATTGTGATCCCAAGCCTCATGATTAAAGATGACACCATTCCTAACCCGCCAAATATGCCAGCAAGTAATGCCAAACAACACACTCCAAGAAGCACCACTACAATGCATCTTGTCATTAGAAATATTAGTAAAAAGCTAAGAAGCAACAGATGGTACCAGGAGCACGCAAAACAGGCAACCCACCAAAACAGAATCCCAAACTTTGGACACTCTCTCACAGTCACTAAGAATATGGCCATTTGTTTCTACATGGGCACCACAGAGAGGGCAAAGAGAAGAATCAGACATGCCATGATCCCATCTAAAGCAATTAGTCTTTAGACCTCCTTTAACACCAGCCACAAAAAATATTTGGCCCGCACAGGACCCTCCCAATGCCACAAGAAGCTTCCATTTAGAGTCATCAACAGAGGGAAAATCATGGATGCTAGCATAAGCTGAGCTAGTAGAGAAATTACCATCATGAGAGAATTTCCACACTAACGATCCTGGCCCAAATCCTCCCGAGCAACAAAATTACCGGAGATGTCAGCAACAACATGATTAGGAAGCCAAGATGAAAAGCTATCAAATTGCCAAGAGCCATCAGCAGAGGACATATCCTTAACCGAATCATTCAATCTATCAGCTGGAAAATCATATGAAACAAGATCACGAAGAACAATACCGGATTTTAACCAACAGTCAGTCCAAAAGCGAGTAGCAGAGCCATCCCCAATCCTCCAACAGACACCCTTCAGGACAAAGTCCCAGGATTTACAGATGCTTCTCCAAATCATGGATTCATTAGGGAATCTTTTCATAATGGGAATAGAGTTGGAGCCCGCATTATACTTTTCCCGAAGAAGCCGAACCCAAAGAGCAGTGGGGTTATCAACTAGATCCCAACCCAATTTCATAATAAAGGCTCTATTAAAGAATGAAGATCTTTAAAGCCCATGCCACCCAACTTTTAGGAAGAACAAAATGAGACCATCTAACTGAATGGCATTTTCTTTCACCACGATTAGCTCCCCACACAAAGTTACGACACATTTGTTCAAGTTTGTTACAAATGGATTTAGGAAGTAAGACAGTTTGCATTGTGTAAGTAGGGAGAGCTTCCAAAACTGCTTTAGCAAGCGTAATCCGGCCTGCAAAGGAAAGGGAATCCGCTTTCCAGCAATCCAGCTTTTTATGAGCATGGTCCACAATGTAGGAATAAGTAGCAGAAGTAACCTTACCATGGAGAAGAGGGACCCTAAGGTATTTTCCAAGATCAGAAGTCAATGAAAAGCCCGAAGCTGAACTTAACTCATTTGCAACAGCAGCATTAACATTTTTAGAAACCAGAATTCTAGTTTTAGCATGATTAATACGCTGACCAGTAGCTCCGCAAAAGTATTTAAACACTCCATAATCACTTCCATTTGACTACAAGATGCCTCCGCAAAAAAGCAATAAATCATCAGCAAAAAAGAGGTGAGATACCTTAACGGCCGAGCGACAAACACGAAAAGGCTTCCAAAAATGATCTCTAACCTTAATATTGATAAGATGGACAAGACGCTCAACACACAGAACAAAAATATAAGGGGATAGGGAATCCCCTTGCCTAATCCCTCTCACAGGATAGAACTCTCTGGTTTTGTCACCATTGAACATCACCTGCATAGAAGAAGAGGAGATACAAGCCATAATAAGATTACACATGTGATCATCAATACCAATATCTCAGAGAGTATCCTCTATGAACTCCCACCGGAAGAGATCATAGGCTTTCTCCAAGTCAACTTTAATTGCCATGTACCCTTTCTTGGTCTTCAGAACTGTCATGGAATGGAAAATTTCCTGCGCTATAATAATGTTATCAGAACTATGGCGCCCGGGAATGAAGCTACATTGATTCTCTTGGACCAAGGAGCTCATATGACATCTCAAACGGCTCACAATCATTTTAGTGATCGTTTTATAAATCACATTGCACAAACTAATGGGCCTGTATTGCCGAACAGTCTCCGGGAACTCTACTTTGGGAATCAATGAAATAAGAGTTCCATTCACCACTTTAACCTTATCAGGATTAGCATAAACTTCATTTATGAAGCTGATAACAGAGGGACCGACATCCTCCCAAAAGGTTTTGAAAAAAATAGGATGCAAACCATCAGGCCGGGGCTTTGAAGTCACCCATGGAAAAAATTGCCTCTTTAATCTCAAGATCAGTAAACGGAGCACTAATAATTTGGATATCCACCAAGGGAAGAGAGGGGAAGGCGTTACAAATCGGCCATGGCTGTAAAACAGAATCAATTTTAAACAAATCATCATAAAAGAGACCACATTTCTTTCAAATCATACAAATTAGTAATAAGGTTCCCCTCCGAATCAAGAAGAGCCTCAATATGATTTCTCTTCCTACGAATCATCGTAGAAAGATGAAAAAACCGAGTATTCCGATCCCCAAAGCGAATCCAATCAGACCGAGCCTTTTGAATCCATAGCAATTCTTCCTGGTCAAGAATACTCTGATACTCAACCCAAAAATTATGCATAAGACGCTCCAATCCCCTATTAGAAGACATATTAAGGCTCTTATTGGCACCCTCCATCCTATTCAATAGCTTCTGCTTTCGATAAAAAAAATTCCCAAGGTGTTCCTATTCCAATAAAAAACTTTGGATTGAAACTCCACAGAAGCAGAGGTCCAATGAACTCTTGGAACCCAAGTATTTTTAACTAAAGCTGGGAAAGAATCATGAGACATCCAGCTAGCTAAAAATCTAAAGGGCCTGTGAAAAGCAGGAGGCTGCTCATCATTAGAAAGCTGCAAGAGAAGAGGCTTATGATCGGATTTAAGGGAAGGGAGATGGGTTATAGATGCTTCTGAAAACCTGAGACGCCACAAAGAGTTACAAACCCCTCTATCAAGACGTTCTCGAATACCATTCCAGGATCAGGTGAAAGAAGGACCAGAGAAAACCATATCAGAGAGGCCACAAAAAGACAAACACTCTTGGAAGTCCTCAATGGAAGATCTATTCGCCATACCACCACCAGATTTTTCAGAAGCAAGGAGAAGGGCATTGAAATCCCCCATTACTAGCCACGGAACATCAACAGAGATAGCTAGAGTTTTGGGGGCCGCCCAGAGCATGCGCCGTGACGCCAACCAAGGATTCAGGCCCACACGACCCTTGATTTTAGTTCCTTGAGCAGCTTTGATAGACAAATAGAAACCCCTCTAGAATCCTGAGATTGATCACACACCGCGTTATTGGTGTTCTCTTGACTAGCGCCTACCTTCTGATTGGACATGTGTCGAAATTGACTTCTCTTATCCCCCCAGTAGATGAAGACTGAACATGATTAGAAGGCCTTGAAGAATCTTTTTTAGCTGGCATTGACTTAGACGGCTGCATATTGCGCAAAGCTGGTCCATTAACTTTATTAGACCCCAAATCAGCTTAATTAGCCGTTAGAGTGGTATTATCAACAATAGGAGTTGAATTCCCCTCCTTATTCTCCTGATTGTCAGCGCCATCAATAAGAATAGAAAAAACGAGATCCCTTAATTAATTTGTTATCAATCCTCCCATTATTATCCTTAGAACGTGCATGATTAACGTCGCCATCAGCTGACTTAGGTAACAGACGCCTACCCCCTCTCTGAACTAGCATCCAAGGCCCGAATCCTTCCGCCACCGCCTCAGCACCACCTCCCTCCGGCTGGGTATCACCAGAATTCTTAGCTACGGTCACCTTCTCAGGCTCAATCACATCTTTATTTAAATCTGGACAAGAATCCCTACGATGGTCGTACTTCCCACAAGAAAAAGAAACCAAATGCAGCCCCTCATACTCCACTCTATAACGTCTTCCATTGAGTTCAAAGCGAGAGATGAGGACGTTATTAAGATTAACTTCAACACAGAGACGAGCAAATTTTGCTCTTTCGGTAACAAGTTCACCCAAGCCAATAACCTTCTCCTTGAGAGTATTACTATCCACTTTAATAGTATGACCTACAGTTTCACCAATGCGCCAGAGAATTTTGCGATCATAATACTACACTGGAAGGCCTGGAACACGTATCCAGACTTCCACTTGTTTCAGATTATCTTCAAACGGAAAAAAACTCAGGACGCCATTTTTGGACCATCAAGTAATGATCCATAATCATCCAAGGGACATATTCAAAAACATGATTCAAATCATCTATGTTACTAAAACGGACAAGAAAATACTCATTCTCCAAATCAATAATCTCCAGTGAAGACTTCGGCTGCCATAGTTTAGCCAAACGATTCTCTAGCATCTTCAAGCCTATCCTCTTACCCAATAATTTAACAATAATAGCTCGTCTCCAAGGAATACTAAGTTGTTTCCTTTCTGCACTGGATAACTCAACCACCGGACAAAGAGGGTCTCGCAAAGAGATGACCTCCTGATCCTCAGAATCACTTCCTTCAGAAGACGAGCTATCCATATCATCCTCACCATCGGAATTATGAGAAGAAGAATCCCCTCATTTACACCAACACAAATATCCTTATATGAAATCAAACCTCTCTCCAGCTTAAACCCCGTAGCCGTAGGGAAAAGGCTAACATTACGTGTATGAGAAGTCCCCTCCATTGCATGTCCCCCAACAAGAGGAGTCTCATTGACAACAGAGACATCCTGGGACCCTTGATCCACCACCTGTTTTTGTTTTTTCGTACTCCGGCGTAGGTTATCAGCTTCTTCTTGAGAGAGTGGAACACCCTCCTCAGACGTCATAATCGCCAACTGCATAGCACTCGTTGCATAATTTGTTCATGCTTGCTTATTTTCTCTTACTTTATCATTATATCAATTATTACATCTTTATCTTCTCTTATCAGAAAAGATAGTCCCACATCGCTCGGATATTGGCAATGTTACTAAAGATTCACGAGGAGAAAGGGGAGTCCCACATCGCTCGGGTATTCTAAGGATAGCTGAGTGGAAGTTAGTGGAGTAAGTTAGGATTGATTGTGTAGGATTCTGATTCCTGATTCTTCTTTCTGTTTTACTTCCCGCGTGTATTCCTTTTTGTTTTAATCACACACCACTCCTATATAAGAGAGTGTTGTATCATTCAAAAGATATGAATCAAATCAATTTCATCAAATGCAAATGCTTTATTTCCTATGTCTACTTTTCTGATATGGTATCAGAGCTCTTGAGTTTCAAGACCTCTAGTGATCTTTCAATGCTATGGCAAGAGGGAATTCCAATGAAGGAGGAGGTGCAGGCTCCTCAGTTGTAAATCAGCCTCCACAGAATCCTGCACTTGATCCTTTAAGTGTGTACTACATACATTCTGGTGAGAATCATTCAATGTCATTAACCTCTCCTTTGCTTTCTGTGAAAAATTATCATAGCTGGGTGAGGGCCATGAAACGTTCGCTTATATCCAAAAATAAATTTGAATTTGTAAACGGAACAATGCCTATGCCTAACAATTTTGATCCTAGTTTTGATGCTTGGTAAAGGTGTAATAACCTTGTTTTGTCATAGATATTCAATTCTGTTGAACAACTAATTGCACAAAGTATTGTTTACCTGGAGAATGCAGCAACAACTTGGAAGCTTTTGAAGGATCGTTTTGCTCAAGGTGATAGAGTGAGGATCTTTGAATTACAGCAGGAGTTAGGAATGATAAAATAGGGAAGCAACTCAGTAACACAATATTTTACTGAGATAACCCACCTTGTGGGAGGAACTCGAAAATTACAGACCATTTCCAGACTGCACTTGTGTTGTTCCTTGTGTCTGTGAAGTAAGTAGAAATAGAAAATTATGCAGGAGTGAAGACTACATCATGAAGTTTCTTAGTGGATTGAATGATGAGTTTGAGGTTGTGAAGACTCAGATTCTGATGATGGAACCATTTCCAGATACAGATAAGACATATTCATTGGTAATTCAGCATGAAAGGAGGATTAATACTGGTGGTCTAGCTGCTAGTCTGGAAGACTCATAGATTTTTGTTAATGCAACTGAAAGTAGGAAGCCATTTGGGCGAGGAAGAGAAGGCTACACTGGATATGTTGGTAGAGGTCAGTTCAAGATCTGTAGTTATTGTGGAAAGACAGGAGACACAATAGAGGTTTGCTATAAAGGCATGGATATCCAGGAGGATCAAGGACTAAAAGTTTCAGCTCAAACAATATTATTGGAGAAAATCTAGAAGGCACAGAAGGAGAACAACGACAGAAAGGAGATGGTGCCTCAGATCAGATGTCTTTGACTAAAGAAGAGTATCACAACATCATGAACTTGCTTCAACAATCAAATATTTCTGGTAACACTTCCAATCCAAAAGTAGCAGCTGTAAGCTCTACACATTATGAGCCTGAGTTTTCAAATACCTCTCATTCAGGTAATTCTTTTGCTTATTCACTTAATACTAGTAGACACAATGTCTGGATCCTAGATTCTAGAGCAACAGATCACATATGCTCTGAAAAATCATTTTTCACATTTCTGAAACCTTTAAATAATAATTCAGTTACTGTGAAACTTCCAAATGGTAATACAATAATACCTTCTCATATTGGGCAAGTATAGTTCAACCAGAAATTGATTTTGTCAAATGTTCTCTACTTGCCAAATTTTTTAGTTAATCTTATTTCCATTTCCAAACTCACTTCATCATTGAATTGTGCAGTCATCTCACTTCCTCATATTACCTTTACTCAGGATTTGAGCAGTATGAAGATGATTGGTTTTGCTGAGCTAATGGATGGATTATACTACATGCAAGGACCTAAGAACCAAATACAAGCCAGCCTTACAGAAGCCACATATATCTCTTTTCCTGATACAACACTGTGGCACTATAGACTAGGACATATCTCTTTTTCAAAGTTGAAACAAATTATTGCTTTGTATCCATATCTACAAAATTATAATAAAACACGTGTGTGACATTTGTCACTTTGCCAGACAAAGAAGGCTCCCTTATTCCAATAGCTTTCATAATGCATCCAAACCCTTTGAATTGTTACATGTAGATGTTTGGGGACCTTTTAGAGTAAATTCTATACAAAATCATAGGTATTTTTAACTATTCTAGATGATTACAGCAGGTATTTGTGGGTAATTTTTCTGAAAAACAAATCTGAAACAGAAGGACATCTCAGAAGCTTCACTCAAATGATTGAAACCCAATTCAACACAAAAATTAAAATAATCAGGACTGGTAATGGACCTGAGTTTTTCCTCAATTCTTTTTATGAAGAAAAGGGCATCATCCATCAAACAACTTGTTTTGAAACTCCCCAACAGAATGGGAGAGTTGAAAGGAGACACCAGCACATTTTGAATGTTTCCAGGGGACTCTTTTTCCAAGCCAATTTATCAAAAACCTTCTGGAGTTCGGCTGTGGGCCATGCAATCCACTTGATCAGTAGAATTCCCACTAATTTGCTTGGAAGAAAGTCTCCTCATGAATTTCTCTATAAAGAAAAGCCAGATTTGTCTCATCTTAAGGTCTTTGGATGTTTATGCTACATTTCAACTCTTACTGCACATAGGTCCAAATTTGATCATAGGAGTCCCAAATGTATATTTGTTGGGTACAAACCAAGGGTTTTCTTGTATATAATATGCATACAAAGCAATTAGTTGTTTCAAGAAATGTTAACTTTGAAGAATTTATATTTCCTTGTTCTTTGAGTGTCACAGCTGCTACATAGGATCCATCTCCCATTTGTATTTTGGCACCACACAATCAGACTGAACCTCTCCACACTTCACACTCAGAACAAAATCTTGATCCCCATCACCTGCTGATGGATATTCCCCAACAGTATCTCCAAACACTGATGACATTCCCTCAGCTGTCCTTAGCCCTCCTGGGAGTGAATCAAGTGTTGTCCCACCAATAAAAAAATCCACCAGGCCCAAGGTCAAACCTCATTACCTGCAGGATTATCAGTGTAACTCATCCATCAGCCCACAACAGCACCAATCAGGTACTCTATATCCAATTGACTCTTTCATTTCCCTTGCTAGCTTATCTCCTTCACATGCCATTTATAGTTTTTCACCTGATAATCATCAAGAACCTACTTCTTTCCAAGAAGCCAATAAATTTGATTGTTGGAGACAAGCCATGGCTGTAGAGATCACTGCTCTTGAACTCAATGGAACTTGGTCTTTGGTGCCTCTTCCACCAAGTGTTACTCCTATAGGCAGCAAATGGATGTATAAAATAAAGAGGAAATCTGATGGAAGCCTTGAAAGATATAAGGCTAGGTTGGTTGCAAAAGGGCACAATCAAGTCGAAGGACTTGATTATTTAGACACATTCTCACCTGTGGCTAAATTGACTACTATTCAGATCATTCTAGCATTGGCTGCTTCTCACAATTGGCATCTTCATCATATAGATGTCAATAATGCATTCTTGCATGGAGATCTCCAAGAAGACATTTACATGTCTATTCCCCAAGGTATGGCAGTTTCTACCGCTAATCTGGTTTGTAAGCTAACTAAATCTCTCTATGGGTTAAAGCAGGAAAGCAGGCAGTGGTTTGAGAAATTGTCAACCTTCCTACTTAGCCTGGGTTTCCATCAAGCAGCTGCAGATCACACCCTCTTCCTTAAGTTTGATCATTCCTCTTTCACTGGTTTGCTGATTTATGTGGATGACGTAATCCTTTTTGGAGATACCGTTGCTACATTCCAGTGTGTAAAAGACAAACTACACTTCACCTTTGGAATCAAAGACTTTGGAATTCTCAAGTATTTTCTGGGTTTAGAAGTGGCTATCTCATCTGTTGGCATCTCTCTTTCTCAGAGAAAGTATTGCATGGATCTCTTAACCGACTCTTGCCTCCTGCACTGTAAACCAGCTTCTACCCCCTTGGACCCTGTTGTTAAACTTTGTCAGGACAATGGGCAACCCTTTTCTGATATTTCCTCTTACAGAAGACTTGTAGGCAGATTGCTTTATCTTACCACCACTCGACCAAACATTGTCTTTGCCACTCAGCAAGTGAGTCAGTTCATGAGCTCACCTACTTTGTCTCATCACAAAGCAGCTATGCGCATCCTTAAATACCTAAAACGTGCTCTCGGCCTAGGATTGTTCTTTCCTCGCAATTCCTTTCCTCAAATCAGAGGCTTCTCAGATTCAGATTGAGGTGGTTGCATGGACTCTAGAAGGTCCATTTCTAGCCACTGTTTCTTCCTTGGTTATTCCCTAATCAATTGGAAATCAAAGAAACAAGTAACAATAGCTCGTTCCTCTGCTAAAGCTGAATACCGAGCCTTGGCTTCAGCCACTTGTGAGCTCCAATGGATCCAATTTCTCCTTGATGATCTGCGTGTCACACCTCATAAGTCTCCTATTCTTTTCTGTGATAATCAGAGTGCTATGCACATTGCCTACAATCCAGTTATGAAACATCTTGAGATTGATTGTCACTTGGTGCGTGAAAAGGTTTTAGACTGGACTACTCAGACTTTTTCCCATTTACTCCCATGATCAACTAGCATGCTTCTTTACTAAGGCTTTGCTTCCCAAATCCTTTCATCATCTGTTATCCAAGTTGGGAGTGTTAGACATCTTCCACCCTCCAACTTGCGCGGGGGGGGGGGGGGTGGTATCGGAAAAGATAGTCCCACATCGCTTGGGTATTGGCAATGTTACTAAAGATTCAGGAGGAGAAAGGGAAGTCCCACATCGCTCGGGTATTGTTAAGGGTAGCTGAGTGGAAGTTAGTGGAGTCAGTTAGGATTGATTGTGTAGGAATCTGATTCCTGATTCTTCTTTCTATTTTGCTTCCTTTTATGTTTTGCTTCCTGTGTGTATTCCTTTCTGTTTTAGTCACACACCACTCCTATATAAGAGAGTGTTGTATCATTAAGAAGATACGAATCAAATCAATTTCATCAAATGCAAACAATTTATTTCCTATGTCTAATTTTCTGATATCTCTCTTTATTTCCTTTTTCTTCATTCTATCTTTCTTTCTTTTCTCTACACTGCCATACCCCAAAATTAAAGTGTGGAAGTATCATTTTATAGGGCTGGAAATTCATTTGAGTCTTAAAGTAGGACATTTTTAAAGTGGACCAAATTTTTTTTGGTGCACCGTGCACCATTGGCTTTTTACCGGGCTGATGCAAGTTAATTATAACTGGCTCTCTAGCTTTTCCTTTTTGTTTTTTTGCCCCATTCAAACCCTCCAAAACCTTTCTCTTTCATGAAAATGAGCAATGTCATATCTTCCCGTCTTTGCTTCTCTATTCTTAATTGTGTCTCGTGAGCCTCTCTGATAATTTATTCATATGAAGCTTGTTGATGGTTTCCATAGATTGATTTGAGGATGGACCAACAATGGCCTTGGCTTTCTGAGTATTGATTTATGGGATTTGTGAGAAGTGGATGGGGAGGTTAGGTCAGATGTGCTTCAGATGGTGGATAATGGAATAAGATGGTGTTATGGCGTGGTGGGGTTTCGAGGTGATGGCAGAGATGGGAATTGAACATGGTGGAGTAATGAAATGATAATGGTTGAACAAAGGAGAGGTCAAATGATGGAATTGATAAGTGAAAGTTAACTACCTGGTACCAGTACGTACAAATATGGGGATTTTAAAAACCTAGGGTACATGTACATTAATATAATTATATTTTTCAAACCAGTCTCTGATGGTGCAGGGGCGGCCAATGTAAACAGAGAGAGAGAGAGAAGAGGAATTGGAAGGATGGGTTGGAAGAAATGGTGGAGCAACAAAGGGAGAAGAAGACGAAAAAAATCCAAAGGGAGAAGAAGATGAAACAGTGAAAGGAAGGCACATGACATTTTTAGTAGATTAATTGGATGTTTTAATCTCTCAGCCTTTAATTCTAATATGATGGTTGAGAATGTATGTTCTCATTCTCACATAAAAAAGCATACTTATGAGATATTCCCCCTATATATATAACTCTAACATTAATTCTATGTAAATAAGATTAAAAATCAAAAGATTCAAAATTGACTTTAGTGTGAAGTCTATTAATCAGTTTGAGCATTCAAACTTGACTCAAAGACTTAATATCCTTTAGTTTTAATGATTAACAAATAAGATTATATAAACAGATTCTACTGAGAAAGGTATTGGTTTGTTGATTGTGTGTCAGGATGAAATAGTAATCAGAATCAGAAGATTAGGATCAGAAGAACAAATGCAGGATCAAATATAAAGAAGTTGTCTGAAGAATGCAACTCGTCTGAAGTGCGCAAACTGTCTGAAGACGTGAAGACCATATGAAGACAACATAAAGCAGTCTAAAGAAAAGAAGCTGTCTGAAGAAAAGAAGCTTTCTGAAGCAAAGAAGCTGTCTGAAGCAACGAAGATGTTTGAAGAAGAAGAACTCGTCTGAAGAGTTGAAGCTGTCTGAAGTAGTTCAACCCGTCTGAAGTATCAGTGCTGTCTGAAGTCTCACTTATGACGTGGCACCCTCTGCTGAAGTTTGTGAAGACTTTTTTGAACCTCTGCTGCACGTACCTTTTCAAACACGTTTATGGCAAGGAACACAGAGACCTTTCCTAGTGATTTTGAATTTCATACACCACTGAGGAAATCTCTGCAACGCAGAAATTTGCAGCAACAACGATGGCAGCTTTATAGCAGCACCAACGTTGTACTCTGTCAGAATTGTGAAGGACACCCAGAAGCGTGTCTCACGATGGATTGAATAGCATTCAATGCTTTCTCTAAAGGGTGGTATCACAACGGAAATATCATCATCACCAATCCAAAAGAAAGCACAAGAAAAGCTCAGGAGACTAAGCAGAAGCAACAAAGAGAAATGTTGAATGACATATTTTAATTCAAACATATTTTATCATCTGCAAGAAACAGCCATTGAAAAAGACACCTCACTCAAAGAAGAAAGGAGAAATGGTGTCAGGAAGCAAACAGAAAAGGAGCATATACAAAATAAGCAAGAGGACAAATCCAACGGATACCTCCTCATATACACTCCTAAGAGAAGCAGAGAAAATCAGAAGTCAGTTGAAGAAAAGTAAAAGGATATCAAGAGAGAGAACATGTAAAATAATCTCTCTAAAAGAGCTCATCTACAGAAGTGTCAGAACTAGACTGTCTGAACACATAACTGCTAAAGAAGAAGCAACCGTCTGAGACACTATTACATAACGGCTATATGAGCCACATCATCAATATCTCAACGGTATCAATGAATCATCTTCAAACGGCTATATTCCAACAGAACATATAAATAGCCTCAAGGAAGAATTTGAAGATGTTGAACTCATTCACTTGGTTCAATCAGTTGATCAAGATGCATCAGAAAAATCCTATCGGTGTTGACCACACTTACTTGAATCAACTATGCTAGTCAAAAATAGCAGTTGTTCAGTTGAACAACCTACCAGGCTGTGCTTAATCTCATATGAACCAAGAATGGTTTGAAGCTGCAAGTATGCCTTGGTTTTTCCAATGATACGGGTGGAGAATGTAACCCATGGAAACCAATGGCTGGAGAACAAGGCTGGAGCTTAAAGTCAGTATCTACCTAGCCAATTCTCAGAGGATGTTATTCCTCATATCAGAGACAGGGATTGTACTTAAACTTATGTACTTGCATCACTGTCTTACCCTTGTACTTAGATTTATCCATTGTATCCTGAGTAGTACTCAGTTAACCTCTAGTACAGGAAAAGATTAAGTTTATGTTTCGTGGAAAACTTAAACTTAGTTTAATTTGTAAACACTTTATGTGTCTGAGAACCTGGAGAGGCTTGGTGGAAGAAAGAATACTCTACACTTGAATAAGTGTCCTGAGAGCCTGGAAAGGGCTTGGTGGAAGAAAAGAATATTCGTGGTAGAGCCTGGAGAGGCTGATAGAAAAGAATACTTGTGGTAGAGCCTGGAGAGGCTTGATAGAAAAGAATACTTGTGGTAGAGCCTGGAGAGGCTTGATAGAAAAGAATACTTGTGTAGAGCCCTGGAGAGGCTTGATAGAAAGAATACTCGTTGTGTCTGGAAGAGAGCTGTACTTCGTGGTGGTCTGGAGAGACTGTACTCATGGTGTCTGGAGAGACTGTACTCGTGAGGTCTGGAGAGACTGTACTCGTGGTGTCTGGAGAGACTGTACTCGTGGGTCTGGAGAGACTGTACTCGTGGTGTCTGGAGAGACTGTACTCGTTGTGTCTGGAGAGACTGTACTCATATTCAAGTTTGTAATCTGAATATTCATATAGTCGAAATCCAGTGGTTTTTGCCATTGGGACTGGATGTAGCTCACAGGTTTGTGGGTGAACCAGGATAAATTCCTTGACTAAGTTTTCTTACCCTTATCTCTTATTAATTCTTTTTATACTAATCAAGGGGTCAGAATAATTAATCTGATATTTTATAAAGACACAAAACATCTTTTAAAATAGTTTTTACAAGCCGTCTGAAAACTTCAGACAAGCCACTTAAAAGCCTGTCTGAAATCTCTATGCCTAAGTCCTTTTTGTTTAATCTCTTTATTTCCAGTTTTCATATTTAAGTTGGAATTTGAAAAGTATTTTCTATAATAAACTTAACACAACTATTTCAATAAAATGATCTTTCATATAAACAAAACATGAGATATCTCTTATATCATTTGAAGCTTTACAAAGAATGTTCCTTGAAGAACTTCTGAAATAAATTCTCAGAAGTGAGTCTGAAGAGATCAGTTCAAAAATCAGGAACAGACTTCAGACAACCTCTAGTCGTCTGAAGTATTTCAGAAACTGTGCTGAAAATACTCTTTGTATTAATCTTCAGAAGATACTTTGAGAAGCCTCTGTTTTAAAACAATCTTAAGCTTTAGAAGAAACATTGTTTTTCTTATCTTCCACATGTTTCACTATCTCTGATCTTAAGACTTATTTTTTAACAGTGCCCATATTCATGTTTTAAATTAAAGATTTCCAAAAAACTATCAAAAGTTTAAAACACTATTCAACCCCCCCTTCTAGTGTTTCCTGTGGTTCTAACATTTAGCTCCCCACTCACCAGAGGAGAAGGCAGAACACAAATGGCAAACGCAGAAGGAAGAATGTAGATGCAAGGTCGTGGAAGATTCATTTCGTCGTTCGTAGATGCAGGGTCAACAACAAAGGACGCGCACAAAGGACGTCGCAGATGGAGGACACTATCATTGAGGACGTCACACAGATGCAAAACAGGGACGATACACAGAGGGGCGGGCGGTGATGCTCGGAGGATTGGTGGAGGTCGCAAAGGGTCATGAGGGGGATTTTAGATGAAGAACGACACAGAGATAGGACACGGGGGTTTTAGATTCGAAAGGGGACAAATGCATTCATCAGGAATTAGGCATTCATCAGACATAACTCTACTTATTATGGGTAATTAACCATATTATCCATAAAATTTGGGCTTAAAACCCAAAAACTAATTTTTCCCAAGGCTATTACATGTCAATAATTTATGATTTAAGATTATGTGTTGTCGGTGTACCTCATGAGCCTAAATGAGCAACTTTTACGCTATAGGCACTCTTCTTTTTCCTTAGAGCGCTACCTTAACTCTAGAAAACCATCATAGATTTCACTCACAAGGGGAAATGGATTGGGTGGGATTTTAAAGCTTCACCTAGGAGTCCAAGTAGATTTTTTAAAGTTGAAAGGAAACGAGACAAGATAGAAAGAAAATAAAAGTCGTAGAATGGAGAAGAGAGAATTAAGAGGGAATTTGAACATTGAAAGCTTCTCAGCAAATCTTAATAGATTTTATTTTATATAAGGATTATTTTAGCCCTAATTAATGGAAATGGTCATTTTAGTTATATTTGAAGAACTGTGTTGTGTTTATGTTTGGCAGATTTTAGGATAGGCCACCTAAATTTGTGGTCTACGATAGACTACTCAGTGGAGATCATATATTTATTTATTTTTATTAAGTTGTCTAAATTCACATGGTAACTTTAGGCGTAGTAGAAGTTTTTTTATGATTCATACTTTGACCTCAAGAAAAAAATCATTATTGTTGGGTGGGGCTTAGTCTAAACCAACAACGACAAATGGAGATAAAAGTTAGTCAATAATTATTTCTTACCTCTGCTTGTTAATCTCATATTTGAGTTCACTTTGTTTTGTCTACTATTTCTGAGATGTGGAGAATGCTAAGGGGCCGTTCGAGGTGGTTGCGAGTTTTAGTTTTTGGTTTTTTAACATTTTCAATCAAGTTTTTACAACTCAAAACCAAAAACTAAAAACCACTTTTTGTGGTTTTCAAAATGTTTGTTTTGAAAACCACGAAAACAAGTTTTCAATTTTTGGTTTTGAGTGTAAAAATTTGATTGAAAAGTTTTAAAAACCAAAAACTGAAAATTCACAACCACCCCGAATGGCCCCTAAATATGGAGTTTTTGTATAGTAAAAGGAAGCAATTTTCATGGATGATAGGTCGGTCAATACCGTGCTCACATCCCCCACTAGCCAGCAAAAAACACATTCATCTGGTGCTTTTTTTGGTATTGTGGTAATTCATTTTCAATTTATGATTTTTTTTTGTTATTAAAAAATGTCTGACGGTCCTAGAAATGTGAGAAAAATTCATTCTTCACTTTGTTTGTACCGGAAATGTGTCTGATTTGCTCGTTATAGGTTGAGGCTTATTAAAGTGCAATATATTGTATGAACAATAGAATTTGGGGGTAATGGTACACTTTTGGATGTGCATGGCATTAAATTTGTGATGTAATTTTAAATTTATCTCAATGCTTTGGTTTTCAAACACAAAGTTAAAGGAGTTTTCCATGGGCATTCACCTCTTTATTAGTATATGTAGCTTTTGCAACATGTTTGTCTTTTTCAATGTTATTGTTTGTCTTTAAATAAGGATTATTATGAAAGAAGCCTATCCCATCTTCCCATATGAAACAACGAGATGTAAGCTTGAGTTATTCTTCTTGTATTTATATCTCGAGCTATCTCTATCAACATTTGTGTTCAATAGATGGGGGAGGAAGTGATACAACTACTTTTTATACACTTATTTCATCTTCCATGCACCACTAAAATATGCTACCTAACTTATCAGAATCCTTTAGAAGCAAACCAAAGTTCAAGCTCCAATTTAGTTATATTTGCATCAACATCATCCTATTCCACCATGTGTTTAAAAGCATTCCCTCTGGCCGTTTGAGCAACATGCACATATGAGAAGGGAATGTGCAAACAAGACAGGAGGACTGCACCGATGAGATAACCAAGTCCATTGGTGTTGTTGATGATGATTATATTTCAAAGACAACAAACTTGAAATGGATGCACATATAAGAGAGAAAGAAACTAGGGACTAAGAACAAAATAGAGATGATGATGTGACTCTTTATCCCACAAATACTTAAACTTCCTAAATCATAATAGGGATGGATGAGAAGGATTGTAGTTTGATAGACGATTATAATGCTTTATATATAGGAGATGAATGGATTTTCACATTACCTATCTTGTATTTAATTTTTTTTTTTATCTCAACAGGGGTATCGAAATCTCGCAAACACTAAAGTAAGTATACTTTTATTTTAAATTTTTTATCCAACTTATAATTGTGTCAACTAGAACTAGTGAAGCTACTAAGTGCAGTTAGAGGATGCGTCAAATCCAAATATGGATTCCTACCTTTGTGGGTAGGTCCAAAACCCAAATCTTCAACTTTGTCAAGGTGGCGGAAAGAAACTCAAAGGTTGGAAGGAAGGCTTTCTCTCTTCTATTGTAGATAAGTTCTATTAAAGCAATAGCTCAACATTCTGAGCTATATAATGGGATGCTTCTCCTTCCCAGGGGCTTTGTGATTCTATTGGAAAAATTATCAACAAGTTCTGGTGGGGAGTAGAAAGTAGGAAAGGAAATTACACTAGATGTCATGGGATAGATTAAGTGCATCAAAGAAGACTAGTGGAATGGGCTCTCAGCTTAGCTCTTTTAGCTAAGCATGGATAAAGACAGATGGAATATGAAAATTCTCTGATGTCTCAATGCCTTAAAAGTCAAATATTTCCCAAAAAACCAATTTTATTAATGCCAAGGTGGGTCGCAATCCAAGTTATACTTGGCGTAGTATTCACTCAACACAATGGGTGGTTAAGGAAGGGTGGATTTTAGACAGTGGGAAATGGTAACTCTATCAATATCTGGACAGATGGGTGGTTACCCCTTCAACCAGGACATCATATTTGCTCTCCTCAAGCAAATTTATTGGAAGATAATAAGGTGGCAAGTCTCTTAGACTCTAGATCATCAAACCTGGAATCATTCTCTAATTAGAAGAATATTCTTAGATTTTGAAAGTAAATCAAATCCTCGAATAGTGCTACAGATCAAATTAACAAAATGTTTTGCAACAAGGAAATGATTGAAGCCACCAATATTTTGCAGCAATTTTTATATGGGATTTGGCATAGCAGAAATCAAATGGTTTTCGAGAGCCATGAGATTCCACTACCAAAGGTCTTTATTTGTAGCAATTAACCAAGCTAGACAATTTTATGACATCAAGCAGCGTGATCAAGCTTTGGTCCAATCACCCTTGTCATGTTTGGCAGCAACAAGTGGCAACCCCCAATGCGGGCATATACAAATTAAATACTCATATCGCGAAAATTGATGGCAACCCCCAATACATAATGAATAGGGGAGTTACTTTTAACACCCCTATTTCGCTATTCACACTCTCCCCCTTCCCTAAACTACCCCAGCCCCATCTTCCCTCTCCCACCCCACCTCCACCGCCACCCACCACTCATAACCACCACCGTCACGCCCTTTTCTTTCAGTAAACCCCCCACTCGAAACCACCCCCTTTCCTCCATCCTCACCCACCCTCCCCTAACCCCACCCACCCCCCCCCCCGAAACCACCCCTCTTTTCGTCCAACCCCACCCCCCCACCCTCACCCCACCGTCCTCTAGCCAAACCCCCACCCCCCACCCCCCAGTCCCCCTCTCCCCCACCCCCTTAACCACGCTCCCTCCCCCTCCTCACCCTTTGTTTTTGATTTTTGTTAAGTATTGGGACTCTATGTCCGTCTCTAAAAAATATTTTTTAAAAAAACTTACACATCCGAAAGTTAATTTCTGGAAGTATCCGGAAGTTGGGGCCTGTTTGGTTGCATTTTCATTTCCTATTTTTCATTCTCTTTCCCGTTTTCTAAAGTTTACAAAGAAAAAACTGAAACGCTGGAAACTGAAAATTTCTGTTTCCAGTTTTTCCTTTGTAAAATTTAGAAACGGGAAACAAATTGAAATCAGAATTTTCTGTTTCCAACGTTTCCAGTTTTTCCTTAATTTGAAAATTTCAGAAAACAGGAAACAGAATGAAAATAAAAAATGGCAATAGGAAATGAAAATGCAAACCAAACAGACCCTTAATTTCAGGAAGTATCCAGAAATTAATTTACACTTCCTGAAGGTAAATGATAAAATTTCTTCTAGAAATTAATTACAAAAGCAATTTTTATCATTTACCTTCCGAAAGTTAAACTCCAGGAAGTTAATTTCCGAATGCTTCTGAAAATGCACTTCCGGAAGTGCACGAGGGCATTTTTGGAAAAACAAATTTGAGAAAAATAAGTGGGGTGTGAAAAGCAAAAGGGGGTGCGAAAAGTGGCTCCCAAGGAATAGTTCTTGGGGCAGCCACATGGTAAATTGAAGGAGGCCCAGATGCAAGTGTAGCACAGGCTTTGGGTCTAAATTAGACCAAGAATCTGATATCAAATTGCAGTCATAGTTGACCAAAAAAAAAAAAAATTGCAGTCATGAAGTTATGCAATTAAGGAATTCTAAATTTCTAATTATGTTTAAAAGCCTGAGCTTTGTTGAGGACCTTACCAAAACAAGCCTGACATTTTTTTAAAAAAAAAATAATATAATATTAGATTATATTATATTTTTTAAAAATATACTTTTAAGCGCAAAAGAAGAAGTAAGTAAATTATGAAATGGATGTTTTATCCATATATATGTGAATGTGTGTTACTTTCACTTTAAAAAAATGGAGAAAAATAAAGTACACCAATTACCTGAAATATAAGCTCTGGACAATCTCATTATGAACAATCTAATATACAGCACAATCAACATAAACTCCATTATTACTCAGTTCTAACTACAGAGGACTAAACACAACCCTGTTTCTATATCTTTTTTCTAACTTTCAAACATCTCAAATAATGAATATTATCCTATCCAATATCCATCATTAATCATATCATAGCAATATTATTAATTCATTAATTTTTAACTAAACTTGAAGTGTTTTTGAATTTCTGCTGCATGACGCCTATGAAGGTTAACTTTCAATCCATGCTTCATGTAGAGAGTTAAAGCAAGCTTTGGCACCACAGGGTGATCCTCTACCACCTTCACATGGTAACGGTATATGATGCTAGCTGCAGCATATTTCATCTGATAGTATGCAAAATCTTTGCCTAAGCAAAAGCGAGGTCCTCCATTGAATGCAGTGAATTTGTAAGCAGATTCACTCATGAAATGGCCATCTCTTAGCCATCTTTCTGGTTTGAACTCCCTGCAATCCTTTCCCCATATGCTTTCCATTCTTCCCATTGAATAAATTGCATAGATCACTTTTGTTCCCTTCTTTAGCAGAGTTCCATCAGGGAACATGTCATCTTCCACACCTGAAAATTAAATCATAATTAAAGTTTGAGTTTCTAACAATTGCATTCAATTTAATATCCTCAAGCTGCATTAAATAGTACTACCTTGAATTGTGTGATCTATCTTCTTAACTAATTTAGTCAAATGGATGTTTGAAAGATTTGCCATATGCAAATTTTCAAATAAAATTTGTTGTACATTTCAAGATCAGATTCTGTCTTATCCAATAGTTATTGGTTCCCTCACCTTGTCTGACAGAGATAAGTTGACTAAATATTACTTATTGCTCTCATATGTATAAATGTCAGTCTGAAGAATTTAATAGAAAGTCAAGACAATTGGTTGCAAGGAAGAGAGAATTTTTCTTATATGATATACCTTGTCCAGATGATATTGAAATAAATTTAACATAACTTTTGATGTCATTTTTATGATTATTTTAATATATTTTGAACTTTTTATTGAGTGTATCTACAGTCTATAGACACAGCTACGAGTCATTTTGGTCTCGGGAAGATTTGTGGTTGATCATATTTGTCTCTGAAAAAGGGAAATTGTATTTTCAACCCTGGAAGATGAAAAAGTTATTTAATTTAGTCCTTTTTAGGGATTAAATTGACATTTAAAAAAAAATCTTTTAAGGATTAAATTGAATGACTTTTCATCTTTCAAGTATTAAATTGAACAACTTTTCACCTTTCATGGACGAAAATGCAATTTCCATCTTTTAGCTGATATGTCCGAATCCAAATCTTTAAGGATCAAAATGATGGTTTAGTCCACTGTGCAAGAAATGCTTAGGAAGAGAATCAATAATTTTTTTTAATGAGCAATGTTATATTCTCTACTCATCTTCTTAACAATCCTCCTACTAATTAAAGTAAGTATTAAATGAAAAATTAAATACACTTAATATCTTGCAACATAAAAATTTGATACTTTATTTGGTAATTAGGAGAGAATTTCTAGGAGGGACAGGTATTCATTTGTGATTTATAACCAACATGGAGTACAGAGAAGAATTTAATTAGCTAAAGAAAACAAAAGCAAAAGGGATATATCTTCAACTTTCTTTCTTTGTGATCATAGAGATCAATAGCAACAGGAAAAGGCATGAAGAATGACTATGAAAAAATCTAAATTTGAACTGTTACCTCCTTGTGATCCACAGGCACAGAAGGATATAATCTGAGAGCTTCTGAGAGAGCAGCATGCAAATAGTCCATCTTCTTTATCTCCTCTGGCCTAAATCTCAATGAATTTTCAAAGTCTTCCTTCTTGATTCCCTCCCTCTGACTCACCACCCTGCAAATCTCTGCTAGTATTTTTTCCTCCACTTCAGGATTCTGATCAATCAACCAGAAAAACCAGCTCAAAGCAACTGAAGAAGTGTCCCTCCCAGCTAATATGAAATTCACACATATATCCCTCAAGAACTTATCTGAATATGCTTTTCCATTCTCATCCTTGAGCCTCATAAACACTGTTAACAAGTCTAATTTCTCCTTATTATTCCCCTCCTCATCATGTTGCAAAGAGAGCTCTTTCTTCCTTGTCCTAATAACATTCTCAGCAAATTCATCCACTTTCTCTATTGATTTCTTCAGCTTTCTCTCCATTCCCAAGTTGAGAAACTTCATGGCCTTCCATACACAAACGGGGCTGACAAATCGAATTGCTGTGGCTTCTGTGGCATCCTCAAAGGCTTTGGCAAATTCTATTTCAGGCAAGTGTGGTTGTGAACAACCAGGATCAACACCAAAGGCTATCATGCAAACATTATCAAAAGTGAGCCTTAACAACACATCTTGAAGGTCAATAGCAATAGATTTCTAACAGATGATTCTAAGACAGGTATGAGCCTCTTGTGGACAAGCTCAAACAGTGACTCAGTTGTTAGTTTCCTAAACTTTGTTGAATGAAACTCAATGCTTGCTGTCTTCCTCTGCCTCTGCCATGTCTCATCATCTGCATTGAATATACCATCTCCAAGTAGATCACAAGTTTTGTGTCCCTAAAGAACTTTCCTTTAGGGAAAAAAGTGAACTTTGTCTTGAGAAGATGCTCCACATTGCGAGGATCAGAGGTGGCAATGCAATTGAGGCTAGAAAACCAAGGCCCTTTGTATCTAAAAGTACCATTTTGATTGTTGAGAACATCAGTGAGCCATTCATATGTGTTGGTTCTGATTCCTATGACCAAGGAAGGTAACATTCCAAGGACAGGCCGTAGGCCATGATGCTTCTTTGACCTTAAAGAATTAATGGCTATGAAACCATGGCTGCAATTATGATCTCAAGGATTTGGATATGTTTGCAAGAGAAATAGGCTGTGGGAAAACAAGTTCCCTGTGGCTGCTACCATGTGGGAGGAGTAGCAAGAGGTGGTGAGGTTGAGGACTATTGATCATAGCTTTGGTCATGGTGTTGGAATGATAGGGAATGTGGAGGAGATGCATCATGAGAATGGTTAAGTTAATTTGAAAGGGTAATTGACTAATTGTAGTGTCTGTTGATATATGAAGTGCTGTGTATAGTGTAATGTAAATGTTACTTGGCGTGATTAGTTTTGATTTGGTGAGCTGAAAGATTAATTGTGTCGCAATTGGTTACTTTTGCAACAATTGGCAAAAGCTTGTATGGAGTATTATCTTGTACTTGAAGTAAGGTTTTGGTTTTTGGGAGAGAGGGGTGCTGTGTTGTTCAGTTTGGAAATGTTTGCTTTCTGAAAATAGAATTATGGGTTTGAGTGTCAAATAGGACTTATAAAATGGGATGGTGACACTTTTTTTATTTAGTGTATGACTAAGAGGAGGATAGGAAGGAGTGGGTAAGGGCTGATTACCAAAGTAGCAACAAATTTGTACGTTTTAATGCCCCAAGTTTCCACACTCGTTTATGAATGAACATCACCATAACTAGCTAGTTGGTTCCATACAAACAAAGCCTGACACATTTGACATATAACCAGCTCTCTTAAATATTTTGATATGGGTTTGATCTCTGGTGGTGTATATGAAAAAAAACTTTGTTGAAAAAGACAAAGCTCACTTCAGTAATGTTTACGCCTCAAAGAGATTAATCTCTAGTTATTGGTCGAGATACCTTTGGTAGATACCAAAAAAAAAGCTAGTTGGTTCCATGTGTTATATTATATAATTGAATTGTACACTACTACATTTACCTTATCATGGCCAAGCAAGCACAAAGAATTGCCGAAAAATTAAACAAACTTGCCTAATTCTTGGATCTTTGATTTATGTGACAACACTTGCAAACACATAATATAGGTAAACGAGCTTTTGCATTGTATTTTTATAATAATATTGAATACCTAATTGTCATTTAGAGGTAACGAACATGCCAAATTGCTGTTGGCAATATTCTATTCTTGTCCTGCAGTTTATGTCTCCAACTTGTGAAAGTGCAGTTCGGCTACCTCTCACACTTCTAATAGTTGAATGTAAGGAGCACGTTAAGAAATTAGTTTAATTTATATATATTTCCAACGTAAAAAAATTATATTTTTTTTAATTTATTTTTAAAATTATTAAACAATATAACAATATAATAATATAAAACATTTCATATTTTTTTGGATTTAGATCACATATATCTTCTATAGGAGACATTACAATCCTACTTAAACGGGAGAACTCGAGACTTAAACTCGAGACCCACGAAAAATCAAACAAGTATCGTTTAAACCAATAAACATTTTATATTTACAATATATCAAAATTAATCTCCCAAATAATTCACTCGTTAAAATAATAATCACAGTTACTTTAAAACTTCACGTTTACAAATAAAAAACTCAATTATACTCAAATTTCACTCAATTCTTTTCTTATCTCCCAGCGTCTCACACACACATGCCGTGCAATTCTCACCCTTTCTGAAGCCCATGAAAAGATTCCCACATAACTGCATCTTGTTTTACATCGCTATAAGTTTCTTATTTTAATTCATATTATTACTTTTTAAAAATAGCTTCTTTTTTTTCAATGTATAGAAATTTATTCAAAAGCTTAAGAAACCGAAACAACTATTAATAGTTATAGCATTAATGGTGGCCTCTATTATACATCCGTACTACTTTTAGGGATGTAAGTTACAACCCAACCATAACAACGGTTGGATATCTCTTAAAAACGTGTGAATAGTCAGGATCTAAGCTAGTTTTTCAGGTCACCCATAAGGGCTTGCAGGGCCGGTCCAACATATATGTAGACCTAAACAAATTATAAGATGGAGGCCTAAATTTAAAAGATAAAAGATCAGAAATATCATTTTTTTTTAAAAAAAATATGAGTATATTTTTAAGAAAAGAAACTTATATTAAATTGAAATTTTTATTTTTTATGAGAAAAATTTATTTTCATTTATTATTTATTAACTAATAATCAGTAATATTTTTATATTTGATATAAAGATTTTATTAAATTTTGGGTAAAATATGTTTTTAATCCTTATAAATTTAAGTACATTTGGGTTTGGTTCTCATAATTTAAATCAATGTGTGAGTTTCTTTTTTGTTAAAATCACCTCAAATTAATTCTTATCACCCCTCTCGCTACGGACTAAAAATTCACCTTATAAAAACATTACTGAAGACTAAAAACATACCTGATAAAACTAATTTGGGATGATTTAAGAGAAACTCAACACACTAATTTTAAATTATGAAATCAAAATCAAATTTATTTAATTTCACATTAACTACAAATATATTTTACCCTTAATTTTAATATATTAAATATATATAAAAAAAATTTGAGGCCTAAGCGGTTTGCTTTAACCGACCTCCCCCTCGGGCCGACCCTGATGGCTTGTGTGGTGCAGGATAAGAGACAGATATGATAATTTTATCCCATCCTATCACATATCATATGTTTGTTGCACCAATAGGATATGAATATTTTTATCATGTGCTTATCCTATCTTTTCCTCCTAGTGTATTCTTAATCCTGGGGTGGGAGTTGGGTTAGGGAGTGATAGGACAAGATAAGCAAGATAACTAATTTTCCTCCTCATTTGTCCTCTCTTCTCTCTCCTCTCTCTTTCTTCCTCTCTCGCCTCTCTCTCCCTCCTCCTCTTTCTTTCCTCTCGCTCTTGTTCCCTCTCTCTTCCTCTGCCTCTCTGCTCCCCTTTCTCTCTCTTGTCCCGCTCTCTCCCCTCTCTTTCTCCCCTCTCTCCTCTCCTCTCTGTTCCCCTCTCTCTCCACTCCAACTCCTCTCCCCTATCTCCTCTACTCCCCTCCCCCTCTCTAGCCACTCCACTCCCCTCTCCTCCTCTATCGTCTCTCCACCCATTCTCTCCCCCCTCTCTCTCCTCTTTTTATAATAATTGTGATATTATTTTTAATAATTTATTTTATATTAAATTTAAATATTTTTTTATAAATGAATAATTTTTTATTCATGTATGCTTTTATTGAAAAATAAAAATTAAAATTAATTTAATTTTTATAATAAGGGTAATTTCGTCATATCAATATTTTTTATATCTTATCCTATCATCATCTGTCCATTTCAAATGTATGATAAGATAAAATAATGTTATCCGCCTTATCCTAGTGTGCATCAAACATAGGATATGATATCCTATCCTATCATGTTGCTATCCAACTCGTCTATCATATTCTATCATATCATATCATGTCCACCAAACGGCCCTAAAACTTTATATTTTATAAAATTTCATATCGGTCCCTATTCTATTTATTGCAAATTTCTTTGTTTTGGATTTGAAAAGCTTGAAATCCATTTCATTAAGGGAAATTTAAAATCAATAGGGTAAATATATTTTTTGCCCCTGTAAAATTAGCAAGTTTTAGATTTAATCCATATTTTTTTTTTATAAAAGTATCCTGCCAATTTTTTTTCCAAAACAATTTACAATCAACCATAATGTATATTAAAACGAAAAGATACAACAGAAATGTAATTTTACCTAGTAATGTAAATATTAACACATGCACTTTCATATAAAATATTTATTCTTTTTTGTGTTAACCATATATATCTCCTATTACCAGGGGCAATCTTATTCGGGGTTTAGTCACAGTTAAGGCTCATCATCCCTCCTTAAGAGTGTGTTTAATGGAGATCAAACCCCGAGAACTCTTCCCACAATCTCAGCATGCGTTGCCAACTAAACCACAACTCTTTGGTATATAAAATATTTATTCTTGTGTCATATATAGTTTGACTTTATAATTTAAATATTAATAGATTTTCATGTAAATTTAAATGTGTTTTTATGTTAAATATTTATTTCTGTATAATAAATTTTCAATATTATTTTATTTTCACACACACACATATATATTCTTCTATTATTTAGATATATTGTGCTTTCATGATATTTTTAAGGGCAATTAACCATTCATCATCAAGTTCACTCAATTCATCAAATATTAAATTCCAATAAATGGGGTAAATCGAATTGTCTTTGCACCCTTATGATTGTAAATTAATTTCCACTAGTAATATTGCACCGTGTCCATATACCAATTTATAAGGGGTAGTTCGAGTAGCTTCCCTAGGAGAATTCCTATAGGCACATAGAACCTGATTGGGTGTTTCATGCTAATTCCTTGGATGTTGCCCAACATGCCTCTTGATCAAAGCAATGATAATCTTATTAATTGCCTCGACTTGACCATTAGCTTGTGCATAATATAGTGTAGAGGAGAGTAACTTTTTTCCTTTCGATTCAGCAAACCTAGTCATTTTACGACTAGTGAACACAGTTCCTTGATTCGTTTGTAATAGTTTCAGGAACTCCAAATCGAAATATAATGTTTTTCTCAATAAACTTAATGATATCATCCTAAGAAACTTCTTTCAGGGGAATCGCTTCGACCCATTTAGTAAAATAGTCTAGTCCAACTAAAATAAACTTATGATTTTTAGAAGAGGCTAGATGTATCATTACAATTAAATCCAAAGTCCATCCTTTAAAGGGCCAAGGTTTCACAATTGAATGTAATTTGCTTGCTGGGACCTGTTGTATGTGCCCACGCTTCGAAAGCCAATAGAACAATCTTCTTTTCAAAACCCATTCCATTTTTCTTCCTGCCTAATGAGATCCATAAGTGCCTTCGTGGACTTCAACTAAAGCCAAATAAGCTTCAGATTCTCCAAGACATCGGAGTAAGTTCCCATCAACAACTTTTTTATAAAGCTCTCCGCCTAGGATAACATAGTTAAGAATTTTATATCTTAATCTTTTATCTGTTGGGAGTGCAGGGTTTTGAAGAAGATCTATAATTTCTTTTCTCCAATCATTTGGATCAAGAATATTTATACTACAGACATCAGACTCTTTCATTGGCAATCTTTCCTGAATATCTATAACCTTCCTCAGAGTTCCAATCGAAATTCTATATCCCAAAGCTATTTGAGCCAATTCATTAGCTTCATATTCTGAACTTGTGATATATATTCAATTTTTTACTTCATCAAACATCCCTAAGAGTTCATTGGCTTGAATTAAATATTTAGCCAACTTTAAATCTAAACATTTATATTATCTCGTTATTTGTTTTATAACCAACTGAGAGCCTCCTCTAACTAAAACACTCCTTGAGCCTACCGAAACTAAAGTTTTGAGACCAACAATTAAAGCTTCGTATTCTGCTGCATTATTGGAGCACTGATACTTAATTTTGAACATAATTCGAGTTGGAAATCCTTTTGGTGAAATTATTAATGCTCCAATCTCTGTTCCGTTCTTGTGTTTAGAACCATCAAAATATAATTTCCAAGGCTCTAAACCTATATATGTTATGTTTTCGACTTGAAGCGGAGGATGATCCACCAAAAAAATCAACGACAACTTGTCCTTTCATTGCTTTTAAAGGAACAAACTTTAAAGAAAACTTAGTCAACGCTAGAGCTCATTTTCCAACTCTACTATGAAGAATAGGTTTTAATAACATGTGCTTTATTACATTGAAGTGAGAAATTACAAATACATCATAGGGTTTGATGTAATACATCAACTTAGTACATGAAAAATACATAATTTCTCAATAGCACAATATCTAGTTTCTTCATCATTAAGGACCATACTCAAATAATAAACGGCTCTTTCGACGCCACTTTCATCCTCTTGAGCCAACATACTTCCTATTGTGGCTTCTAAAGCAGATATATACAATTTAAGTGGTCTCCCTTGTAGAGGAGGAGTCATAATTGGAGGAGTCGTTAGATATCTCTTGATTTCCTCGAATACTCTTTGATTCTCATCCTTCCATTTGAAGTTCTCTTCTTTCTTCAAATTTAGCAAAGGTGAAAACACTTTTGTCTTTCCTGATAAGTTTGAGATAAACCTTTGAAGAAAGTTCACTTTCCCGAGAAAAGACTGCAATTGCTTTTTAGTAGAAGCCAGAGATGCTTCCAAGATTGCCTTAGTCTTGTTTTTATCAATCTCAACACCTTTCTTGTGGACTAGAAAGCCCAAAAAATTACATGCAGAAACCCCAAAAGTGAAGTACAAATTCCAATCACAAGAAGGCGGGTGTTGAATTGTGATCTTTCAAAATTTCTACAATTTCTTCTAATACTATTACTGCTCAAGTTATTATTGGCTGAGTATTAGAAGATTAAACTCAAGAAGTGGGAGTTAAATTATGTATGCTCAAATTATAATTCCTTTGAAGGAACTCTTTTGTCAATGCAACTTACTTAGGTATTAGATAGTTTTCTAAAATAGTTTTATGCACATGAAGTTAAAACTGAAAACTGAGATGAGAGTAAGGGTAAGAAGATTGCACACACAGATTTTATATTGGTTCACCTCTTCCAACCTGAGGCTACGTCCAGTCCCTACTTTTAGTAGGATTTTCTTGATCAATACTTGCTTTTACAGATTCCTTGGGTATACCTTACCACTAGTATTCTTATGCAGCCTCTTCAAGCTTTTCAAACACTTCTTCTGAAACCTTTACAGATACTGCAGCTTCTTCTGTAGACTGTGCAGGTTCAAAAGCAATTTGCAGGACCTTTTCTGCAATTTTTACAGCTCAGAACAGCTCACTACAGTTGTGCAATAACTTGCTGCAACAATTACACACCTTCTCAAGAGGCACTAACACTCTTAAAGCCTCATTGAGAGATTACAAAAGATGTAAGTGGTGAAATAATAAAAATAAGGCTCCAAAAATTTACAAATATAGCACAACAGGAAGATGTTGAGCCAACTCTCTCTTACTAAGCTTTAGGAAGCAGAATATCAGAGTTTCTAAAGAGAGAGAAATTTTCCAGAAGATGGAGAGTGTAATTTTGAAGTCCAGTGCTTCTTCTGGACTTTCTAATCTGTTTTGTGTGCATTTGGTGTTGAGTCTCAAAATATCATTAAGAGGTTAATAATGTTTTAAGTCTCGTAACTCCAAAGTTTTAATGAAAAAACAAATTTAGCTTTAACGTGAAAGTATAACTTCTGCTAAAGGTATTTGTTTAGTATTTCAGAAGGTGCAGTCTGAAGAAATCATATCATCTGAAGTACGTGAAACCTTCCGAAGCAAGGAAACCTGCTGAGAGAAGTGCTACCTGCTGAAAGCAGTGAACCTCCTGAAGTTGTGAGACAATGTACCATTGCCTGTTCGTCTTCAATATTATACTCTCAGAAATTCTCCTCGAAGACTCAAATCTCTTGTAGCAGTCTCAGATTACTTGTGCCTCTTATTCTTCTGGAAAGTCAAAGAAAGTGCTTTTTGGCATATTTCAAATTTCTCTCACCAAAAAGGCAAAATCTGCAGAAAAGTACATATGATTTAGAAAAAGTGAAGTCTGTGAGCTGACTCTACTACCTGCTACTGCTGAGGGTTCAGGCTATGTGTCACAACGGGAGCATTTGCATTAAATGCTATCTCTCAATGGAAAATCGATTGGAATTCAATGGACGGAAGCTCTCCTCTCTATAAATACCAGACTTCATGAAGAAAGAAACAGAGAACCAAAACAGAGAAATCGACTTGCTGAAACGTTGCGGAAAATTTATGCTCATCTATTTCATAATTCTCTCATATTGTACAACAACTTCTATATCCTGAGTATTACTCAGTCATTTGTATAAGTTTCCCAGTTCAAGCTCCAAACTTGTGTAGTTTCAGAGTTTGAGCATTCATCCTTTCAAATTGTATTTGCTGGGGTAGCCTAAAGAGGCCGTGTTAAAAGAATACTTGGGTTTTCAGCCTGGAGAGGCTGTGTGTACAAAGAATACTTGGTTGAGCCTGGAGAGGCTTGTCTGCAAAAGAATACTTGGTTGAGCCTGGAGAGGCTTGTCGGTAAAAGAATACTTGGTGTTGAGCCTGGAGAGGCTTGTCTGTAAAAGAATACTTATAATCTTGCGGGATTAGTGGAAAATCCAATGGTGGTTTGCCCTGGGACTGGACATAGCTCACGATGTTAGTGGGTGAACCAGGATAAATCTATGTTGTTAAGTTCTCTCAACCCTTCACTCTTTACTTTCCGATGTTATCTGTTTATTTCTAACTAAGGAGGGTTCTGAAAAGTGAATTTATAATTTGCACAGCAAAAACAATTTCACTTATTACTCAAATCATTTTTAAAAGTCAATTTTACTGGACCTGCTGAAGTATTTCAGCAAGTCACTGAAAACTCATTTTTCAGCAAGTAGTTTGAACGTTGAAAATATCTTTGCTTGTTTCAAAAGGTTTTCCAGAAAATCTGTTCATTATTGTAAAACACTATTCAACCCCCCTTCTAGTGTTTCCTGTGGTCCTAACAGGTGGTATCAGAGCTCAACCTCGAGTTGAGCATCTAAGAAGTGCTGAGGATAAAGATCCAGATGGAAGTCTCTATAAGCAACTCACATTACATCGCTAAAGGTGCCTCCGTTTCAAGGCCTCCTGCTTTCAATGGTTCTGACTATCATTACTTGAGAAATCGTATGAAGCTCTTTATTGAAAGCAGCAACATAGATCTTTGGGACATAGTCACAGATGGTGACTATACTCCCACCAACAATGGAGTGCCCATTCCAAAGTCAGAATGGACAAATGATCAGAAGGCACGTGTACAACTCAATGCAAAGGCTAAACTCTACTTGATTTGTTCTTTAAGCAAATCAGAATATGAGAAAGTACATGGTTGTTCCTCTGCTAAGGAAATCTGGGACACTTTGTCTACGGCTCATGAAGGAACTGACAATGTGAAATAATCTAAAATCAGCATGTTAGTGCATCAATATAAGATGTTCAAAATGCACGAGACTGAATCAATCGATAAGATGTTCGGGAGATTCCAAACTATCACCAATGGACTGAAATCCTTGGGAAAGACTTACGACTCAGGCGATAACAATCGCAAAATCTTGAGAAGTATACCAAAGATTTGGAGACCCAAGGTAACTGCTTTTCAAGAGGCAAAAGACCTCATCTCTCTAAGAATGGAGGAACTTTTAGGATCCCTCGAGGTCCATGAGCTGAATGCCAAGTCCAAGCTGGGAAGGATTGTTTCTCAAAAGGCCCTGAAGGTAGACGAGTCCTCAGAAGACTCTGGAGACTCAGAAGATGACTCTGATGATGATGATGACCTTGCTCTGCTAAGCAGAAGGATCAATAGGATGCTTCAGAAGAAGGCCAGATTCAGAAAGTGATCCTCATCCGATAACAAGATGGGCAAGTCAGGAAAAGATACCTTTTCTGACAAAATAACACGCTTTAAGTGCAAACAACCTGGTCAGATGAAGGTTGATTGCCCTAAGCTAAGAAGGTTTTCTTCAAAGACGAATAAGTTTCCGAAGAAGAAGAAAGGGTACATGGTCACATGGGAAGATCTTGATGAGTTTACCTCTGATGAGGATGAGGAAGATGCTGAAGAAGCCAACTTGTGCATGATGGCAAGCCTTACTTCATCAGATAGCTCTGAATCAGAGGTAATATCACAAACCCTGCAAGATATGTATGATGATCTGGTGGAAAGTTCTAAGGAACTTTTTCATGAGTACAAAGAGCTATCAAGAGCATTCACTGAAGTGGCTATAAAAAATGAAGCTCTTGAAACTGAAAATTTGTCACTCAAGGAAAAGCTTCTTAGTTCTGATATTTGTGATTCAGCAACTTTGAAAACTGAAAATGAAAATCTTAAAAAACAAGTTGCTGAACTCACAAAGGACCTGGCTGTTTTTGTCAATGGAACCAAGAATCTGAATATGCTTCTGGGTGTCCAAACAAATCCCAAAGACAAAAGTGGTCTCGTTCATTCAGAAACTTCCTCTATGCATGATGTCAAAATTAAAAATGCTAATAAGGCTAAGAAAGGTAAGGGATGTCTTCACTGTGGTAAGCCTGGACATGATATGTCACAGTGCTGACACAAAAAGAAAGGTAGACCTCCTGCTAACAAGAAAGGACCCAAAAAGATGTGGGTACCTAAGAATTTAATTGTTCCTGTTGCAGATGTCTTTAACAGGACAAAGGAGACACCACAAATGGTACCTGGACAGTGGCTGCTCGCAACACATGACAGGTGAAAGGTCTTTGTTCCAAAATCTTAGACCTAAGGATGGTGGAGTGGTGACTTTTGGAGGAGATCAGAAAGGCAAAATCACTGGCGTAGGTTCAGTAGGTATATCTCCTTTATCTGTCATCCATAATGTTCTCTTGGTTGAAGGTCTTCAACACAACCTACTGAGCATAAGTCAATTATGTGACAGTGGTTTTGTTGTATCCTTCACTAGGGATGGCTGCATAGTCAAAGACTCTTATGACCAAATCATTTTTACTGCAAAGAGACACAACAATGTGTACAAGATTGATCTTGAGGACTTAACTTATCAAAACGTAACTTGTCTTATTTCTGTGAAAGATGAAAAATAGATTTGGCATCAGAAACTTGGGCATGCCAGCTTGAGATTAATCTCAAAGCTCACAAAACACAATCTTGTGAAAGGCTTACCCAAGCTCTCCTTCAAATCTGATATTTTGTGTGAAAACTGCTTAAAGGGGAAGCAAACTAGAAGTTCTTTTAAAAACATAAATGTTGTTTCAACTGCTAGACCCCTAGAACTACTTCACAATGATTTGTTCGGTCCTACAAGAACTAAGAGTCTTTCTGGTAAAAAGTATGGTTTGGTTATTGTTGATGACTACTCTAGATTTACATGGGTGATATTCCTCAAAAGCAAGGATGATACTTTTGAGAACTTTGACAAATTCTGTAAAAGGGTGCAAAATGAAAAAAGATTTTGCAAATCTGCCATCAGAAGTGATCATGGTGGTGAGTTTGAAAACTCAAGCTTCAACATGTTCTGTGATGAGAATGGGATCTCTCACAATTTCTCTGTGGCAAGAACACCTCAGCAAAATGGGGTTGTTGAGAGAAAGAACAGAAGCTTGCAGGAAATGGGAAGAACCATGCTCATTTCAAGCAATCTTCCAAGGTCCTTTTGGGCAGAGGCTGTTCACACAGCCTGTTATATCCAAAACCAAATTTTGGTAAGACCAATTCTCAATAAGACTCCCTATGAATTGTGGAGAGGAAGAAATCCCAACATTTCATATTTTCACATTTTTGGCTGTGAGTGTTTTATACTTAACACCAAAGATGATCTTGGGAAATTTGATTCCAAATCTGACAAAGGATTCTTTATTGGTTATTCAAAAACCTCTAAGGCATATAGAGTTTACAACTCCAAAACCCAAACTGTTGAAGAAACCATTCATGTTAGATTTAATGATGCTAAAGAGACTGATAGGGAACTATCAGATCTAGACGATGATTTTGCAGGAATAGAGCTGAATCACACTTCAGAGACTTCAAAAGCGAAGCATGAAGCACCTATTGAAGGATCCTCTAAAGTATCTGCTGATAAGACAACTGTCCAACCTGCTGATACTGACACTAATCAGAAAGATAATGTTGAGTCTCAAAATGAACAAGTCTTCCCTCGCTGGCGTGAGTGGAGGTACAGAAATAATCATCCTCGAGAGCAAATCATTGGTGACACTTCAGAAGGAGTAAGAAAAAGATCAAGACTAAAGGAAGTCAACAATTTTGCTTTTCTCTCTGAAATTGAACCAAAGAATATTGAAGAAGCTCTGCATGATGAAGGGTGGATCCTAACTATGCAAGAAGAGCTAAATCAGTTTGCTAGAAGTGACGTTTGGACTCTTGTTCCTAAACCCCATGGGAAAACGATTATAGGAACCAAATGGGTTTTTAGAAACTAATTCTCTGAAGATGGTCAAGTTATCAGAAACAAGGCCAGACTGGTTGCTCAAGGCTACAATTAGCAAGAAGGTATTGATTTTACTGAAACTTTTGCTCCAATAGCTAGACTAGAAGCAATTAGAATTTTACTTTCCTACGCAGCTAATAATAGCATCAAACTATATCAAATGGATGTTAAGAGTGCCTTCCTAAATGGTTTCATTGAGGAAGAGGTATTTGTTAGGCAACTCCCTGGTTTCGAAAATGTAACTTTTCCAATCATGTTTTCAAACTGAAAAAGGCTCTGTATGGTCTGAAACAAGCTCCTAGAGCTTGGTATGAAAGACGGAGCAACATTTTACTCCAAAATAGTTTTGAAAGAGGAAAAGTTGACACAACTCTTTTTAGAAAAATGTCTAACAAAGACCTAATTCTGGTCCAGATATATGTTGATGATATTATCTTTGGATCAACAAACTCCTATCTGTGCATTGAGTTCTCAAAACTTATGCAATCCGAATTCGAAATGAGTTTAATGGGAGAACTAAAATTTTTCTTGGGACTTCAAATTAAGCAAGACTTTGATTATATATGGATTCATCAAGAGAAGTATACAAAAGAGATGCTTAAGAAGTTTAATATGCATGATAACAAGCCTATGAAAACTCCTATGCACCCCTCATCTGTTTTAAACAAAGATGAAGGAGAAGAATCTGTTGACCCAACTATGTATAGAGGAATGATTGGATCCCTACTGTATCTTACTGCAAGTAGACCTGACATTATGATCAGTGTATGCCTGTGTGTAAGATTTCAATCTGATCCAAGAGTAACTCATTATCAAGCTGTAAAAAGGATCTTTAGATATTTGAAAGTTACTACTAATCTTGGTCTGTGCTATAAGAAGAGTAAGGATTGCATGTTAGTAGGATTCTGTGATGCTGACTTTGCTGGAGACAGAATTGAAAGAAAATCAACCAGTGGCAGATGTCACTTCATTGGAGAAAATCTGATAAGTTGGTCCAGTAAGAGACAAAGCACGATAGCCCTTTCAACTGCTGAAGTCGAATATATTTCTGCAGCATGTTGTTGTTCACAACTGCTATAGGTAAAATATCAGCTAGAAGATTTCAATATTCATATTAAATCTATTCCAGTCTTCTGTGATAACACGAGTGCAATTAACCTTTCTAAAAATCCAATTCAGCATCCAAGAGCAAAACACATTGAAATTAAACATCATTTCATAAGAGACTATGTTCAGAAGGGAATTATTGATATACAATTCATTGATACAGAACATCAATGGGCTGATATATTCACTAAACCACTTGCTGAAGATAGATTCAAGTTTATCAGACAAAATTTGAATATTCTCTCTATTTCAGAAAATTGAATCTTCTTCTTACTTCATAAAAAGTTTTTATCAGTGGTATCCTGCATTTTTCCTTTTTTGCTTATGTTTCACTTCTTCAGACACTCTGTTTACCCTTTTGACTGATGATAAAAGGGGGGAGTATTAAGAAACTAAAAAAAATATGAAGTTAAGTGTTTTTCAGAAGAATTCTCAGATTCAGGGGGAACAAATTAAGAGCAAATTATCTAATTAAGGGGGAGCTTTACTCTAACATATTATTATCTCTTCCCTTTAGATATTTGATTTATTTCTTAAAGCAAATTTGTCATCATTATAAAGGGGGAGAATGTTGAGTCTCAAAATGTTATTAAGAGGTTAATAATGTTTTAAGTCTCGCAACTCCAAAGTTTTAATGAAAAAACAAATTTGGCTTTAACGTGAAAGTATAACTTCTGCTGAAGGTATTTGTTTAGTATTTTAGAAGGTGCAGTCTGAAGAAATCATATCATCTAAAGTACGTGAAACCTTCCGAAGCAAGGAAACCTGCTAATAGAAGTGCTACCTGCTGAAAGCAGTGAACCTCCTGAAGTTGTGAGACAACGTACCATTGCCTATTTGTCTTCAATATTATACTCTCAGAAATTCTCCTTGAAAACTCAAGTCTCTTGTAGCAGTCTCAAATTACTTGTGCCTCTTATTCTTTTGGAAAGTTAGAGAAAGTGCTTTTTGGCATATTTCAAATTTCTCTCACCAAAAAGGAAAAGTCTTCAGAAAAGTACATACGACTCAGAAAAAGTGAAGTCTGGTGCTTCTTCTGGACTTTCTAATCTGTTTTGTGTGTATTTGGTGTTAAGTCTTAAAATTTCATTAAGAGGTTAATAATATTTTAAGTCTCGCAACTCCAAAGTTTTAATGAAAAAACAAATTTAGCTTTAACGTGAAAGTATAACTTCTGCTGAAGGTATTTGTTTAGTATTTCAGAAGGTGCGGTCTGAAGAAATCATATCATCTGAAGTACGTGAAACCTTGCGAAACAAGGAAACTTGCTGAGAGAAGTGCTACCTGCTTAAAGCAGTGAACCTCCTGAAGTTGTGAGACAACGTACCATAGCCTGTTCGTCTTCAATATTATACTCTCAGAAATTCTCCTCGAAGACTCAAGTCTCTTGTAGCAGTCTCAGATTACTTGTGCTTCTTATTCTTCTGGAAAGTCAAAGAAAGTGCTTTTTGGCATATATAAAATTTCTCTCACCAAAAAGGCAAAGTCTGCAGAAAAGTACATACGACTCAGAAAAAGTGAAGTTTGTGAGCTGACTCTACTACCTGCTACTACTGAGGGTTCAGGCCATGTGTCACAACGGGATCATTTGCATTAAATGCTATCTCTCAACGGAAAATCGATTGGAGTTCAACGGATGGAAGCTCTCCTTTCTATAAATACTAGACTTCATGAAGAAAGAAACAGAGAACCAAGAATAGAGAAATCGACTTACTGAAACGTTGCAGAAATTTATACTCATCTGTTTCATAATTCTCTCATATTGTACAACAACTTCTATATCCTGAGTATTACTCAGTAATTTGTACAAGTTTCCCAGTTCAAGCTCTAAACTTGTGTAGTTTCAGAGTTTGAACATTCATCCTTTCAAAATAAATTTTCTGGGGTAGCCTGAAAAGGCTGTGTTAAAAGAATACTTGGGTTTTCAGCCTGGAGAGGCTGTGTGTACAAAGAATACTTGGACGAGCCTGGAGAGGCTTGTCTACAAAAGAATACTTGGTTGAGCTTGAAGAGGCTTGTATGCAAAAGAATACTTGGTTGAGCCTGAAGAGGCTTGTCAGTAAAAGAATACTTGGTGTTGAGCCTGGAGAGGCTTGTCTATAAAAGAATACTTGTAATCTTGCGGGATTAGTGGAAAATCCAGTGGTGGTTTTGTTAGTGTATGCACTAGAGACCGATATGTTTTATTTTGAACATCCATCACTTGTATCATTTTATTATTTTATAAAGGCAATTCATTTTATTAATTCTTTTAGAATATAATTATTGTCCTTAGAATAATAAGCTTAAACTTCATAAGAAAACAAGTAGATGACTTGATCGTGAGATCTTATGAAGAACTATTCTTAAAATAGTCCCTGGTCAAGTATCACCTTAGGACTAAAGATGCATTTAGACTAATATGTGAGTTCGTAGATGATCACATCTCACAGATCATGGATATGAGATATCATGTGCTCACAGAGGTACATATTAAGAGTAGTGATGTACTGGACTGACCCACCTTAAGAACGTTGCATGGATTGTTACATAAGTTTCATGAATGTTTCTTAAATTGATAAATGGTATATGAAGTCCTTTTACCTGAAATTACTACGATTCCTACATAAGGAATTATATGTTTTAAATATCATCAAAAGTTTCCTGTAACAAGGTAATTCTAAAGTTGGTCTTTGGACATATAATAAATTATGTGGTGGGATGTGAGTGACCTAGATGGGATTTGTCCCTCCTATGTAAAAGGAGTTATATCTGTAGGCCTCTTGATAAAGTGAGACTGCAAAATGCATGGCCATGCTCAAGAGGATAAACATGAGATGTTTATTTTATGTACAGTCTACTTGGGGACCAAAAAAACATAAATTGAACTATACAAGGTTGACACATTTCATGCCCTTGTGTTCAATTAGATATTTGGACAAAGGGACGGATCATATAAATTATTATCATAAAATAGGATTCGTCAAAGTTGTTGATAATCTCAATATTTGGGTAGTAGTGATGTATTGCTAGATACCGCTCACTATTTATGATATTAAATATAAAAGGATTTTATTTTAATATCATAACCAAATATTAAAAGCCTATTGGGTCACACGCATACAACAAGCCGCTAGGAAAGATATTAATTCTAATTTGATTAGGATTATAACATAATGGGTCAGGACCATATATGTTAGGGTTAATAGAGTGAGGGGTTAAACCCTAGCCACCACTCTATAAATATAGCATAAGATGCATTACCCTGCACACACGAGCAATCGCTCTTACTCTCTAAGGCTACTAGAAGAGTTGAGGAGGGTTTCCTAGTTCGGCTGTTGGCATGGACACCTCTAGAGACATGACTGCTATTGCCTCGTTTACAATCCTCATAAGGTATGTTATTATGTTTCATGCCTTTTATGCTTTAATTCGTGTTTTCGCATTAACGATCATAACAAGGGAGGGAATCTATTTATTCCGCTGCACCCTGACCACATGCTTGATTCCCTTCAGGTTTGCCCTGGGACTGGACGTGGCTCATGGTGTTAATGAGTGAACCAGGATAAATCTCTATTGTTAAGTTCTCTCAACCCTTCACTCTTTACTTTCCGATGTTATCTGTTTATTTCTAACTAAGGAGGGTTCTGAAAAGTGTGTTTATAATTTGCGCAACAAAAACAATTTCACTTATTACTCAAATCATTTTAAAAGTCAATTTTACTGGACCTGCTGAAGTATTTCAGCAAGTCACTGAAAACTCATTTTTCAGCAAGTAGTTTGAACGTTGAAAATATTTTTGCTTGTTTCAAAAGGTTTTCCAGAAAATCTGTTCACGATTGTAAAACACTATTCAACCCCCCTTCTAGTGTTTCCTATTGTCCTAACATTTGGAACTAAAGAGAACCTCTTCTTTTATAGGCACAGAGAGAAACTAGCCGTTGGGGAAAGCTTGGAGAGGGGGAAAGCCATTCCAGCTGTCTAAGTGTTGTCATACAACTGTCATATGTTGACTAGTCTCATCTTCTGAGAGGTTTCTTCTGCAAACATAAAAATTTTGTATTTTTTGAGCAGTTTCTCTTCAAGCATATTTGTGGGCTTCCATCAAACACATATAAAGTGTTATTAATTACTTTAAACCATCTGGAATCTTAGATAATTAAAAATAGAAGCTTAGGTAGGTTTTGCTTCTTTTGCAGCTGTGCTGTTAAAAGATTCTTCTGTAGATTGATCTTTCTTTCTTCTGAGAGGATTTATTTTACCCAACAAAAGATTTAGGAAGTGATTTTGGACTTAGTTTTACCAGTTGCAATGTCAGAGAAGCTTTGGGAGGATGAATGCATAGGAATATGCTTCTTCTGCAGGATTCCTGTTAATGAATCTTCCTTCTAATCTTTAGTAATCCTTTTATACTATTCTTATGAACATCTCCCCCTTTTCAATTTACTTATGTTGAGACCTTATTTAATAAAAATGTTCATAAAATTTTTGTTTGCTTCTTCTAGGAAGGGAAACTTCTTGCTGGTTTGACAAAAGGCTTGTTATGCATCTTCTCAACGACTTTCTTGCTTTCTTCTATAATTATAGTAATCTTTTAATATGGAAACTCCTTTCAGAACATCTCTTTCCATAAGGTTGTTGAAGTGATTCTTTTGTTGAATTTCTTTTCAGGAGTCTCAATATTATCTTCTGGAAGTTCCTGACTGTATCTTCTTGACACAACTCAAGTGAAATCATTAGTTCCTTTTTAATTAGAATTACAGCAAGTGAATTTTGAGAGCTTGTGATTATTAAAACATCATTAGAGGATTCTTGGTCCTTACAAAAAGCACCTTTAATAGGATTCATTTTCAGACCATGCTTTCTCATTCTTTCAAAAGCTTATCTTAAATGATATAAATGAAAGTCCTTTGACTCTGACTTTACCACAACGTCATCTATATAGACTTGCATAAATTTTCCTATTAAATTATGAAAAATTGAATTCATGGCCCTCTAGTAAGTTGCACCAGTATTTTTAAGGCCAAAAGACATCATCACCCATTCATATGTTCTTATTACACCAGGGCATCGAAAAGCTGTTTTCGACACATCCTCCTCAGTAATAAAAATCTGATTATATCGTGAATATATATCCATCTATCATACTTAACAATTTATTTACTACTGTCAAATCTATTAACATATCGACAACTGGCATTGGATATTCATCCTTTGGGGTTGCAACATTAAGATCTAAAATCTATGAAAACTCTTAAAGTCCCATTTTTCTTAATAACAGGAACTATGTTAGAAATCGAATCAACATACCTGGCTGTTTGAATGAATTTAGCTCTTAGAAGTCTCTCGATCTCTTCTTTGATCTTCAATATGATTTCTAGAGTGAATCTTCTGGGAGCTTGCTTTACTGGTCGTTTGTTTGGATAGATTGGTAGTTTATGTTCGACCATTTCTCGACTCAAGCAAGGCATTTCGTGATAATCCCATGCAAAACATTCTTTATACTCTATTAATAAATTAATCATCTTTTCCTTAAAACGTCCTTCGAGATACTTGCTTATGAAGGTTGGTCTTTTCTCGCCGTCTTTTCCCAAATTGACCTCCTCTAACGGGTCTTGAGCCTCCATCTTTTTTATACCTTGAGACAATGCTCCTTCGAAACCTATAGGAGAATCATCGTATATACAATCCAATCTATCAAATTCACCCACTCCTTGATCTTGAACGTAGGTTTCGACCTTCCTAATCATTTCATTAAGGCATTTTTCTTCAGAAGACTTAACATTCTCAGGAAATATCTTCCCATGATTCGGCGAGACTTCTGGCTCTTCTATTTCTTATATAACCAACCTTCCTTCCTACCATTCGACCCCTGAGGCCGTCATTTCACTGTCACAATTATTTTGTTTGTCCTCAGCCTTGCAGGCCGTTTCTACTCTTTTTTCGGCCATATAGGCCAAAACTCAAGCCCAAAAGCTCGAGCTTACTCTTGATCTATCCATTCTAAAATCCTTATGGCCACCTCGAGGCCAACATCACACTGCAGCATGAACCCACAATTCGGGTTCAATCTTAGCAAGTAAGTAACCTTTGTTGGCATTAACATGTACTTATCAATCACCTCATAAGGCCTTATCTTCATTACCTTCTTTTCCAGACTTCGAATGTCAACGGCATCTTCTTCGACATTGAAATAATTCTTATCTCCATCAACATAGATGGGCATACTTTCCTTACTCCATAAGCAAAGTTTCTGATGCATCGAAGACGGTACTGCACCAACTCCATGAATCCATTCTCTGCCTAGTAAACGATTGTAATTGGCTTTCAAATCAACGACCACAAACATAGTTGGTCTCATGATTGTTCCCACAGTTAGCTCCAAGCATAACACTCCTTTTGACTTTGATGTTTTACCACTAAAATCCGTAATGACCATTTGATGAGGCATCATGCCTGCTTTCGATTTCATTAATCTTCTCATCATGAACTTAGGCATCAGATTAACATCATCACCAGAATCTACCAGTACCTTACCCACACTTACCTCATTAATCAAAGCCCTGATAAACAACGGCTTCATGTATAACTGCATCTCTTCCATAGGTCTTTCGAAAACTGTTGAATCGTTTTGGAAAATTTGCCTCCCGACATAAGAATAACATATCGGTTCATCACCAATATCATCATCTTCGTAATCATCATCCTCCAAACCTTTTTCAAGCTCTTCTGCATATTCTGCAGGAAAAACTGATACTACCCCACAGATATCTTCCACACTATCTGCGAACCTAGTTTCAAAATTTTCAGTAAAGAGATCATCTTCTTCTTCGATGAAACCTCCCTTCACCTGAAAAGGCTTTTTCTTTACCACTTGAGCATACGAAGGGTGATTTGAAGTCCTGTGGACCTGAATAGCCTGCGCATTCTTAGCTTGAATTTGTTTAGGCTGTAAACTTCCATTTTGATCCATCTTACCCAACTTTTCTTTCTCCTCGAAGGATGCCTTCCTAATCCGTTGCACGTTCCTCCATTAGGTCTTAGTCATGGGTGGCCTATTCATGAAATAAGGCCTTTGCTAAAACCCTTGATAGTTATGTTGTCCTTTGGAGTTACCCATACGAACCCATTTGTTCAGAGGAATTGTTGAAGGTGGTAAAAAGGTTCGAGGTTTTCCTGTCATGGGATGATTAGGATACATGACTTGTTTTCCTTTATTAGCCGAATTCATGCCTTGTGACCTTTTCTCTTCTGACGTGAGATTCGATTTTTGAGTCCATCTATCCCAGTTAACAGAATCAACCATGACTGGTTTCCTATTTTCATTAAAACCCTTCGAGGCCACAGATTGATAGTGCTTCTTCATTTTAGAATCTTGAAACACCTTGGCAGAAGATTTGTGAAACACGGCTTGAACACCTTGGACAAAGTTCAAGCGAAGCATCTTCCTGTTTTTTCCGATTTAAAAATTCAATGAGAGATTCTCCTCCATTTGGATAAACATCTCGAATTTCCTTCTGAACTTCCTCAATGGCCATCTTAGTGGCCTCTTTTACAGAGTTCGAATCTTAGACTTCAACCATATTAATGCTGACTGGTTCAACATAGTTAGAATTCACTTGAAGAGGATTAGAGTCTATCTTCATTGCCATGGTAGACTTCTCTACGAATTTTAAACGACCTTGTTTGATAGCTTCTTGAATAATATTCCTGAAATGAACATAATTATTAATCCAATGACCATAAGTATGATGATATTTGCAATATTTTTGACCTCTTCTCTGTTCCTGAGAAGGAATCTTATGATCATCACTTAGAATAATTTGTTTATCCTTAACCAATATATCAAAAATCTGGTCAGCTTCCAAAATGTCAAAACCATAAATTTTCTTAACAAACTTATCTTTCGAATTACTACCAGTATTATTATTAACACTATTATATGGCTTTAGGAATGAACAAACGTAAGGAGGCTATTGGTATTCGAATTTCAAGTACTTCGAATTTCACAAAGTTTTAAGTATTCTACAAAGTCAGAACAATCAATTTTTGATTTGTTAGAAGATGTTTTCTTTCAAAAAGAGGTTAAAAGATGAACTAAGTCTTAAGGAAGTCAATATTCTCGAGTTCACAGAAAGGAATAGAAGTTTGAAATTCGAATTTATTGATGAACTCGAATGGTTAAGAGTCCTTGGTTAAATTAACTTGATACAAGAAAGAAATTCCATAAACTCGAAAGAGGAGTACAGTGAAAATTTGAAGTTAAAGGACTTCAAATATCCAGAAGGAAAAGGATAGTTCTTTTATTTATTCATAAGCGAAATTTGAATTACATAGAGTTTGAATACACTGAAAGTACATATTAGAAAAGAAACTATCCTATGTGTTCTAAATATTAGAAAAGAAACTATCCTAAACTGCAGGATGTACTTGACTCCTGCCTGCCGGACCTCTTCTTCCTCCTTCTCCTCCGCAAGCTTTGATTGAGCCACCAGGGTAAAGATGTTTTGTTAACTTGATTAAATAACCCTGGTGCTTGGGGTGTACTTAAAGATTTGCGTGGGGAAGGAGTAAATAGATTCATTCATTGCTGAATGAATCAATATTTGGCTACTACATTCAACCTAAAAGAAAGCCTTCAAAAAGAGAGGTTGAAAAAGCCTATAGCTTTGGCTACTTCGTCAACCTTGTCCAAAATGAAACCATTTAAGATTGGGTTGAACGCAGTAGCCAAAGAAATAAACTTTTCCATAGTTTGAAGGAATTAGAAGAGAAGAAAATGAAGGATGAAAAAGAATGAAGGAAACGTCCAAATGAACTCTTATTTATAGGAGTTTAAGGGAAGAACATTAATTGGTAAACCTCTTTAATGACCAATTAGAGAAGCCTTCATAATGAGGCTGAATGGACAGTGGACAATAGTAAAAGAAACCTTCAAATCAACCAGATAGAAATTGACACGTGGCACACGAATAGGAATGGTCAAGCTTCAAAATTAAGAAATACTAGATTGTGACTCGCGCTTTGCGCGGATCGATTTTAATATATTAATGTATATAGAAGTGTTGATGTTATAAAATACGAATATTAGTATCGTTACATAAATGTTGTAAATTATGAGGCATCAGACATTGATTTTAGTCAAAGTAGTTTGTTAGGTTAATTTTCAAATTCCATATTAGGTATATACTTCTTTTTGTAAGAGATGTGCTTGAAATCGAAAAAAGAAAATTTAGAACTACTATACGAAGTTGAGTTTCTCATGAAAAAACAAATAAGAATAACACAAGCTGAATTGGTTAAAAAAATTATTTAATTGCGGTGATAATATTAAATATGAATAGAGTATTAGAGTCAATGGATGTAATTGGTCATGTTTGAGAAAAGTTATAGTAATTAACATACGTTAAAAAATTTACATTTGAATTATATTGTTATTTAAAACATAGGGTATGATATAATCATATAAATATAATATATAATGGAAGAAAATGATGATATATTAATTGAAAAATGAAATATAATAAAAATAATTTTTTTGTGCCTATAATTATACTTGTGAAATCAACAACACTAAATTTAATTTAGTACTATTTAAGAATAAAATAATTTGTGTTAAATTTGATACTTACATTAGAAATGATTTTGTTTGTTACTTTGTTTTTAAAATATATAATTATAAAAATAAAATAATTAATTATACTTATTTTTTGTTATATATAAATTAATTAATGAATTTCAATAAAATTGTCATATAAAATTATAAATAAAAATTACTCTGATATTATTTTTGTATAAGTTGGGATATACTTTAATTATTAGGTGATATTTTCACAAAAAATATTAGAACTGATTTCTTCTTAGAATGGAAATGCCATGTTGAAGTCAATGAATAATTGGTTAAAACATATAATAAATTTCTCAAAGTTAAAACGCGTTCATATCTTATTTAAATCGAGTTTATATGATTACTCAAGAAAGATTAATTTTCCCTAAGAATAAACTTTCATTGATAAAAGTTTAATATATTATTAAATGTGAAGGAAGAATCGATTATATTAATTATAATATAAGCAACAATTTTGTTATATTAAAAATAAATATTTTGAAAACCTTTTTTAAAGCATTTTTATAATTTGTTTACAATTATAATTCTTCATCTTTCATTTTCACAATTTGATCCCTCTCTTCTTTGGAAGTAGAAGTAAGCTTAAAGTAGAATTCCCTCTCAAACATCTATTTTCTTGCACTATTGAGATATATAGGCCCAAGCAAAATCTACAAAGTGGCGCCTGATAGCATTATAATGGTAAACTGTTTTTGCAAGTGTTGTTTTACCCAGACCGCCCATTCCACAAATATATACTAAACAATTTTGATCTTGATTCAATAGTCATTCAGCCACTTTGTTTATGTCCTCATCTAAGCCAATAATGAACTCTTCAACTATATGAGAATAAGACCATCTCAATTCTCTTTGTGCCTCAAATGTAAAACGTGACTCTTCATTATCTGTTGAAGGAATCAATCCATAGTTTTGTAAGTTTCTTGCGAGATGAGATATTTGAGAGTTAATGGATGTAATCTCAGATTCGACATTGTGAAGGTGTTTACTTTTGTAGAATGGATTTTTAGTTCCAAAATTCATACCACATGCAACCTTGGTTGCATAAATTTCAATAACATCCTCGGCATCATAAGCTAATTTTCTGATATCATATATCAAATTCTTTATACTCTCACTTTCACTCTGCCTTCTCTCTGCATCTCTCAGGAAGCATTGCATCCTCTTTAGTTCAGCTTGCGAATTTTTGACCTGGCCACTCACCCCATATAAGAACCTGGCCTTTTCAATTAGAAGGTCGCTAAGCCTTTCAACTACAAAGGAAACAACTGACTCAACCAGTACCATTACTGAGTCTCCAATGATGAGTTAATTAACCTATATAAAACTTCTTGTCAGGGATCTTGAGTGGAGTTGAACTTTGTATAGAACAAACCTAAACCGTTCACTTAAATAAATATCTCCCATTGGTTATGACTTATTATTATTATATATTAGGACCATAAAAATTAATTATAGCTACAAGAAAATTTAATAATATATCCACTGATTGCCAATACACAGGACTTAATACATCTATTAAGTAACACCAAGGGAGGACTAATATGCCATAACAGCATGATACTGTACATGCCATGTAAAAGTTAATGTTTTCTTTGCTCTAACCTTTAAGTTTGGAAGTTCTTAAGAAGCATAGGAAAAAAGAAAACATTAAGATTTCTCCTCATAAATCCAATCAACTTTCAAGTTATGGTAATGGTAAAAAAATGTATAAACCAATAATAGAGCAAGAACAACTGCATACCAGAAACAACAACTATGGTATCAGTAACAAATCCCTCTCACTCAGTTCTCCCTGCCTGATGAAGATGGACATGCCTGGAAAAGTAAGTAATTTATGTAGTAATTAGAGGGGTGATGACACATGGAAATCATGTTAACATCTCAGGCAAATATCAGCATCTCAAAATTGCAAACCTGATTTTATGCACTAAACATGCACAATTGCAATTGCCATACACTTTGAGTTGTAAGGGTCATCTTCTTTGTACGTATATACTCTCAACATTAAACCATTAGACCATTTCATCTTGTGAAGGTTAAGCAGCACTTTCTCTTCAAGTTCCCATTGAGAAAAGCAAAGACTTACAGACAGCTAAACCAATCTACTTGTGCAGTTTACACATAGCATACTTAAGATATACAATACAATGTCAAGTGACCATAAGTGATAAAAAATTAACAACCATAAGTGACCATAACTTAACAACCACAAGTAGTAGTCCAAACAATTAACAAATCGAGAAAACTGACAAGAGAGAAACATTAACATTATATATTAGCTATATATAGGGTATAGAAGATCTTCTTCAGGTACCCTTTTCTCCAACCAAAGATTCTCCCACAGCAAGTCAAGGAGTTCCTCCACCAGTTTCTCCAACCCCACAGCAAGTGAAGGAGTTCCCATTGAAATTAATATTGTATATACCCAGAAAGTGTGAGAGACAGATCGAAGCTACCTTCTATCACAAAAATAAACATACACAAAGATAAATGAACCCTAAAACATTAAAGATCTACAAGATACATGATGGGGAAGGACACAGAACATTATATCAGAATCATATCTATTTTACCAAAATATCGAAGCAAAATAAGAGAAAGAGACAGAGAAAGAGAGGGCATGGAGACCTTAGAACAGGAAGTGGCGTCCATGGCGAACAGTGGAGGCCATTTTGACTGAGCAAGACAGCGGAATCAGTGGAATCCAACAATATATTTTCCGCGCCTGCGAAGGGGGCAACATAGGCCTTTTTTACTGTGCGAGCCGTCTGAAGCACTGGTTGTGGTTGGCCTGAGATTTACGGAGCCAGTGAAGGAGGCAGTCACCATGTCTTAGCAACCTATGGTGATGGAGATTTTCTTGAGCCATTCGGGATTGATGCGGGCCAGCCTTGGCAGTCCCCCGTCGCGCCGTTGCATGTTCTTCAGCCGGTGGAGATCTGACTTGACGGTGGCGACACGGGCGGTGTACAGAGGCGAACATCGTGCGGTGTACGGAGGTGACTAAGGGGAACTTGCAAAGGCCCATTGTGCGAGAGTTGGGACTTGGGACAACCACAACAGCAACTTCTTCAGGCGGTGAAGATTGGATAAGGAGGAGGAGGCAGCGGAGCGAAACAGCTTCTTGGCTTGGCGCGGCGGTCATACACCGAGCAAAACAGACAAAGCTTCCAGGGAGGAGGAGGAGGAGGCCGAGCAGATGGATGAGAAGGTCCTTCAATGTCGTGGTGGACGTGGGAGAGAGACGGGGTGGGTTAGGGTTCAGTGGAGGGTTTAGAAATTTGGGGTTGAGTTACGGTTCACAATGTTGAAGGTTGTGAATGAATAGGAAGATTAGGAAGAGTTTCTAAAATGCTGAAGGGAGACACATCAGATTTGATATGATGTGGCAAAAATTAGTACAATTGGCCATTTTAGAGGTGACATGGCGTGATTTAACAACGCGACTCAACTTTTATTAATATAATTGATTCAGTGAGCCAAATACCAACAGAAAAAGCTAAGTGTGAGAGAAATTTAGAAGGTATATTCGATTACCACAAGTAAGAAGATCGAAAGGCAGAGAGTTCGATAAATCGAAAGTAATTTTCGATTTTACAAATAAGACAAGTCGAAAACAAGATGAATGAAGACTTAGAAGATATTTATACAAGGAAGGAATCTATTGGAGCAAGCAGAAAGTCAAGAAAAGCAGTTAGTGGCAGTTGCTAAAGTCTATTGGTTAAGACAGATGTCAACATCTTAGTGGAGCATTTGTAAAAGTTCAAAGAAGAGAAAGTAGTTCCTGGTTAGCAGAAGACTTGGCATTCATGCAGGCTTCCAACATATGAAAATTGATGATGTGTCACATGTACATTAGTTAGCCGTTAGGATGGAAAACTATAAATAGGTGAACTTTTCATGTAATAAGGGTTGGAAAATCATTTGTACAAACACTCTGAAACACCTATACGTCCATCCTGTCAGTGACTAAATTGGTTACAAGGAGTGCTAGTATGTGAATTCCTTCTACTTTCATTCAATGCAATTGTTTTTACATGTTTTTTATCCCTTTCTTGTTCTTATTTTGATCTTTATTTCACATTTCCAGTATTTCTTTTTTTTCTTTTTCTTTATCTTCATACTTTTCTTTTACGTTTCTGATCTATGATGTTACAATTTTTATTACTTGATACAATATCTTGAAACCAATACTAGTATCTCTAATCTTTATAATTTGAACACTGTAAGCCTACTTTTATAAAGAATCCCATAAGAGGATCAAATTCTAGTCCCCAGATTGATCGTAGAATCAAAAGTGATTAAAAGTGATTTTTCGAGATTAACTTTTATCACCACAAACAGAGGCCCTGGCTTAAGTTCTGCTATATGAACATCATTATCCTCTAAATCGACGTCATTGTCGCTATCATCAGAAACCTCTAAGTATGCTATCTTATCCTTCCTTATCATCTTACCAGGTTTCCTGAATCTTTCTTTTTCTTTTTTAAGGTGTTCTATTTGCCTCACTTTATTAGCCAGTTGAGCCATATTTCTAAGTTGTTGATTGACTATCTTTTTACGAATCAAATAGTTTAAACCACCCGCGGCCATTTGGACTAATTCATACTCAGGAATCTGAGTAAAACATCTTGTCTTCATTTGCCTGAACCTATTCAAGTAGTCATCAATCGATTCAGTTTGTGTTCTTTTAATATTAACCAAATCCATGAGACCAATTTTAGTTTCTCCGCGAAAGAATTGCTCATGAAAATTTCTTTCCAATTGATTCCAAGTATGAATTGAATTCAAAGGTAAGGTCGTAAACCATGTAAAAGCATTCTTTGTCAATGAACTTGGAAAATATTTCATTTTCAAGTTCTCATTATTTGAAAAATCTCCTGCTTTGATTTGATATCGAGCAATATGTTCAACTGTAGATTCACCTACTTCCCCTGTAAACTTAGTGAATTTGGGGACTTTCCATCCCCTAGGTAATTCAATTTGTAAAACAAGTTGAGAAAAAGGAGGCACCACATATGGGTGATTTGCGAAACCTACGTTGAACCCTTGCCTATTCAAAACTTGTTCAACAATTCCAGCGACACTTTGATGCCCCCCAATATTGTTTAATCTTATCCTTTCTAGGATTTCATCAACATTCTGATTCCGGTTCAGAATGACTCTAGGACCATTATCATCCCTATTGTCCATTTGTATGACTAGGCCAGGGATTCGATTATTATGATCCTCTTGATTTAATGGAGGATTGTTAGACAAGTGGCCTCACTAACTTAAGAGGGGGTGAATTAAATTATTCGATTTTAACTAATCTTTTCGATTACTGATTTATCTTGCCTTTAGTGTACTTACAATCCTTTAATTAAGATGAAGAAGAATGCGTATATTTAAGATGATGAACAAGTAATTGCAATAATTAAATAAGAGTTAGGGGATAAGAAAGTGCAAACTCAGTTTATACTGGTTCGGCCAACCACTTGCCTACGTCCAGTCCTCAAGTACCCACTTGAGATTTCCACTATTTGTAAAATCCTTTACAAATGATGAATCCTCCAACACCTTGGAACCCTTCCTTGTGTTGAGAATCACCCACATACAAGAAATGCACCCTCTCTTCAATCACACAATAACAGAATGAATTTTGTACAAGTGAACTCTCTTTTAGAGTGGATATTACAACTTGAAGAACCTATAAGAATCCTTAATAATTTGCAAGTGTTTTGGCCAAAATGATTCTTAAAGAGATTTCTCACTTTTTGTTATTTCACATTGTAATCTCCTCATTTTTTTTTCGAAAATGAGTCACATATTTATAAAGATGATGATGAAATATTGTAATCCTTGATTAGAAGTCATGACTCTTCAAGATTTTCTGAAAAAGTGTTCTGGTAATCGATTACAGGAATATGGTAATCGATTACACAGTTCAAAATTGCGAACCGTTGTGCCTGGAATTCAAATTTTGAAATTCCTGCACTCTGGTAATCGATTACACCATTCTGGTAATCGATTACCAGTTCAAAAGATTTCAATTTTGAATCTCATAACTTCTGGTATTCGATAACACCAATGTGGTAATCGATTATCAGTTCAAAAATTTCCTTTTGAACTGATTTTACCTTATAAAAACATTTCCCTTAAATTTTATATTTAAGGCCAAGTAACTTGCAAATTCTAGAATTCTTTTAACATTTTATCTAACTAGACTAATACTTATATAATACACCTTTTTGTCTTTGATCTTGTACTAACCTTGCTTCTTGATCTTGTATTGACTTTGTTGTCTAGCTCATTCTTTTACCAATTCCTTTTGTCAATTTAGTGAACTCATTTTCTTTCCATTGGCATCATCAAAACCTGCATATAATATATCTACAAGTATATGCATCTACAAGGATTATCATTAACATTGGCTACTTATTGAACAATTGGGTCTACAGTGGCCCCAAATTCATCTGCTAGCCTAGCCAAAGTATTAAAATTGGTATTTGTTGTCTGAACCAACGGGTTGAACATGGTTGTCATTTGTTGTGTTAACATGTTTACCATTTCATGATTACTCTCATCCATTTGTTGCCTTAATTATTGCAAAGTAGAATTAGTAATGGATGGAGACGAACTTCCTACAAAAGGATTAAAAATTGGTCCACGATATGCGAAAGGCATCGTTGTTGGACCAGTTGTTGACATCGTTGGTGGAGCCATCCCAGTACTTGGGACGAAACCATAAGGTAAACCATAAACTGGATCTCCACTCTGTGTCATTGAAGTATTGTTTGAAGCAAGAATACTAGAAACAATCTAACTCACAACTGGTGTTCTGGTAAGGTTGTAGAAATAATTTGGTCTCTATTGACACTATTGTTATCATTAACACCATTATTGTCATTATTGTTTACTGACTCATTTGCATGAGACCCTGGACTCCCAGTATTTGTATTCATATTCCTACTACCATTTCCATTTCCTACTAGTCTTGAATTATTAGCCATTTGAACAGAAATTGTTCTACCACTTCTCAAACGCATACAAGATCAGCCCTTTGGAAATTTTATCACACACACTACTTCTGCCAATTTGTCCCACTGGGCGTGCCAATTTGTTTGTGGTATAAAAATAGATCTCAAAAGAAGATCAATTTTAACCTTTTGATTCTAAGAACAATATGGGACTTAGGATCTAATCCTCACAAGGGACTCTTTAAGAAGTAGATTTATGGTGTTTTAACTTTTAAAAACTGAAGGGTATTGATTTTAGAATTGTAACAAACTTCACTTGATATTTTATCTAACAAAAAAATTGAAAGTAATGTGCAGAGAAGAAGAAGAAAGGAAATAACGGAAGTGAAAGAACATTTAACAAGAAAAAATAAACAATGAACAAGTAATAAAATTGAAGTGCATGAAGTAAAGATTAAACAAATGAAAACAACAGAATCATGAAGAAAAAGTAATTGCATTTAATTGAAATGCGGGTGGAATCACATCATTGATCTTCTCTTTGTAACCAGTTAGTCACTTACAGATTGGATGTTTGGTGTTCAGAGAGTTTCAATACAAATGAATCCAACCTTTACTACATCAGAATTCTGTCTATATATAGATTTCTACTCTAACGGCTTTTTAACAAGATTTTGACACATCTACAAAGCTATTTGAAGTGTCAAATTTCTAAGTATGATACGTATACGAAATGGAAATGGTCATCTAAAATCCTAATAATTGCTTGCTTGAAATCTTGACATTTGTCTTCAAAGCTAACTTCAAATAACTACTTCATTTGAAATCTGATGGGTCTTCGAATTCTCTTTCAAGATCCTGACTTCACAAATTCTTCTGAGTTATTTGGGACATCGAACTAACCTTCGATCTGCATTTAGACTTCGAATCACACTTTGAAGCTTGATCAGATATGAAATAATTTATCTTCTTTATTTTAACATGTTGTATTTTTTTATTGGTCAAAATAAAGGTAGACTTGACTACCGTCCACACGTGGGTTTGACCTGCTCATTGATTGGACAATTTCACATGCATATTAGCTTCATCGTCCAAATGCTTCACTATAAATATGACTTGGATTCATGTTTCTCTTCATTCCCTCCCTTTCTTTCACCATGGAAAAGTTTCTTCCTTTGGCTACTGCGTTCGACCTAATGTTCAATGATTTCATTATTGATATGGTCGACAAGGTAGCCAAAGCTATAAGCTTTTTCAACCCTTTTTAAATATTTTCCTTTGGGTCGAATGTCGTAGCCAAATTTCTAATGTATTTTGTCTTCACTCCATCTTTCTCATTTCTTAATTGAATCACAGGGATTTTTTATCTTGCTCGTACAATACCTCTGCCCTGGTTGTTCAATCAAGCTTGTGGGAAAGGAGGAAGAAGAGGCGGAGGAGAAGAAGGAAAAGAAGTTAGGAATCTAATTTTCTGAAGATTTAGGATAGTCTCTATTCTATATGTTTCTATATTTTTCTTTATGTATTTCATTCGAATATCTCATATATTACAAATTTCCCTTACATATGAATAAAAGACTTTTTTTTTATCTTTCTTCTCACTTATCTTCAAAATTTGTTTGTATTCGTCAATTGAACGAATCTATCTATCCATCTTTACCTCTCTTCTTATCATCAAGAGAATTTCGAATTCGAATATATATATATATATATCAAAGTTCATTCAAAACAATATAGGCTCTTTAAAATTTACTAAGTTAACTTGACTATCAACCAATAGTAACTCTTTCGAATCTTTTCCTTATGTCTCCAAATTCGAAGATGTCGGTTTTATCATAACTTAGCAATATTTTTAATTTCAACCCAACAATACCTTATTTGAAGGTTCTTACAAATCAATACTACTTTTTCGATTTAATAGAGACCTTACTCGAAGGTTTCCTATAATTTGATACCAATAGATGCGCAAATCTGCGACCGATCCCGTTTAGTCTCTAAACCATTTAGAGACGGAAAAAGCCACTTTTAGAGATGGATATTGTCTTTCTCTATTTCCATTCTTCTAGTAGTGTTAGTAAACTATTGAAGTTGCCTTATTTCTTTTGGAGATGGCACGTGCAAATCACTTTATCCCATTTTCATCCTGCTCATGGTGCTATCCCATACCTTTACCTATCCTTCTGCTCACATGTGCTTTTGAACTATATCACATACTACTAATTCACTGGCCAACTTTTAGAAAAAAATCCATACCAATGACAATTTTTCAATAGTTTCTTTCTATCAATGGAAGTAACGGTGTGGAAGTTTTGTTTCATATTTTCAACATACTATTCACATTATGGATTGTATTTTTAAATTCAATATTATGCTCATTTAATTTTTGGGCATTGTTAAACATGGAGAGCTATGAATTTCTTTCTCACCCTGCACAACCAATAACAATAATGTGTGATTTGGTTAAAATCAACCCAGCTGCCTATATAAATCCCAATTGTTGTTTCTTCATATTGAAGGTTGTTCTAAGTTAGTCTTTATTGCACATTTTATGATGTGTTGTAGAGCATAAGTTTGATTGTGGATATACACATTCTTTGGTAATTTCACCTTGTTGTGACCTACATCTAGTTCCTTTCTTCCTATCCCATCAAGTTTTGAATTGGTTTGGTTCATTAGAATTATAGTTTATTGCTTTGCATATAGGATTAATTCATACTTCGAACACATCAAACTATGTCTTCATAAAGGTTCTTTTAAAGAAATTTGTTCTTATACAATGATTGGTAATCATCAAAATAAGGATTTTGGAAAGTTCACAAACTTTCAACTTGATTTAACCCTTTAGACGTATGCAAGTTGTAAATATCATGTTTTCACTATTTTTGCTTCTTAACATAACTGCAACACATATTCTTTGTCATAATCATAGTGTGGATTCTTTTATACATTATTGAAGTCTTAATATTAGCAGTATAAATTCCTTTGACTATAACTTACTTTAAAAGATAAGTAGTTTGTGATAGTTTGGAACTTAATCTTAACTAGTATAACTTTTAAAAACACGTTCTAATAACCAATAACCTTTTTGAGTAGAAAATCAATAAAGAATTTAGTTTTGCAAGTTGAGTCAAAGTTTTCAATTTCACAATTCAACTCCCTGTCTTGTGACTCTTTGAACCACTTTAAGATTCAATTTGAGTATTGTGCCACAGAATTTTAATCTCGCTATTGTATACCATTATATTATTGTGATATTAATTGGTTGTAATGAGAATCCTATTGTTTTTGTTTTAGATTGGTGGGAGGATGTGCACTATTATTGTGTCTTGACACTTATTGATCTTTATTGCCATATTTTGTTGTGTGCACTTTTGTGTTCATATGGAATTTTCTCGGAGACTCAAGACTTATTTTGTTGTACTGTGATATATATAGTTTTTCGTTAAGTTTAAATAGGATACTTAAATGGATGTTAGGTTTAATTTGTTAGGAACACCACTTTGGTTATTTTGGCATGCAATTTTATTGTGTTTCTCCTGTGACCAATATTCCATATTTCCTAAGTTTATGTATGTGTAGGTATCTTACATGTATGATATAAGTACTCTATCAAATATGAATTTCTAAATTTTTTATATGCTTGTAATCTTATGTTTAAACCAATTGCAATAAATGTTTGCTCATTGTAGAATTTTTATGGTCATATTAATCCCTAGTTTTTTTTGTTTACGTTATGTTGTTTAAATGAGAGATTTGTTACATTAATTGATCCTATGAGGACTTGCATAGCCACTTTTAGTAAAACTCATACTAATTAAATGTTAAATATTATATACCATTATTGGTTTAGCCCATATGTAATTAGTTATGTTATTAGGAATTTCCAATATAAGATTACTTTCGTTATTGGGCTATTATAAGGTTTGTGGCCCATTATGATGGCAAAAGATTCCATTTCTTCGATTTGTGTCAAGTAAACACTCGTAGTGACTTCCACCACGGAAGGAGAGTATGTCACTATGAAGATCTTAGAACTCGGAAGATTCTTGTTCCAGATAGGGTGCTCAACAACCACATAACAACATATAATTCATCATTTACACAACAAATAATAATTGAAATAGTCTCACAACCAGATATTGTGCAATGACTCATCGGGAAGCTCAGGAATTTAGTTCCATACATCATAACATTAGGTGACAATTCTAAGTCATTGCTAGTGTGTTGACACCGAACTACATCCATAAGGCCCCTTATTTATGAGTCTGAAGACATTTTAAGTCTGTTATTCCTATAAGTTTTGATGATAAGAATATACACTTTTGATAAGCGAATTATTTTTATCTAATGGGTTAAAGTTAAGTGTTGCAGGATATTAGACACGTGATAAACCATATTAATAATCAATTTCTGGAACTCAATTTGAAAGATCACCCTTTAAATCATTTGAAGCATATAATGATGCAAATGAAATAGTCTTCACAAAGAACAAACTAAGTGCGTGTAAGGGTGTCCATGAAGACCGGACCCGACCAAGGCCCGATAAAACCAAGGGTGAAAAAAAATTCGGGAGGGCTGCATCGGGGCACGGGTTGCAACGGCAAAAAGAAAGAGTTTGAAACGGTTAGTCACGGGCGGGTGTGGGTAGCAAAAATTAATTTCGCCGGTAACCGCACCCGACCGACACGTGGCAGATAAATATTGGTTATTCACACAACACACAGATTGTGCTTCTTTGAATGGCCGAGATTGCCCATACAGAGAGATCTAACGGTGGAGCTTTTATGAGATGTTATTCTCTCTCTTTCTCTTTAATTGTCTTTCATTTCCAATTTTTCATTCTCACTTCTCAGACCACTCATCCAGAGTCCCAGAGACCCTCTGCCTCATCCCAATATCGTCTCTCTCAAATCTCAATGATTCATCTCCTCTTTCAACTCCCATCCTCTCCCATCCCCCTCTCATCCCGTCTCTCTTAAATCTCAATGTTTTAACCTTGTTCTGTGTTGATTTTTATTTTTTTACCCTTTCCCTTGTATGTGTTTATGTTTTCATGAAAGGTGTAAATTTTAACTATGTTTTGCTTTTTCTTTTTTGTAGGTTTTTTATGCATGCCATTGTTAGCAGAGGAATTGGTCTTGGATTAGAAGATTATGGAAGACTCCTTAGATTGGAAGATCATTCTTGAAGATGAATGATTTAATTTTTTTTAGTTTGTAATATGTGGAGATTCTTTATTTTTCATGTAATCTGAATTTAATATTCTACAATTTCAAATTTGTATTGATTAATGTAATCTGAATGTAATATTCTGAGATTTCAAATCTAGTTTAATTATTGCAATTTGAAAATTTTGGATGTGTTTGCTTTTAAAATTTAAATTAATAAAATGCGTAATTTAGGCATTTGGGCTTTGAGCTGTTGCAACTTAATAGAAGGCCCAATATTAGCCCAACCCGTTAATATCCACCCGACATCAATCGAAACCCGATCAACCCGTAACTCGCCTTGACCGAAGAGCCCAATGTTCGAAAATGGCCCATATATTTTACAATTCGGTTTCCATCAGATTGGGCTTTTTGGGGACGAATCCGACCGAACCCGACCGGTGGACACCCCTAAGTGCGTGAAGTCCATCTAAAAACGAGTAGGTAAAAAGCAAATTTCAAATTTCACAAGTCAACCTTGTACAAGTATAGTGACTCATGTAGAATTCCAATCACTTTAAAGGAAACACAAAAACACACTTTTGAAGAGAAATAATGTGGTAGTTTTTAAAAAAGAAGAAAAACATCGAAAGTTACAATTTCCTCTACAGAAAAGAGTTATATACGCTAACAAAATGCAACTTTTAACAACTGAATAATAGACCCAATGTCTCCATGCATTAAATTTTGTTAGTGAACATTTACAAAATATCTCACGGTGTTCTTTTTGTCAAGGAGTCTATATAGAGGTTTCTAATAAGAGAAGAAGGTTTTTGCATTAGAAAACATGCACATTCAAAGCCTTATTCTTTCTTCTACATTCTCTCATAATTTATGTTCAAAGTTTCATATCTTGAACATTTTGTTCAATAGAAAACTTTTATTTACCCTCTACTTAACGTTTATTATTTTATCGACGCTCAATGTGAGAATAAGAGTGTATCCTTAATTGGTGTGCATAAAACTTTTCGAAGCTAAGATGATTTATTGTGCTTGATTACAACATATGATTCAAATTAAATAATGAAATTCACTTTCAATAAATTTATTCAAAATCTTCATATGATTTTGAGATATACTTTATAGAGTAAGGTCGTGATTTTAAAAATAAAGGTACCTCAAAAAGTGTATAAAGATTTAGAGTTGTAGTTTGAAGTATGAATGGATTCGAAACTCAATGGCGCTCAAGAGATATGATTTCAAGATAAACTAGAGAGTTTTGACAAAATATTCCTTTGAGATTGATTTTTTTTTCGAAATGAATTAAAAAAAGTGGAAACATTTAGTGCATTGACTTTATCATGAGGGTTAGGCGATCAAAGGTTCATAGTGTTTTTACAAGATTAGAATTAAAATAAAAAAACAAGAAGATGGATTTTGAAATTAGAAGAACTTGAAGGGTTCTTGTCATATCCATTTTTTCGACTGAAACTCGAAAATATAAAAAGGTTTGAAAATTATATACATAATTTGGGAAGATGTTTGAAGAATATGTATAGTCAGGGACTATTGTTTTAAAGACTTGTTTCGAAGAGAGAAAGCGATTTTGTAGGTAGTCAACACACTTCAAGAAGGTTGTTGTAGAAGAACAATTGTCTAGTTTAGGAGTAGGTAGTCAAATAAAAGTTGTATATGTCTTGTATAGAAAATATTAATGTTGGTATAGAAAATTCTATAAATAAGATAATGTTAGATGTTAAAAAAACAAGTTCACTTTGCATAAGTTGAGATTACTCGAAAAGCATACTTTTTGTAATTAATCAAAGACTACTTGCTAACTTGATAAATCCAAGTATTTTTAGTCTGAAATTCATCAATTTGTTTACTTGTTTTTCATCTTAATTCTTCAACTTCTTTAGTTAATTTTATTTGAACACATCTAGAGGATTTGATTTCAATCGCAGATTGTTTCGTATGAGTCTTTAACCAAAAATCCACATACACAAACCGAAAGATTTTTTTATCATTTTTCTGTAAAATTAGACATGATAATGAAGTCTTTAAGAAACTAGTGGAGACAATCACTTAGCTTAGGCATAACAATGAATTCTTCAAACAACAAGTTCGACTAGATATTGTAAAAGTTAGTGATTCTATGGTGAAGCTTATTGTTGAAGCATTGTCTAAAAAGAATTGAGTCTGTAATATGTACTTCAAAATTCAATAAAATCATAAAGGTGTCTTTGTCTCAAACTTTATCTATGTGTTTTAATCGGATTAAATGCATAACGTGTGCATGTTTTCTACATGGTAATACCATACAAGTGGAGTTGCAATCTATATATTTATTCTCTTTAATTAATATATGGTGAGTTAGATATGACTCTTCGGCATTTGAATTACTTCTTTCTTTTAATTTCTACTAATAAAATGTGCATTTTCTTTTTACAATAAATTCACACGAATTATCATGAATTGAGTTTATTCACTCAATGATAATTACTCAATCCTACGTGATAGTTACGACCCTTATTTAGGAAATTTAACAACCCCATATATATATAAAGATCTTGCAAAAAATACTTACAATTCGCAATTTATATGCTTTCAAATATTCCATGTTGCACAACTATCTACGATTCTCATAATTCACAAGATACATGGAGTTATTTTCCTTTAAAACCTTAAAAAAAGTCTCATACATTTTTGTTTTCATCTCATAATTTCACATGAAGTAAACTATGGTTCTCTCCCTAGTGTTTAACCTATAAGTATAAATGCATAGATCTTTATTTTATGATAAGGTGTTAGTTAGCTATTCTAACACACTCCAATAGTAGACCATTTACATTTTAAAATCACAATTAAAACTTTAGTCCCATGAATCAACTTTAGAACACCATTTGCAAGGAAGAATAGCACTACAAAACTATTCCCTGCAAGGCTGCAACTGGTTTAGGTTATATTCCATTATATATTGTTGACAGTTGTATCTTTTTAATTTTAAATTTCAAATATGTATCTTAGAAGGATTAGGTAGTTAAGATCAAGATCAGATTTACCATAACTGATCTTATCTTATTCTTCATTAGGTAGTTAAGCTTAAGATCAGATTTATCAGAACTGATCTAATTTTATCTGATTTGATTCTCCATTATTTTCTCTCTATCTTATCTTTATATTTATTTTATAATCAAGTGGTTAGGATATCTCCTAGCGAGCTCTACCTATATAATTATTTCATGTAATTTTGATCATATATAATAAAAAAATCATTTTTCTTCTCCTAAAACTACATGGTATCAGAGCTTCGGCTCTGATCCTATGTTCACCTAGCATGTCTTCGACAAATTCTGGAGATGTCAAAATTGCATCATCATCATCAGGAGAAGATCGGGCATTCCAAGCCTCAAATGTAGAAAACATGGAGCATAAGGGCAACTCTAAGACATTTCCTCTTACTAAGGAACAACTGGAGCACTTGTATAAGCTTTTTCCAACTAAAATGTCAGTTAATTCATCCTCTTCTCTAGCCCAAAAAGGTATTTCCTTTTTTGCTGTTCTTCTTAGTACCAAAAAAAAATTCTATAGCTCCATGGATCATTGATTCTGGAGCTTCTGACCACATGACAGATTGTTCAAAACTATTTTCTACATATAGTCCTTGTGCGGGTCATAAAAAGGTGAAAATTGCAGATGGTACCTTTTCTATTATAGCTGGTGTTGGTTCTATTCATATATCTAAATATCTAACCCTGGAAAATATTCTTGAAGTCCCAAATTTGTCATGTAACCTTTTGTCCATTAGTAAATTGACACATGATCTAAACTGTTTGGCCATTTTTTACTCCACTTCTTGCAAATTTCAGGAGTTGGGTTCAGGGAGGATGATTGGCAGTGCTAAGGAGGTTGATGGACTCTATCTCTTTGAAGATGAAGATGTTTTTAAGGAAAAGTCTCAAAGTAACTGTCTCAACTCAGTTTATGTTCATGATGATGAAGAAATAATGTTGTCGCATTGTATGCTAGGTCACCCGAGTTTTTCGTACTTGAAACATTTATTTCCTGAACTTTTTAAAAATAAAATCCAAATCTGTTTTCTTGTGAAGTTTGTCAACTTGAAAAGCACCATCGTTCCTCTTATTCTCCTCAATCTTATAAAAAATCCAGTTATTTCACTTTAATTCATAGTGATGTTTGGGGACCTAGTCAGGATCCTACACCAAATGGAAAAAAAGATGGTTTATCACATTCATAGATGATCATACAAGATTAACATGGGTTTATTTGATGAAAACAAAATCTGAAGTTGAGAACATATTCAAAAAAAATTTCTATATGATACAAACTCAATTTCAGGAAAAAATCAAAGTATTTCGAAGTGATAATGGGAGGAAGTATTTCAACAAACACCTAAATAATTTTTTCCTTGAAAATGGTATCATTCATCAAAGCTCTTGTGTTAACACTCCACAACAAAATGGAGTGGCTGAAAGGAAAAATAAACACATACTTGAAGTTGCTCGGGCCTTGTTGTTTCAAAATATGGTCCCGAAATATCTTTGGGGTGAAGCAATCTTAACTGGAACATATTTGATCAATAGGATTCCTAGCAAAGTTTTAAATTTCAAAACTCCTTTTGATGTTTTTACAAATATTTTTCCAAATAATAGACTATCATGTGCTTTACCTCTAAGAATATTTGGGTGTACTGTTTTTGTTCATACTCATGAACCAAATCAAAGTAAACTTGAACCTAGAGCAAAAAAGTGTGTATTTATTGGCTATGCTCCCGACCAAAACGAATACAAATGCTTTGATCCCATTTCCAAAAAAACCTTTGTTTCTATGGATGTTACTTTTTTGGAAAAAAAACTCCTTTTTTTCAAAATCATCTTCAGGGGAGAGAAGAGGAAGATGTTATCCAATATGTTCAAACTTTATAAAATTCAAAATTTTCAGTTTTAGATTCCTTGCATAGAGATGGAAGTTCAGAGGATCTAAACAAGGGTGAACCAAGTCAACAAAATAAAGACAACATTCTAAGATTTGTTTTGATTTCAAAACCTGCTTTAGAAACTGAAATAATTCCTAGATCTGTTTTAATTTCAGAACCAGTTTTAGAAACTGAAATCTCAAATTTACAAGCTGTGTCAAATTCTGCAATTATTGAAATTGTAAAAAATGAGACAATCACAATGGGTAATAAGGGTGTAAAACCCCTTGATCTTGTTTGCTCTAGAAAGAAAAACCCTCAAAGAATAGAGCCAAATGATCCTCAAGGCTGCCATGAATCCAAGGACCCATCACCATCAAGTAACAATTTTTCTAATTCTGTCCAGCCTGTTGAAACTATTACTGAACCTGTCCCTGATGATTCTGACCTTCCTATTGCTATTAGAAAGGGTATAAGATCATGTACAAAGCATCCTATTTCAAATTTTGTGTCATATGAAAACTTGTCCCCTTCCTTTCGGGCTTTTACTTCAGAACTGACAAAAATAGAAATTCCAAAAGATTTACAGGCTACTCTAAGGGTTCCTAAGTGGAAGGAGGTTGTCTTGGAGAAGATGAGAGCCCGGGAAAAAAATCAGACTTGGAGAAAAGTGGACTTCCCTAGAGGAAAGACGACTGTGGGGTGTAAATGGGTGTTTACCATCAAGTATAAGGCAGATGGATCTATTGAGAGATACAAAGCCAAGTTAGTTGCTAAAGGCTTCACTCAGACTTATAGTATTGATTACTCAGAAACCTTTGCTCCTGTTGCGAAGTTGAACACTATTAGAGTTCTTTTGTCATTAGCTGCAAATTTAGACTGGCCATTACAACAACTAGATATGAAGAATGCATTTTTAAATGGAGACTTAGAGGAAGAAGTCTACATGGATGCTCCCTCAGGTTTTCAATCACATTTTAATAAAAAAGTTTGTAGGCTTCATAAATCCCTCTATGGATTGAAACAATCACCTAGAACCTGGTTGAGAGATTTTCCCAGTTTGTTAAGAAACAAGGGTATGCTCAATGTCAAAGTGACCATACAATGTTTGTAAAACATTCTTCTGGAGGAAAAATGGATGTGCTAATTGTTTATGTGGATGACATTGTTGAAGGGAATCAAGCATATGGTCAGGGTGCAGCGGAATAAATGGATTCTCTCCCTTGTTATGATCGTTAATGCGAAAACACGAATTAAGGCACAAAAGGCATGAAATATAATTACATGCCTTTTTGAAGATTGTAAACGAGACAATAGGAACCACGTCTCTAGAGGTGTCCACGCCAACAGTCGAACTAGGAAACCCTCCTCAACTCTGCTAGTAGCCTTAGAGAGTAAGAGTGATTGCTCATATGTATAGAGTAATGAATCTTATACTATATTTATAGAGTGGTGGCTAGGGTTTAACCCCTCACTCTATTAACCCTAACATATATGGGCCTAGCCCATTATGTTATAATTCTAATCAAATTAGAATTATTATCTTTTCTTAGTGGCTTGTTGTATGCGTGTGACCCAATAGGCTTTTAATATTTGGTTATGATATTAAGATAAAAACCCTTTTATATTTAATATCATAAATAGTGAGCGGTATCTAGCAATACATCACTACCCAAATATTGAGATTATCAACAACTTTGACGAATCCTATTTTATGACAATTTATATGATTTGTCCCTTTGTCCAAATATCTAATTGAACACAAGGGCATGGAATGTGTCAACCTTGTATAGTTCAATTTATGTTTTCTTGATCCACAAGTAGACTGTACAGAAAATAAACATCTCATGTTTATCCTCGTGAGCATGGCCATGCATTTTGCAGTCTCACTTTATCAAGAGACCTACAGATATAACTCCTGTTACATAGGAGGGACAAATCTCATCTAGGTCACTCATATCCCACCACATAATTTATTATATGTCCAAATACCAACTTTATGATCACCTTGTTACAGGCAACGTTTGATGATATTTAAAACATATAATTCCTTATGTAGGAATCGTAGTGATTTCAGGTCAAAGGACTTCATATAACATTTATCAATTTAAGAAACGTTCATGACACTTATGTAACAATTCATGCAATGTTCTTAAGGTGGGTCTGTCCAGTACACTATTACTCTTAATATGTACTTATGTGAGCACATGATATCTCATATCCATGATCCGTGAGATGTGATCATCAATGAACTCGCATACTAGTCTAAATGCATCTTTGTCCTAAGATGATGCTTGACCAGGGACTATTTTAAGAATAGTTCTTCATAAAATCTCACGATCAAGTCATCTACTTGATTTCTTATGAAGTTTGAGCTTACTATTCTAAGGACATTAATTTTATTCTTAAAAGAAAGAATTGCCTTTATAAAATAATATGATACATGTGATGGATGTTTCAAAAACATATAAGTATCTAGTGCATATACTAACAATTGTGATTACTGGAGATGATTTCAGTGAAATAAACAAGTTGAAAGCTTCCCTTGCAGCTGAGTTTGAGATTAAAGACCTCGAGTCCTTAAAATATTTTTTGGGGATGAAGGTTGCAAGATCAGAGAAAGGAATTATTATGTCACAAAGAAAATATATTTTAGATCTTATCAAGGAAACTGGGATGATGGGTTGCAGGCCAGTTGAAACTCCTATAGATCCTAATAGAAAACTAGGAACTGAAGACAAAGGAGATCCCATAGATACAGTTTGGTACCAAAGATTAATGGGAAGATTGATTTATTTATCTCATACTCGGCCAGATATAGCCTTTGCAGTAAGTTTGGTGAGTCAATTTATGCACTCACCACATTAGGGGTGTCTAGATTTTAATCATCCGCCCGAACCCACTCGAACCTGGAATGGGAAAATGGCCAACAGATGGGTTTAATCGGGTATATGGGTAAAAACGGGTAACTGAAAGGGTTGGAACGGATACTGACGGGCGGGTTCGGATTGCAAAATAAAGTGCCTCCGGTATTCGAATCGTCCGACACGTGTCACACGTTAACTGGCGGATACTAGAGCACATAGATTGTGCTTCTTTTGAACGGATGAGATGATTTTTTTCAAATTGATCTAACGATGGAGACCAACTCTCTCATTGACTCAGAATCATAAACCGAGACAACTCTCCCTATTCTCTGAGACTGAGTTTTCTCTTCCCTCTTCCATCTTCTCTTCCCTCTCATGCATCTGTTCAAGAACCCTCTTCCTCTTCATCGCAGCACCGCCCGCACCGCTACCAGAGGCTTCGATCGCACAGCACCGGCCGCCCAGAGGCTTCAGATCTTTGTTCTCTCTCACTCTCATGCATTCAACTGTTTAAGAGCTTTCTTTCTATCTCCATCGCAGCTTCGATAGCACCTCGCCGCTACCAAAGGCAGTGCCGATGGAATCGATTTTTGCTCTGGCCAAGTGCGTGTAGCTCTGACGATTCCGGCGTCGAGAGCCAGAAAGACATGCTCGTCTCGGAATTCAACTATCTTCTTCCTTCCTTTGTTGCATTGACCGGTAAAATCGTTCACAACTCTCTATCTCCTTTCTTCTCTTTGTCTTGTTCTATATTCCATTCTTCTTCCTTTTTCTGTTTTGTATTCCTTTATTTTTTTTTGGGTTCTGATCTGTTTGTTATTTTGATTCTTTAGAGGGGCGTTTACAGTTGCAGCAAGGGGATTTGGTGGAAGTGGCACGGCGGCGGCAACAACAAGGAGGTCGCGATGACTTATAGTGGCAGCTAAGGTTCATTAACATCTTCTGATTCTTTTATTTTTGGGTTTTTTTGTCAATTTGGGTTTTTTTTTAAAGGTTAATTCATGTTAAATTTAGATAGGTTAGTGTTATTTGGGTTGAATGTAATTTTTCTTTTAGGTTATTTTTGTTTTTTTTTTTGTTTATTTGGGCTGTAACAAATTAAATGGCCCATTAAAAATATGGATGTTTGTTATAATTTAAATAAAAAGACAAAAATCTTGCATTTTTACTGTAAAAATATAGATTGGGCCCAAAAATATATTCTAGCCCACACCCGAATGAACCCACCCGTCAAACCCGACTCACCCGAATTAACCGACATAAGACTTGGTCGGAAATGGGCCATTATACATATGTAACTGGTTTCCAACGGTCTGGGTATCTTGGGCCCGAACCCGACCGGTGGACACCCCTGCAACACATGAAGAACACCTTGAGGCAGTTTACAGGATTTTGAGGTATTTAAAAAGTGCTCCAGGCAGAGGACTATTTTTTAAGAAAACTGGGCAGCAAGACATTGAAGTGTTCACAGATGCGGATTGAACTGGATCCATTACTGATTGGAAGTCAACATCTGGCTATTGTACATTTGTTTGGGGAAATTTGGTTACTTGGAGAAGCAAAAAACAAAATGTTGTGGCCAGAAGTAGTGCAAAGGCTGAATTTAGGGCAATGGCACAAGGAGTTTGTGAAATTTTGTGGCTTAACAGAATTCTAGAAGAGTTACAGCTTCCTATGACTCTTCCCATGAAGTTGTACTATGATAACAAGACTGCAATTAGTATTTCCCAAAATCCAGTTCAACATGACCAGACCAAGCATGTAGATATTGACAAACATTTTATAAAAGAAAAAGTGGATTTAGGCCTAATTTGCATGCCATTTGTTCCTACTTCACAGCAAGTTGCAGACATTCTTATAAAAGGATTGTTTGGACCTAACTTTGAGTTCTTTATAAGCAAGTTGGGCATGTTGGACATTTATGAACCAACTTGAGGGGGGTGTTGACAATTGTATATTTTAATTTTAAATTTCAAATATGTATCTTAAAATGATTAGGTAGTTAAGATCAAGATCAGATTTACCATAACTGATCTTATCTTATTCTTCATTAGGTAGTTAAGTTTAAGATCAGATTTATCAGAACTGATCTGATTTTATCTGATCTGATTCTCCATTATTTTCTCTCTATCTTATCTTTATATTTATTTTGTAATCAGGTGGTTAGGATATCTCCTAGCCAGCTCTACCTATATAAATATTTCATGTAATTCTGATCATATAGAATAAAAAATCATTTTTCTTCTCCTAAAACTACATATATAAACTCTATATCTATATAGGAAGTAAACATGAAGCAATGTTGAATCCATTATATATAAACTTTATGGGCCACAGGGCCAGTTTGGATGAAACTTCTGAAGAAGTACTTCCAGGTAAAAAAAATAGAATGAATCAAAGAAATCAAATGCATTAACTTCTCCATAAGTTGAAATTAGTCTTTGTAGCCCACTTACTCCAAAAGCTCTCTCATTTAACTTCTCCATAAGTAACTAATTTCAACTTATGGAAAAGTTTAATTCATTTGACTTTTTTAATTCATTCTATTTTTATCTTGTAGAAATTCTTCTGCATAAGTGTATGCAAACAGGACCCATATCTATATCGGAAGTAAACATGGAGCAGTGTGGAAAGCATGAACTTCATATAATCCCTATAACACCATAGGACATTAAAATTATTCAAAGAGTCTAAGTATATATTTCTCAAACACATTACATCTAGAGAGAAACTAAAAGCATTGTATCCTAGCTCATGGAGCTTAATTTTCTTTTATGTAAACACAAGCTTTACTCACCTAGATATTGTGAAAAGGAACTAAAGAGGACTGTGAACCATTATTCCTTTCTTTTTTCTAAAATGTGGAGCACGATAATGAAGAGTAAGAGAAAGTCTTAGTAGGTCTCTCTCACAGGCCAATGTTATCCAAAAGAAAGAGTGACCACACAATCCTACCAACTACTACTACGTACTATTAAAAAGTGACCACATATCCTAAACCCTAAACCCTAAACCCTAAGCATTTCAATTCTAGGATAATAATAGGGGTACATTGATATTGTGATGAGGAATTATATTTTTGAAGAAATTCTTGCTATCAATCAATTCCCTCCACAAACAGTAGGAGGACTGAGCATAAACCTCTGGAAATAAGTTCCATATATATACTCAAGTGAAAAGTCATGTTCTCTATTGTAGACAATGATGTGGCCATGCCACTCCCACACCCGACACTCTTCATTCTATTTATCTTCAAACCCGACACAGACGCTATGATTGCAAATGGTAACAGCCTGGCCAGAATTGGGCTTGAGAGAATCTCTATTTTCGCTAACAATGATGTTGATGATCTCCCTTTCCCGTTTTGATTCCTCTCTGACAAGCTCTGCATTGCTCCCGTATCTTTCCACGTAGTATTCGTTGTTCTCATCATCACTGGAATAGTTGAAGAGGAAATCCTCGAGGGTTTGAAATGGAACATTATCCATGTTGGAGTTGGAGTTGTCGAGGATGATGAGCATGGTGTTTGATGTTGGTTCTTATCATACAAATGAGTATGACAGGTAGATAGAAGTAATGACTCTTATTTATATGTTTATGGTTTTTATCATTTTTGTATGCACACACTCCTATTTAAAGAGTTTATGTTATTGCCAACTAGCTTGATTCACCTTAATTATATAGATTAGAAGAGAGTGCCCTTAGAAAAAAAAAAACTTAAATTTCAATGATTAAAAAGGTAATACAATAGTGCATTGTATATGTGAAATTATAATGATCAAGATTATGTTAAAATAAATATATATGTATAATATATGATTAATTTATAATAAATTAGCTATAACAACTAAGATCACATATGCGCGTGCGCACACGTGCGATTGTGCAGTGTGCACATAGATATATCACATAAATTATAAATATATACACCATGTCTAATATTTTTAGTTTTATTATTATATGAGGTCCTATTGTCATATATATGTTTAGTGAATTCATATTATACAATATATATTAATATATTAATATATTAATATTTGACTATAAATCATGTTAATAATTACTAAATGAATAATTATAGTAATATAACTATTCAAAATTAAATGACAATCGGATTAGTTAGCACGAACTTGTGGTTTCACACAAAAAAAAATTATTTGTAATTAAATGTATTACTGATATATTCAACAATATTATTTAATAACCTTTTAGTAATCAGTCCTACAAGGAATTTGTTAGTATTTAGTATAATATTTCAAGTAATTAGAAATATTTAATAATAAAAAAAGGTTTCTTATTTTAATAAAAACCTGAAAACTATTTAATGTAATTTTTTTTGTATTTCAAATATGTTATATATACATTGTATTATTACTGATACATTCAATATATATATAGAAACACAAAAATATTTTTGTATAGAATATTAATATATATTTTATTCAAATGTAGTAAGTAATTTATATACATAAATTATAGGTTTTATTGATGTATCTACAACTAATGTATATAATCATTAATAATGTATTTAATCAGTGAATTTGATTAGTAATTTTATAAAATTACTTTATAAATTATTTAATAATAAATAGTAATCATATGTTTCATAATAACTAAATAAAAGATTGTATATATTAATATAACTATATATATTCATAATTACTATGTATCTATTCATTAATAGGATTAATAATTAATTTTATATAACATAATCTATGTAGGATTTATATAGGATTCATAGTAATTACTATTTATCTTACGATTTGAAGATGGATACATTGAACTTTCAATGCCAGGTTTTTAAAAGAAAATGATTTCCATATGGTATAAGTGAAGCTAAAAAGAAGGAGGATAATGTGGAATTATTTTATTATGTATGTACAATTAAAATTTTTAATATATAAAGAACATAAATGCCATTAATATACACTAATTAGAGGAAAAGAATCAAATTCAAAGAAAAATGAGATAAACATTTGGAAATCAATAGTCTAAATATGAAAAATATATATAGTAAAGAAATCTAAAATTTATTTTTTCCAGATGAATTTATACTCTTTTAAATTTTCTGCCATTTTAATAAATGATAAATAACATACAAATTATAAAAAAAATATTCGCTCTAAAAATGTTTAAGAAAATGTTTTCATCCAGAAAAATATACTCACATACATTATTCCTATATAAAAAATTAATTTAAAAATGTCACAAGTTTTAGTACAAAATTTAAAATGCTATTTTAAATTAATTTATTTAAAAAGTAGTTGTTACTATTTTTTTCAAATGCTAACAAAAAATTTTAAATTATTAAATAAGTAAAAAAAGATAAATTATTTAATAAAAATATTAATTAGATTAAGAATATAAAAATTAGTTAATATTTTTTAAAAAACTCAAGGCATTTAGTACAGTACTCCGATCCTATATTAAATGTTTTATTAGTAAGCCTTTAATAATTTTTTATGGAAAAATAGATAAACGTGCATTTAATGTTTGATATCTAAACATAATTGTTAATCAATTAATATAAATTAATAAATGAATGCATTGATGAATACTTTTTTACATATAATATATACTATTATACTTGTGACATTTTTTAATTATTATTTTTATATAGGAATCAGGTTGATGTGAATACAATTTTTAGGATCAAAATGGGATAAATCTTAAAAGAGAAAACCTTCATCTTATTTGGAAAAAATTTAACTTTTTAGATTTTTTACATTTATATATTTTCATATTATTAATTTCCAAATGTTTATCTCCTTTTTCTTTGAATTTGATTCTTCTCCTCTAATTAGCGTACAATTATGGAATAATAAATAAATAAATTATGTGGCATTTATGGAATAATAAATAATGTACCATATGAAAAATAATTTCCTCTAACTTTTTGGTAAATAAAATAATTTCCCCTAATACGTATAATTTGATTATGCTCCTTTTATATATATGTTCTTCATATTAAAAATTTTCATTATACCTATATAAATAATAATGCCACATTGTCCTCCTTCGTTTTAGTTTCATTTATACCATATCGAAATTATTTTCTTTTAATAAAACCATGCATTCATAGTTCAATGTATCAATCTTCAAATCGTAAGATAACATAAATATTATATTAATTCATATATATATATATATATATATCTTTCATATACATAGTCATAATGAGATTAAAATACAAATTTGGATTTTAAGTCAATGAAAGAATTATTAATAACATTTATTGGCCTCAATTAATTCATTTTTTTAACCACATGTATTCTCCACGACAGTTAATCCTGCTCGATGCGGGAACATCCAAATCATGGTGAGGTCAGCTAACATCCAAATTATGGTGGGGCTAGCTAGCTATTTCAGCGGACATTTTTTTTCATCCAAGAGATTCCAACTCGAAACTATGTTTAATGGGAATCAAGCATGTACCACTTGAATCAACTCTCGTTGATAATTAATTTTTATATCATAGTATGCTCTTAATAATGCGGTATTTATTATGAATTTGACTAATAAAGAATTAACCATATTAATATATATATATCTATATTTAATACACATATAATAATTTATTTTTGATATATTCAATATATATAAGTTAATATATAAATTAATATGTGTTCAATATGAATTATTAAATACTACTAATATATGTAAAAAAATATTCAATATATTATTTATTAATAAATTTAAACATTATTAAAATAGCATATATAATGTATAAACAATATAATAGATGTACACTATTAATTATAACATTTTATATATTAATATATACATATGTTATATTAATTGTTTACATTGTTCGTACAGATAACATTGTTTTATCTGTATGTATATATATTAAACTATATATGTGTATATATATATATATATTATATATATATATATATAATATTTATCAATCATATAGGAAATAAATAAAGAATAATATTATGAATAAACTTAGGACAATTAAGTTAAATATAGGGATAATATAATTATAAAATATAATATATTTAATATTAAAATGTTTTTTACAAATTAATGTTATAATTAAAAATTTAACTTAAACAATATTATTGAATACTATATTAACAAAATATAATTTACAAAACTTTTTAAAAATACTTATTGAAAATCATTGAATGTTTATAATTATTATGAATATTTAAATATATCATAATTATTAAATATTATAAAAAATTAAACTATATATAAATTTTAAATTATTGCAATTATTAAATATTTCAGTTGTTAAATAGGATATATTAAATATTAAAATATTTATTGTAATTGAATATTATAATTAGATTAAAAATTTTCACATTCTTTGTGATACCCTTCTACCCCATACTCTTATTTATTTAAGAAATTGCAGTTTAGAAAAAGGAAAGTCCCACGTTAGGTAAAAAGGTTCACAATCACTCTTATAATATCTCATAGTTCGAAAACGACTTTATTAAAAGAAATTAAACTTTCAAATTTAATTCAAATATAAAGCAGCGGAATCTCCAATACATAAAAAAACTACTAATAGCCTACTGCCATACAAGGCATCCAAAAGTTCACAAAAACACTCCTACTCTAGAAACATATTAAAACATCCCGAATACACCCTGATGTCTCATCTATCAGAGCATACCCTTTCAATCATAGTCGACATCAGTCGTGTCCCCCTCAACACCTGTAAAATATAAATACAGAATACGGTGAGGAAAAAGAATACTACCTATACATACACATAGAGAATACTCATCCTCACCCACAACATCATTACATCATGTCATCAATACATTAAATCACCAATAAATAACATTCATAAAACTCAACATATATTTAATCATCTATATCAACATATACATTCCATACTATCATTCCTATTTTTAACGCATTGATACATCCATTATACATTCACCAAGCTCATCATCATCGTAACATCATTCATATATCATCATATAGTTCTCACACCATCATTCACCCAAGTAATCATATATTCTATTCTCACACATAATACTCATCATCATCAATCATCATTTAATAACACAATTTCGTCATCATATATCACACACCAATACTCCTCTCATCATCTACCCAAAGATCATGACTTGGAACTCCACACAATGGGTGCACCTCGTCAATCACTCTAGTTAGTACCAAGGTGGTCTACCGGTGTTACCACACACTATCCGATAGGTTGTACCCCCTCTATGGGCCCGCACAACGACATTCGACCCTAGGTTGTACCCCCTCTATGGGCCCATACAATCACTCCTAGGTTGCACCCCCTCTATGGGGTCGTGCATCGAACGCCCCATCTTGATCCCCTGAGTTGTACCCCCTCTATGGGCCCGCACAACTCAGTTCACCTCCCGAATTGTACCCCCTCTATGGGCCCGCACAATTCAGGTCTCATCACATGTGCTCAAGGCATCTCTCCTAAGTTGTACCCCCTCTATGGGCCCGCACAACTTAGATAACATCATCATCAAAAGGTGATATACACCATCATCATAAATCATCATTATCATGCATTAACATGCTCATCATCAAACATCATCATTATAAAGTGATATACACTTATCATCATCATCATACATCAATATGCTCATCATTAAACATCATCATAATAAGGTGATATACACCGACATCATTATCATCATCACACTCATCATCAATTATCATCATAATACATCATCACACTCATCATCAAATATCATCATTATTCATCATCATAAGCATCGCAATCCTCATCAAACATCATTAATCATCAACACCATACTCATTATAAAGTACTCACAAACAACGTCAATCATCATCAAACAGTTAGGATCTCAAAATCCACTCTGGTAATCGATTACCAACCTCTAGTAATCGATTACCTGCAAACAAGGTCTCTGGTAATCGATTACAACCCCCTTGTAATCGATTACCCGCAAGCATACTCTCTGGTAATCGATTACAACAACCCTGTAATCGATTACCAGCAAGCAAACAATGCTTTTGGGTTGCCCAGAACACTCTGGTAATCGATTACCATTACTCGCGACGCAGATCGCAGAGTTCACGATTTCAAACCTCTCTAAACTCATCCAATCAATCCCTAATCAATCTTTTATGTCTAATCGTCATACATAATCATTATTAGCATCCAATACTCCGTAAATCAACAATCAATTACAGATTATACCATCAATTCATCAAAAACCCCCAATTTCTCAATCCCTAATCACCCCTTTTCCATCATTCTCAATATCATCCTTAATCGCATCCAACACTCATTAATTTACATACAATCAATCATCAACCAACAGATTATATCTTCATTCTAAGTTATAAATTCATCAATTCAAAATTATACTCTTAGATTACTACCCAAACATCCCCTACATGCATATACAGGCAATACCCTTTCCCCCACCGTACCTTAGAGTTGACGATCATAAACGAAAAGATAGAACTCCCTTGCTAATCTACTCTGTGGTACCTCCTCCTTGTGGAATCGTTTCTCCTCTCCTTAAGGTTTCACTCTCTAACGTTTTGAAAAATAAGGATTAGGGTGAATTGGTGACCCCTCCTTACTTAAATACTTAACTGGGTTGGACCCACCCTCAACCCACTCATTCTTATTTTATTAAATTACATTATTCATAAAAATATTAATATTACTAATATTATTTTATTCCTCTCATTTAATCAATTAAAATAATAATACTATTATTTCTTCTTTTTCTTTTTTTTTTATTCATTTATATCGGGAATTATTAGGATATTGTAGAGTCCTTATCCATCTATATTCAAATTTAAATTCAAATCTTATAATTAAATATTATCCTAAATTGTATTGATTCCTATCCTTAATCCTCATGATCTCAATATCCCTATTTAGAATCTGATCCTAATTTAAAATACTAACCATATCTCTCTCGTAAGATTATCATTACTAATCTTGATATTATTTTATTAATATAATAATTACTATATTTATAACAATTAATGTTAATTGTAATCTTATGATTTATCTCATAATAATATTATCATTATATTCAATATGACCATATTTGATTAAGATCCTAATAATCTAACATCTCTCCTACTATTTATAATATTATATTATTATTATCTCATAAATACAGGTATATTAATATTTACTATTATTAATGTGTAACTTCTATTTTTACAGCTAACGTTATCGAAATATAATTATACGTATTTAAATTATATTTCTAAATTTTCTAAATTTTGGGATGTTACATTCTTCGCTATAAATATATATGTTCGTGCGTAATCTCCCCACGGCGTTTTTCTGTTGAAGGTGTTGAATATTCCCAAAGTCCACGACGGAGCGCGACGGACCCACGACGGGGCAGGGTGTACCTACAGGGACTCCGACGCTCAAGTTAAAGAGGATTCTGATCAGAGTATATGTAATATAGAATAAATGCGTACCTTAACCTGTGGCCACCATGGAATATATATAGATGTATTTGGGCGGGAAAGTCTGTTATCAGTTGTAATGACTTCACTAGATGTTATGACGCGCTCAAGTGAGATTGAGGTGCACGCGCTGTAAGGATATCGGCTTGAAAAGGCCGAGGTCAAATTCCCTCCAGAACAGATGTCCCCCAAGTCGGATGCTTTGATATAAAGTATCCGACTTGAAATGGTCTGGAGTCATTCAGCCGACTTGAAACGTTCTATAATCAGTCGGGATAGTCCCGTAATCGGAATCGATTCGCGTTTTTGATTAATGGAGACCAGAACAAATGCCCCCAAGTTGGTATTAAGTTGGTACGGTTGTCAAGCGTTGAAGTCGGTTTGAGTTGGTGTATTGATGCATCCATCAAACAAAGACCTCATAAGAGACCGAGATGGTCATTTTGGTGTCTTTCCTCATATGCTAAGTTGAAATGAGAGGGTAGTCAATGATTATGGGAAACCTGAAAATTTCAAGGAACTGAATCCGAGATGATGGTATGCAATCTGAGGTGTCAAGGAACTAAGTCCGGAAACGAGTCGAGGAACTGAGTTCGACATTAATAAATCCGATAATGAGTCGAGGAATAAATTCGACATGGCTCGAGGAATAAATCTGAGATGACTCAAGGAATAAATCCGAGATGGCTCGAGGAATAAATCCAAGATGGCTCGAGGAATATATTCGAGATGGCTCACGGAATAAATCCGAGATTACTGAAGGAATAAATCTGAGATGGCTCGAGGAATTAATCCAAGATTGTCGAGGAATTATATCCGAGATGGCTCGAGGAATAAATCCGAGATGGCTCGAGGAATAAATCCGAGATTGTCGAGGAATTATATCCGAAATACTCAAGGAAATATGTTCGAGATGCTCGAGGAAATAAATCCAAGATGGCTCGAGGAATAAATCCGAGATGGCTCACGGAATAAATCCGAGATTACTCAAGGAATAAATCCGAGATGGCTCGAGGAATAAATCCAAGATTGTCGAGGAATTATATCCGAGATGGCTCGAGGAATAAATCCAGGATGGCTCGAGGAATAAATCTGAGATTGTCGAGGAATTATATCCGAAATACTCAAGGAACTATGTTCGAGATGCTCGAGGAAATAAATCCGAGATGGATGCATAAGAAAAATATATGATCCGAGACGTAAACAATCTGAGTGCTTAATCCGAGTAAATTATAAATCCGAGCTGGATAAGGGTTATATAATTCGGGCTGTCATACTCTGATAGGAGAGAAGAAAGATAGCCTTGAAGAAGTTAATTATAGAGGATTGCCTCATGAAGAGTCTTCAGATTCACTGTTTTCTCTGTGTGATAGAAATTGCCCACGCCCTTCCTTGGCTTAAAATATAATTAAATATCTCCAACAGAGGAAAAATCAGAGGATGCCAATTCATTCCCTGCAGATACTGCCATTTGCATTCTTGCAAGAAAACATCGTCTTAATTAAGCAATCAGGGAGGCACAGTACCGTACTCATATCCCATGTTACAAACTTCCCCGCAGGTAGTTGAACTTCCAAGCACAAGATAATATTTTCTAGAATCCAATGACATAGCCCAACACGTGGAAAGAATCAGAATCACATGACTGGGAAGAAGGTACCCATTGATCTTGCGGATTAAATTCACGGCCATGATTAGTTTAGAGGATTTAATTATTGGGTTGATCAAGTGTTGCAAACTGCATTCAATGCTCGGTACTCCCACACATCAAGGGACGTAGTCCATATTAAGCTAAAAGGGACGTAATATAATCATTTATTATTCAGTTGCCCCCCACATGGAGAGCCTTCGCATTTCACTTGATCAATGCCTGGCAATATGGACTTTTGCAGTTTTAGTACTTAAACTATCCGACTTCAAAATCCAACTATTCTCAGTTCCCAAACACGAAACTGATCCTGATTATTTGTTTTCCCTGAGTGAGTGAGATTGGTGTTCTTTCTTTAACTGGGCACACGTGTCTTCGGGCTTCACTTTGATGGTAATCTAGTGGGCACGTGGATGACAATGATAAAAGGTACCGCAAGAGCATATATATCCAGTATTTGCGTTGAGGAGGAGAAGAAGAAAAGCAACGACGACGGCAAAGGCCGAAAGTAGTTTACGATTTGCAATTGCACGTGAGTGCGTGCATCCGTTTCTTAGGTGGAGCGAGAAGCTCGTGAGTGAAAATACCTCACAGTACCACCTACTTTTTCCCTTGAGGAGAAAATAATATCGAGTATACTACCATATACGACCATGTGAGCTCGGTCCGATTCGACTTATTGGATGGATACATGAGTTGGCATCACGACCCACAAAGGTAATGATGATACAAAAGTTGGCATCACGGCCACGATTAGTTTGTCAACAGCAATCTTTGACCTCGAAATTAGTTTGTCAGCATCACGACTCGATCTCGCGTATAGATTTGTGCTTGTCATCTTCGTTCCTCGGCAGAAAGTGGTGCCTCGTCAGCAGCAATCTTTGACCTCGGAATCACATCGATTTTTCTCGCGCAAGTATAGTATAATTTTTTCAAAGCAAGTATTCTAGAATTCTTATTTGTAAGAGCAGAATCTGTAGCGATAGGCCTCCTCAAAGGTTGCATCGGCATGTTCATACCAACGATAACCACACTATTTTGCGGAGCTGTTTCTTGAACGCATATATACTTATCGGACTCCATCGCCATATGCTTGAAAGTGATGAACTGCGGATTTATGCCAATGCTTGGCAAGGTGAGGGCTTCCCTCATGGTAATCAGAGCGTTGGCAGCCGCCATGATGGCTTGGATCGAAGGGTCGGATCTGTGGCGGCGATTGAATCTGAGCTCGAACAGAATGCAAGTATAGTCGAATTCATGGGCATCTCGGATTAGGCTATCACCGGGGGCATCTCGGCTTTGTCTTATCTTGAATTTGACCAAGCAATAAGGCGGCGTAGTCCACTCATCTCGGATAAGCGAATATACATTCCACTCAATAGGATAATTTCTTGTTGAGCTGCAACAATGTGTGAACGAGTTGGGAAGAGCTTGGCAATGTAAGCAGTATTGAACCCATGTTCTGAAAGTCCAATAACAGCTCTCAACCCTACGCCACCAGTCACACAAAGGATAATCGCAGATTCTGGAAGCGACGATTCTGATTATTTTGCAGAGCACAGGCGAGCAAAGATTGGTCGGGTTCTACGTTGATGGAGTGGAGGAGAGGCTCTTTGAGTTCGTTGAGCAATGACTACACGCGCCGAACCCGTAATCATCAACTGGGACCAATTCCTCCGGTAACTTTACCGGAAGCATCACCTTCCACACGGCCAAAGAGGTGCTCGACGTCTTCATGTCGGCAGGAACAATTTTTCAAGTCGAAACAAGGTTATCAATCAAGGAATGGGGGGAATCTCGGAATTAATATATGAGAATCAATGTATACGGAATTTGGAGCATACAACTTGTTAAGGTGCGGGGGGAGCCTAAACCACCGGGGAGTCCTCTCACATAGGGCCAATGAGCAAACGAGCAAACCACACAAGTGAGCTAGACACCACATCCAACCCAAAACCTTAAGGTGTTAGGTTTATGGGTCTTCCCACTTATATATTGCTCTCCTTGCTCATTCCTATCCAATGTGGGACTAACACTTGATATCCCAACAATCTCCCCCTCAAGTGTGAGTCCATTCATCTAATGCCGCCTAGAACCACATATCACTAGGAAGACTTTCGACACAAGGATCACCACCAATTTCTCATCCGAGCCGGTCACATATCACCTGATCACACCATCGGCTCTGATACCACTTGTTAGGGTGCGAGGGGAGCCTAAACTACCGGGGAGTCCTCTCACATAGGGCCAATGAGCAAACGAGCAAACCACACAAGTGAGCTAGACACCACATCCAACCCAAAACCTTAAGGTGTTAGGTTTATGGGTCTTCCCACTTATATATTGCTCTCCTTGCTCATTCCTATCCAATGTGGGACTAACACTTGATATCCCAACACAGCCAAATTCTCCCAATGAACTATCCCAGCGTTTTCCGGACAGAATCAATAACCGGATACGTAACCCGTTCTTGGTCTACAATGCCCCAGATCTAAGCCTTGACGGTCTTGTAATCGACGACCAGAGTTCGTGTTTGGAATTCAACACCAATTGTGGAATTTGAGTCCAAACTGAACTCATTGCTTGCAAACCAAACTAGTATATGTGATTTCCCTACTACTGAGTCACCTATCATCTCGAAGAATGATAGGATATCGAGTTGGTACAGCTTGTAGTAGCGTCTCGAAATTTGAACGTTTATCAATTGTCAGCAAATTCATAGCGGATGAATTCATATATTAGATGAATTCATAGGTTGTATATCTGAATTCCGAGGCTCTTAGAAGCCTTCTGCACCCTGTGTGACAGTGTGTTCTGCATGTCTCAGTGAATTAGACAAACATGAATTGACTTGCACGACATTATCAAGGCATATGCATTACCATCTCGGAATTGACTTGCACGACATCAACGACTGAAACATTTGGCCCTCAGAAATTATCATCGAATTTTGAAGTGTATAATTGATGACCCAGAATATGGTAGTCCTGCCTAAGATCTCGGAAATGATATACCTCGGATTTAACTCTGCGGTCTGATGGGGGGCATCTCAGAATCTCGGATTTTCTTTAAAATTCACTACCCTACAACAGAATAAATTGCGCCTGCAACTGTATCCAGGCATAGCTCGGAATAACCAATCTCAGAATTTAATCATTATGGTTCATTCTCGGAACATTGTGAATTTCACAAGTGGTGGATTGATCACCACCATGAAGGAAGCGGCGGAAGCAAGAGCGGAAAGGCCATCGTGGATGCCATCAACTTCGCAACAAGTTAAAAAGTGAAAGAAAGCAAAGAAAATAGCACAATATATTCTACATACTGGACAAGGAGTAGTATATTACACAAGAATTATATAATCGAGTTCAAGATTTCAAGATTACCAGGAAAAGGGATGGCAAAGCCGGTGGAGGCAGAGGAGGCGATGAAAGTGTCGCAGTAGGGGCAACAGCGGCAGAAACTTTCCACATTGGAGTGGCCAACACAGTTATCCACCAGAGAAGAAATGGTTGCGGCGGCGCTTCGGCAGGCCACCATGAGCTTTGGAGGAGAATTTACACGAACATAATTCAGAAGGAAGGGAGGATCAGAACTCATCATCGCTCCCCACAGACGGTGCCAATGTTCGTGCATAATCTCCCCACGACTTTTTCCTATTGAAGGTGCTGAATCTTCCCAAAGTCCACGACGGAGCGCGACGGACCCACGACGGGGCAAGGTGTACCTGTAGGGACTCCGACGCTCAAGTTAGAGAGGATTCTGATCTGAGTATATGTAATATAGAATAAATGCGTACCTTAACCTGTGGCCACCATGAAATATTTATAGATGTATTTGGGCGGGAAAGTCTGTTATCAGTTGTAACGACTTCACTAGATGTTATGACGCGCTCAAGTGAGATGGAGGTGCACGCGCTGTAAGGATGCCGGCTTGAAAAGGCCGAGGTCAAATTCCCTCCAGAACAATATAGATAGAAGGATAAACAATACAAATGTAATGGCAAATGCATATAAAACTATTGAAGATGACTGTGAAAAATTATAAGAAATATTAAGTGAGAAAAACTTAACTAAAACAATATTATTGAATACGATACTAACAAAATATAGTATACAAAAATTTATATTTTTTTCAATTCATTGAATATAATTATTATAATAATTAAATATTATATTCATTAAATATTATAAAAAATGTAAGATTTTGTTGACTGTTAAATTATTGCAATTACTAAATCTTCTATTTATTAAATATATGTGTTAAATATTAAGTTACTTATAACACTTAAATATTGTAATTAAACTAAAAATTTACACATTTCTTCATAGTATAAAGAAGTGTAAATAATATAAATGATTAAATGAAATGGGTAGTGCACAAAAAACTATTGCAGAAGGTTGAGGAAAATTAAAAGTCAAAATATTAATAGAGAATTAGAAGTAAATGTTTTACTTTTTAATTCCATTCATTACAAAAGTTTGTTGTGTTTAATGATTCATGTATGAAATCACATGTGTCAATATGAGCTCAATCCGGTGAGTCATCAATAGGTTGAATTGGTTAAAACTGGACTCACATTTTTCATAGGTCAAAGTCAAACAACCCCACTTAATTCGTAAGCCAAAGTGAGTTTGAGTTGGGTTGGACTGGGTCGACTCGCTTTTATTTTTAAGATTTCTTATTAATTATTTACTTGTTTTATTCTATTTCTTCTGTTTTTTCAAGTTTTTTATTTTATTTTTTTTAATCTACTTGAACAAACTCACTTAACCTACTAACTCGTGGTTGGTCAAGGTAGGTTGGTATTCTTTTAGTTCTCCAGACTTCGGTCTACGAGTTTTCATGGTTTGATTCTGAGGCTTTAGACTCAATTGAATCAATTTTTAAGATCATTTTTACAAAGACTTAATTTAAGCTAACATAGTTTAATCCTCAAGTTACATAAAAAGATAAATAAAAAGAGTTAGGTCAAAGAAGATCACACACAAAAGGATTTATATTGGTTCAAACCAACATGTGCTACATCTAGTTCCTAACAAAGTTATGATTTTTACTATACCAAGGTACCTTACATGTATTCTCAACTTCCTCTTCAGGCTACACAAATATTCTTTCACCTAGCCATCCCAAGCTTTATAAGACTAGGTATTCTTTACACAAACAAGTCTCCTCAAGCTCAACACACGTTTACATAAGAAAAGATTTAGGATAAGACTCACATAAACACATTATGTGTGAATATGAAAATTACAAATTTCAGAGACTATCAGATTTTTTCAAATCAAATAGCAAGTTTGAAATGAAACCACAACAAATAAAAGAATGAAAGAATGGAGAATTAAAATGGTAGTGTGTAGGCTTTTTATCAGAGTGCTCTTGTCTATTCTTCATGTTACTACTTATATTTATAGACACCTCTAGCAAATGGACATTGTGAGATAGCTTGTGTACATTGTCTCACAACATTATTAGATGCATCGAGTCAGTGGGTCAGTTGTGCAACTTTTGTAGGTTACTCTTTGGTACGAACATCCTTTTGCTTTTTCTGAAAGACACTCTTTGTATTGCCTTGAAATCTCTCTTGTAGTCTTTGAGTTTGAGGTAGTGCTTTTTGAAATTTGAAAACAGAATCTTAGAAATTTTTTTCAAGAGATGATCTTTAGTCTTAACTTCCAATAGAATTTGGTCTTACTTTCACCACACTAAGGATTGTCTAAGGCTTTAGACGCTAATTTGAATTTCCGCACTTCAGACTAATGACTTGCTTTAGACTTGAGATACCCCTTTAGACTCGGGCAAAAAATTGTTTTCCTGCATAATTATAAATTCAAACTGAGTTAGTAAGTATGGATGAAACTTATTTAAAAAAATTTAAAATTTGTTAGCATCAAAACCAGGGTTTAAGACCAATCACGTTATGAGACTCAATACAAGTCATGTTGACTCGTGGGATATCATTGAGAAGGGAGTTTATGTCCCTAAATCTGAAGGTTGTGATGACATTCCCAAAGACCGGTAGACTTAGGACCAGAATACAAAGGTGCAACTCAACTCAAAAGCAAAGTTGTACCATATTTGCGCACTTAATCGCTCAAAATAAGACAAAGTGCATCAGTATGGCTGCTCAACGACTAAAGAGATATGAGACACTTTGGCAATAACACAGGAGGAGAGTAACACGGTTAAACAGTCCAAGATCAGTAGACTTATTTATCAATGTGAGATTTTCAAGATGCATGATCATAAGACCATAAACCAAATGTATAGAAGGTTCCAAACTATCACCAACAGTCTTAGATCACTTGGCAAGACTTGTAAAAATCAAGATCAAATTAAAAAGATCCTCAGAAGTCTGCTAAGGCAATGTAGACTTAAAGTGATTTCCATTATAGAAGCTAAGGATCTCACATTCTTAAGAATGGAGAAAATATTAGGTTTTCTAAAAGTGCACAAGCTTGAGTTAAATGAAGAAGGCACTGGACTAGGAAAATCCATTGCATTGAAGGCTAACAAAGGGTCAACCAACGCATTCAAAGCAGAAGAAGAGTCTAAAGAAGATTGTTCTTCGGATGACAATGATGATGAAGGAGAAGATGGGCTTTCCTCTATCATATGCAAGATCCAGAAAATGTGGAAGAAAAAGGGGAGATTCAAACGCAATCAACCCTTCAGAGGCATCAAATTGGCTAAAGAAGGCACATCACAAGACAAGCAGTGGATTATTTGCTTCTAGTGCTAAAAGCCTGGACACATGAAGCTTGAGTTTCCAACCAATGTTGAAGAAGAAACCTCCCAAAAAACCCTTCAAAAAGAAAAAAGGGTTGATGGCTTATGATGAACTTCTCCAAGACTTTCTCACTCTTATCTCTAAGTTCAAGGAGCTAAAAAAGGAACATCAAAAGCTAAAAGTTGATTTTGAAAAGAAAAATGGTGAGACACTTGTACTTGAAAAATAAGTAGTTATTGAGTCTCAAGACTTTAAAGTCTAACACAACCCATAATTAATTTGGATGATAACAAACTAAGCAAATGCTTCATCAGACAATAATAGTTTTAAATATTTCAAATAATGGCATCAGAATGTTTCAAACAATGAAGTTATCTGAAGTCTCAAGGGCGTATGAAAATACTGCTGTCTGAAGAGCTCAAGGCTATCTGAAGCGAAAGTAATATTATCATATGAGGAAAAGTCAAAATTTATGCATATCCTCACACGCAAGCTTCAAACATAATTAAGGAAAGACAAGAGGCAACTTTCTGAGTCAAGTTCAAAAGTATAGCACAAAAGAGGAAATTTACGTTGCAAGTATACAGAGTTGCCTACCTCGTACCTTTTGTTAGGGTTGTCTCACAACGACTTCAATCGCATTAAATGCTATTTCTAAACGGACAAGTTTGGAGAGAGACGTACCTAGAAGCCTATAAATATAGAAGCTATTCCTTGAAGCAAAACATAAAATATTCACGCAAAATTTTCAAAGCAAAAATGTTGCTGAAATATCATTAGATTACACTATGATAAATCCAGAAGCAGGTTTGCTTTGAGACTAGACGTAACTCACAGAGGTAGTGGGTGGACCAAGATAGAATGCTGAGTTAAGTTCTCTGAACCCTCCCTGTGTGAATCCGTATTTTTTACTAACCTAAAGGGGATTAAATAATGATGATAAGACTTAGCTTGAGTTTGAGAAAAACACTTTATGTAGAAAACCTCTTGTTTGAAGTTTCAGATAAGAGAGTACGTTTCAGACAACCTCTTAAAACCTATATGAAGTTTTTCTGAAAACAATTTTGTGAAAAGATTCCATCTTAAAATGAAAGTTTTCATAAACACAATTCAACCTCCCTTTTTGTGTTACCCATGTTTCTACAAACCAATGGGTGCTAGGACGATCGAGGTCTAGTTCATATGGGAATCACATAAATGTGAGCTCGAGCAAGTGGTTCTTAAATCTTGGAGGCATGTGAGCTAAGTTAGAGATGTTAGAGTTGTCTCACAATGACTTCAATCGCATTAAATGCCATTTCTAAACGGACAAGTTTGGAGAGAGACATACCTAGAAGCCTATAAATATAGAAGCTATTCCTTGAAGCAAAACATAAAACTTTTATGCAAAATTTTCAAAACAAAAATGTTGCTGAAATATCGTTAGATTACACTATGATAAATCCAGAAGCAGGTTTGCTTTGAGACTAGATGTAACTCACAGAGGTAGTGGGTGGACCAAGATAGATTGCTGAGTTAAGTTCTCTGAACCCTCCCTGTGTGAATCCGTATTTTTTACTAACCTAAAGGGGATTAAATAATGATGATAAGACTTAGCTTGAGTTTGAGAAAAACACTTTATGTAGAAAACCTCTTGTCTGAAGTTTCAGATAAGAGAGTACGTTTCAGACAACCTCTTAAAACCTATCTGAAGTTTTTCTGAAAACAATTTTGTGAAAAGATTCCATCTTAAAATGAAAGTTTTCATAAACACAATTCAACCTCCCTTTTTGTGTTTACCCATGTTTCTACAAACCAATGGGTGCTAGGACGATCGAGGTCTAGTTCATATGGGAATCACATGAATGTGAGCTCGAGCAAGTGGTTCTTAAATCTTAGAGGCATGTGAGCTAAGTTAGAGATGTTAGAGTTGTCTCACAATGACTTCAATCACATTAAATGCCATTTCTAAACGGACAAGTTTGGAGAGAGACATACCTAGAAGCCTATAAATATAGAAGCTATTCCTTGAAGCAAAACATAAAACTTTCACGCAAATTTTTCAAAGCAAAAATGTTGCTGAAATATCATTAGATTACACTATGATAAATCCAGAAGTAGGTTTGCTTTGAGACTAGACGTAACTCACAGTGGTAGTGGGTGGACCAAGATAGATTGCCGAGTTAAGTTCTCTGAACCCTCCCTGTGTGAATTCGTATTTTTCACTAACCTAAAGGGGATTAAATAATGATGATAAGACTTAGCTTGAGTTTGAGAAAAACACTTTATGTAGAAAACCTCTTGTCTGAAGTTTCAGATAAGAAAGTACGTTTCAAACAACCTCTTAAAACCTATCTGAAGTTTTTCTGAAAACAATTTTGTGAAAAGATTCCATCTTAAAATGAAAGTTTTCATAAACACAATTCAACCTCCCTTTTTGTGTTTACCCATGTTTCTACAAACCAATGGGTGCTAGGACGATCGAGGTCTAGTTCATATGGGAATCACATGAATGTGAGCTCGAGCAAGTGGTTCTTAAATCTTGGAGGCATGTGAGCTAAGTTAGAGATGTTTTCCATATTGGTCATGTGGGTACGAAGGGAGATCTATATTCCGGACTTAGTCGTTCTCGACAAGGTCTTTTGTGTCATCATATCAGTGTGTGGGTTGTTTCATTCCATCCACTGCAGGGATGTTTTATTTAGCTCGTGTGCGCATATGGCGTGTTGATTCAACCCCCCCCCCCCCCCCCCCCCCCCCCCGATTTTTTTCCCTAGCTATTTGAGATTTGAAAGTTGTGGTTTGAGATTTGAGAACTAGACCCAACATGCATCATTATATATTTGAAAGAATAGTCAGGACATACATCATTTTTACTTATATTGAGACTGTGGATGTGTATATGTTTGTTGCTTGTTTTAGGTGAGAATACCATTGGATGCTATTTAGTCGATTTTCCTGCATGGCATCTCACTTCCTTTCTTTTTCTCTTTTCTTTTCCTGATTGGTTTTTGTGGATTTGCAAGGATGGACTCGACTTGGTCTAATGTAGAAGGGTTATTACCAAAGTGTCTTCAATAAAGGATTCATGGCTCGACCATCAAGTATTATCCTATCGAGAGTAAAATATTCTAATTCCGTCTCTAAGAACTAGAACTTTTATTAAAAAAAATCATTTTAAAAAATTAAAATTTGAAATTTTTTCGAGAACTTATTTCCTAAAATTTTCAAAAATTAATTTCTTTAAACATTTTTTTATCATTTAGCTTTTGAAAGTTAATTTTTAAAAGTATTTTCAACAATCATACTTTCGGAAATTAGTTTATAGAAATTTATTAATTTTTGAAAGTGGATGAAAGGTATTTTGGAAAAAGATTCTTTTAAAAAAACAGTAATGGGGTATGCAAAGCAAAAGGGGGTGCAAAAAGTAAAACCCTTGTTTTCGATATTCATGGGTTCATGCCCGTGTGTAAGTCAAAGTCCAAACCCACAGGCCATGAGTTGGTTCAGGCGTTCAGCTGTTCTCTCACTCAGCTCTCACTGTCTTTGCCTTCCAGTTGCGGCGACGGTCCTCTGCGTGCTCTCTGCCTCTACGCTTTTCTCTTCTTTCGATCACAGTGTTACTTTCTCTCCTCCTAACTTGTATTGAGCTTGCTTTCGCAGCACAAAAGAAAAAGAAAAAAAAGCCCCTCAATATTGCACAATCCCTTGCGAACAGAACAGGACCCTTCGCTTCCATCACATGGCATTTATGTTCCAGAAATTTCAAGAGGTATTTCCTTATGTCGTTTTGACTAAACGACATGTCATTGCATTGCTTTTCGTCTAAACAAATTCTTACCTTTTCCCTGAGGTATCTTATGCCAACATAGTAGTATAATTTAATATTTATTTGAAAATTAAAAAAAAAAAAAAGAATGAATCATGATCATTATTACAACTGTGTGATATGTTAGCATTCAATTCATGTGCCTTTGTTCCATATCAATCTTATCTTCTGGAATGCTAATATTCGTCACAAAAGTGAATCATGCTCTGAACTTGTTTTCAGGCTGTGAGAACCCTTGCAAAACACCCTACTATTGCAAGGGATCCAAGACAACTGCAATTTGAAGCTGACATTAACCGATTGTTCCTTTATTCAAGGTCAGTGATGGTTTTCTGTTCTCTGCATTAACATTTATGCTGAGGTAGAAATAGAATTGTCGAATTCTTTGAGATGTTAAGTAAAATTGAATGAATTTTAATATGTTAGATATTACATTACATATATAAAATTGCAGTTTATTTGTGGGTTCATGTTGTTTTGATGCCAATGGTTTTCAAATATGTTGTGTATGTATGTATGTGATGCTTTTCCTTTTTATCTTCTCAACACATTTTGCTCATGCCAAGACTTAAATATCCAGCTATTATCGATTGGGAAAGAATGCTGAAGAAGCAGATGCTGAAGCGATTATTGAAATGGCCCGTGGAACCTCTTTTGCTGATCAGCAGGTGCTAGTACAAGAAAATGTTCATTCACAAATTAAAACGTTTTGTGCATTCATGGATGAAATTCTTCTTCCAAATGAAAAGAAGGCGAATGACCCTCTTGAATTGTCTCAACACGCGAGCAATTTACCTCGCAGAAGTGGGCTTAGTTTAGCTGTGGGTAGGAGTGATCCATCTCATGATAATTCTGGTGAGTTTTCTTCTCCTTTCTCTTTGTTCCCTTTTGCAATCTTTTAATCTTTTATTGAACTTTTCTTGTCATCAATAAATACTGTTATTTGGGGTTTTTGTTTTAATTAGCATATGAGTAGAAGGAGCCATAGGAATTATCAACCAGTAGGGAACAATTGTTCCTGTTTAAAACTTGCATATTTAACACAAATTTCTACATGATTTCCTAATCAAGTAATCCTCATCCATGATGTGATTTCATGTTTTAACCACCTACATAACCATGGTAGAACCAGCTCTTTTACTCACACTTTATTGGGTTACATTGTCTTCTAGGTTCTAGGATCAAAAGATCATGGATGTGATGCTGACATTTGTTCATTATAATTTCCTCCTTTTTAAATGAGTATATGCAAATGCAATTATTATGTTTCTGTGATTTCCAGATGAGGAATGCCTGTATTTATAAAATGTTCATGAATTTGACTGTCTATTTCAAAATATCTTTTAATAGCCGCTTGGTCATATTATCCTGGTTCTCTTCCTGTAGATCCACAAGCGTATAGAAAATATCCTATTTTAATAACAATTTGCCTTTATTTATCTATTTATAATTTCATATCATTGGGAAATTTTCTCCTTTTTGCCTGTTCACTCTAGCCACTTGTCATTGATGTGCTTTTGGAGCAGCTGCCCCTCAGACAAGACCTTTAAGCCAAGCTGAAGTTTCTCAGAAATTAAAAGACCAACTTGGCTACACGGTCAATGTTAAACCTTCTCAAATATCTCACAAGGATGCTGGCAAGGGTCTTTTTCTAGATGGTGCAGTGGATGTTGGTGCTGTGGTGGCCTTTTATCCTGGTGTAGTCTACTCTCCAGCTTATTATCGTTATATCCCAGGGTACCCAAAGGTTGGAGCACAGAACCCCTATTTGATTACAAGATATGATGGGAATGTAATCAATGCCCAACCTTGGGGTTCTGGAGGTGACAAGCGAGAACTGTGGAATGGTAGAAATACAGGAGAAATCAAGCCTGATACCAAAGGAGCTGAGGTAGGTTCAGATAGGTTCTGGAAACTGCTGAGTAAGCCTTTGGAAGGAAACAAAGGAGATAACAGTGAACTAATTGAGCGTAGAAACCCATTAGCATTGGCTCATTTTGCCAATCACCCTCCAAAAGGGGTGCTACCAAATGTCATGATTTGCCCATATGACTTCCCATTGACTGAAAACAACATGAGAGTTTACATTCCCAATATATCTTTTGGAAATGCAGAAGTAAACATGAGGAGATTTGGCAGCTTTTGGTTCAAATCTCGAGTGTCAGGAAATAGTGGATCACATGTTCCAACACTCAAGTCTCTTGTTTTAATAGCTACTAGGGCTCTCCAAGATGAGGAAATCCTCCTGAACTACAGGCTGAGCAACACTAAGCGGAGACCAGAATGGTATGCTCCAGTGGATGAAGAAGAGGACAGCAGAAGATGGAGCTAACCAATCCATCATTGACTACAGGATCCCATTGTTTTGTCTCATAGAAAGATGTTGTAATCCTTATTTGGATATTATTTTTCTGTGACACAGTAAGATTTTGGTCCCTTTTTAGACGTCAAAATCCAAGTCAAGGGGATATACCGCGATTTCAAATTCAATTAGACTAAATAATGATTGATGACAATGATGAATACATGAGATGATGTTACAACATGCTTAGGATTAGTTGTATTTTATCTATATATTTAAATGCATTGCTGGAGCTCTGAAGTTTACATGCTTAAATTAGAACCATGCTCATTAGCATCAATACACAGAACTCTTTATGCATTGAAAATGAGATTCTGAAGGAGGGGAGTGGGGGGCACAAAGGTAGGTTGGACTCTGACAATTGGAAGCGTATGATAATAGTCAGGTCAGGTGCTAATCTTCCTGATTTTTATTTTTTTTTTATGAATTAAGGGCCAAAAAGGCCAAAAGAAACTACTAGAAATTACATACCCCTCTGAAATAGGGCACCAGAGTACTCAAAGACATAAGTAAGTATAGCAAAATTAGGGATAGACCCAAATAACCTAAATTGACAATTGGAACCAATCCCTTGCTTAGCAAAGCAAAGTTAATCTTCCTGAATTAACTTAGTCCAATAGGAAAAATCAACCCATAGTTTGACCCTTTTTAATTTAGCTCTAATATTTTGTTTTCATTTTTTAGATGTTTTATATAAAAGCAACAAGAGGTTTGCATTCCAAATAGGAAAATGCTACTACATATTCAAAAAGAACTTTTTTCACAATGAGTTTGCAACTTTGCATACTTAATGCTTTATTCAATGTGTTAGTCCCACATTTACTATAGTTTGCAACATATGAGCTCTTATCCAATGTGTTTTTACTCTTAAAGCTTGTATTTTCATAGTTTTAGGGTGTGTTCCCCGTTCCGGAAGTGGCAACCGAACGAGTTTTATTTTTTGAGTTTTTGCTACTTCCGAATGTTAGGCGGCGAGGGGAACCTAAACCACTGATAAGACCTCCAACATAGGGCCAAGGAGCAAACCACACAAGTGAGCTAGACACCATATCCAACCCAAAACCTTAAGGTGTTAGGTTTATGGGTCTTGCCACTTATATATTGCTCTCCTTGCTCATTCCTATCCAATGTGGGACTAACACTTGATATCCCAACAATCTTCCCCTCAAGTGGGAGTTCATTCATCTAATCTTCCCCCTCAAGCGGAAGTTTTTCATCACGAGTATTCCATGGTGGCATTAGAGCTCAGTCGTTACCGCCAATGCTCTCTTTACACTTGCACTGTGCCAATGCTCTCTTTACACTTGCACTGTCGTTGGCTCACATCAATGGGACACGCCACCTAGCTTCCACATATCGCTGTGAAAACTTTCGACACAATAATCACCTCATAGATCCACCACCAATTTCTCGTCCGAGTCTGTCACTTGATCACACCATTGGCTCTGATACCACTTGTTAGGCAGCGAGGGGAGCCTAAATCACTGGGGAGACCTCCAACATAGGACCAAGGAGCAAACCACATAGGTGAGTTAGACACCATATCCAAGCCAAAAACCTTAAGGTGTTAGGTTTATGGATCTTGCCTCTTATATATTGCTCTCCTTGCTCATTCTTATCCAATGTGGGACTAACACTTTATATCCCAACATAAATGTCCTTAGAATAGTAAGCTTAAACTTTATAAGACATCAAGTAGCCGACGACTTGATTGTAAGATCTTATGAAGAACTATTCTTAAAATAGTCCTTAGTCAAGCATCATCTTAGGACAATTTGATGCATTAAGACTAGTATGTGAGTTTATTGATGATCACATATCACGGATCATGGATATAAGATATCAAGTAAAACCTGACCCCACCCTAACTTTGACGAGGAAAACACGCTTTGATCGAGTTTAAATAAAACCTGACCCCAAACTTGCCCCGCCTTTGATGGGGGCGGGGCGGGTTTGGGGATGCAAGAACTCGCCCCGCCCCTCCCTCGAATATGCCCCGATATAATAATTTAAGGGCGGGTTTGGGGATGCAAGAACTCGCCCCTCCCCTCCCTCGAATCTGCCCCGATATAATAATTTAATAATTTTAATTATACTAATAGTTAAATAATAAAGATAAATTTATATATTTTCCTTAAAATATAATATAGTTCTTAAGTTTCTTATATTTTTAAGATTATCAATGTCTATATTTACATATTATTTGAATTAGAATATATTAGATATATAAGCTTTATTTAAAAACATGCATTTAAGTTATAAAAATAAAAAAATAAAAAATAGATAAGGTAAAATCCCTGGCGGTTTCCCCGAACCCGACGAAAACCTACAAGGATGGAGTTGAGTTTTATAATTTCATACCCGCTCTCTATAAATTCAAACTCGACCCCGCCCCGACTTTTATGGGAGTGGGGTGGGGAGAGCCTGTTGTCATGCCTACTTAATTTCTTCACTATAACTATGTTTCCGGAAGCTCCCGGAATTAACAGAATTCGGAAACTTCCAGCCAATTAGTTCCGGAAGAAGAATAAAAAAGTTTTTATTATTTTGCATCTAGACATATACTGCTGGGCGTTTCCGACGATATTGGTTCCGATTTTGCCGCAAACATATTTTCGGAAAAGCATAAGAATTTTTTGAAACTTTGTTTCCAGAAATATATTTATGAAAATAACCGTAACTGATTCGTCGGAACACTCCGGATCTATAACTCTGGAAGGAAAGTTAGATAAACTTTTAGATAGTTTTATTACAAAATTCATTGTTGAATTGAATTGAAAGTTTCTATTAAATAAATATAAAAATTTATTTATTTAAAAATATTTAGTACTTCAAATTTAATCATGATTATACTTAAATATATAAAAAAATATGAATACTTTAATTAAAATTTTATTCATATTAATTTTTATTAAATTTAACATAAACAATAAAGGTAACTAACAATCATAATTTTTTTTTGAGAACTTCAATATGCAACGTTCATCCAAAATTTCAAATCCACACATTCTTACTTGAATTCGTAAAATATATTGTTCACGAAAGCTATTTTAGAGTTCAAAAAAATTACGTGTTTTTTTCTACTCTCACAAATGCTTTTTATTTTATTATTTTCTCTTTTCTCTTTTACAACGTCAACATGCACAGCCGTCAGCCGATCATCCAAAATTTAAAATCTACACATTGTTACTTGAATTCGTAAACTATATTATTTTCATGGCTTTTCAACTGATAGGCAAATGTGAGACTTTGGTTTAGAAAGAATAAATAATTCTTACATAACTAGAGACAGTTAATTTATTGTCTACGTTCGTTATAATAGGCTTTTTATGATGTGAGACACTTGATGAATTTTTTTAATAATGACTTGACTTAGTGGTCTCTATCATTTTTCATTTATCTAACAAACCATATTTCAATCTTGTACTATTTATTTGATCAAATTTTATACAACAAAAATTAAGCTTTTTCCATTAAATATTGTTTATTATATATATATATATTACATAAAAAAATTTCTATCATAAATTAAATTTAAAAATTAGTCATTTTACTCTAAATCTTAATTAATTTATAATTACTGTTACGTATAGTTTTCTTTAGCCTCCTAGTGTTCATCAAGATTAAGATAAGAATATAAAAAATAGAAAAATTTTATAAAAAAATATTTATTATATTTTTATATTTCGGATATAATAATATTTTTTTAATGTTCTTATCCTTGGACTAATACTATAAAAAAATCATTACTTTTTTTTATATCTAGCTAACATATATCGATAATTGGACAACATGCTATATTCTTTTCATAAAAAAAAAAAAACCATTCTTTATTGTGATTAATTGTTCATAGCTATGCTTATATGCGTCTTTTCCATATATTTCTACAATTTATTTAATTCTATTTTTTATTTATTTTTTAAAAATAGCTATAGCATACGTGTGCTTACTTCAAAGTTTTTTGTGGCATTAGAAAGGAGTTTATTGAAGGTGAAGGTGCTCCATAAGGGTGGTGACGCTTGTCCCAACCCCATTCTGCCACTCTATAAATAAAATCCTTTCATTTCTACCCAAAGCACCAACACACACCGACACACACACACTCTCCCCTCTTCTCTTCTCTTCTCTTTATCACTGTTACATCACTATCTCATTCCCTCTTTAATTTATTCTCAATCTCTTGCATCCTCTCCACCATGCAACTTTTCACATTATTATTCAACTCTTCTAATCAATTCCTTAATAATATTATTCATCACTCTTCTTCCACCTTTCCCCTCATCATATTCTTCATCTTTCTCTCTTCTTTCTTCCTTCTCCTTCCTTTCATTCAATGGTGGCACCACCACAAGGACAAACACTTACCCCCTGGTTCAATGGGTTGGCCCTACCTTGGAGAGACCCTTAAACTCTACACCCAAAACCCGAATTCCTTCTTCTCCAAAAGGCAGAAACGGTATATATATATATATATATATATATATATATTAATTATACACATCAATATATGCATGTCATGTACTAAAAGAGTAACAAAAATATATAAAATAAAGCAAATTAATTATTACAAGTTGTTATAATTAATATATGCAACAAATTTGGAATTTTTTTAATTTTGATGTTTTATGATTATATATATATAGGTATGGGGATATATTCAAGACTCACATACTTGGTTGTCCATGTGTGATGATATCAAGCCCTGAGGCAGCTAGAATTGTGCTAGTGAGTCAGGCACATCTTTTCAAGCCAACATACCCTCCAAGCAAAGAGAAGTTGATAGGACCAGAGGCTCTGTTCTTTCAACAGGGTGCCTATCACTCCATGCTCAAGAAGTTAGTTCAGGCCTCTTTTTTACCTTCCACAATTAAGAACTCATTCTCTCAGGTTGACCATATTGTCCTCAAACTTCTCCCAACTTGGGCCAATAGAACCATCAACACCTTGCAAGAGATGAAGAAGGTTCCTTACATTACATTACACATTATATATGTTTATTTGACTCTGTTTTATCAAGAGTACAATATATAGAAATTTTCTTTTAACTTGTATTGTTTTTGTTAGTATGCTTTTGAGGTAGCAGCAATCTCAGCCTTTGGTGAAATAAAGGAGTTTGAAATGGAAGAAATTAGAGACCTTTATCGTTGCTTGGAAAAGGGCTATAACTCTTATCCTTTACATCTCCCTGGAACTTCTTATTGGAAAGCAATGAAGGTAAAAAAAAAAAAAAAAATCAAATTTTCTTTAGTTGTTCTGTTTTATATATATGGTCTAGTTTTGCACAATTATGATTATGTGATCAATTATTCATTATTTTGGTATATAATAAAGTGATTTCTTTCTTCATTGTTCATTAATTGGTCAAATTAATTGAAATGTATATATATGAAGGCAAGGAATCTTTTGAATGAGACAATAAGGAAGATAATACATAGAAGAAAGGAAAGAAGGAACTATGGAGAGGGGTTGTTGGGAGTTCTGTTGCAAGCAAGAGGTCACAAGATATATGAACTCACTGATTCTCAAGTTGCTGATAATCTCATAGGTGTCATATTTGCAGCACATGATACCACAGCAAGTGTTCTAACTTGGGTTCTAAAATACTTGCATGACAACATCAATCTCTTGGAAGCTGTCACAGTTATACAATTTCTTTATCTCTTTCTATTTTTCCTTTCATTATTCTTGAAGTTTTTATTATCCCTCCTGATTTTGATTCATTTCCCTCTAAATCTAATTATTATTATTTTGTTGCAGAAAGAACATGAAGGAATAAAAAACAAATTAGCTGCTGAAAACCGTGGACTTTCATGGGATGATACTAGGCAGATGCCCTTCACTAGCCGGGTAAATATTTAATTATTATTATTATTTTTTATTAATTAAATTTATTTTGTTCTTTAAATCTCAGCACGATGGAGACGTTCTCGACTCGAGCATATTAAATTTTGGCCCCGTTTGGAAATACAGCTTATTTAAGTGCTTATAACATAAGCTCTTATTTAATAAGTATTTAATGAATAAGTTCTTTAAAAAATTGATGAAAATTGAAGAGGGTGTAGTGTACTTAAATTCTCCATAAGCTATTCTCGGGAGCTTATTGAAATAAGCTGAAAACAACTTATGAGCATGACATAAGCCCTTTTCATAAGTTTACCCAAACAATTACATAAGTGCTTAAATAAACTCTTCCAAACAACACTTTTATAAAAGATATTGGTGATTTATAATAATCATTCATACACACCGTAATAATGTCACCATCCATTTCATGTCTCTCATTTTTCTCCATCCTTTTCTATTTATTATATCACATTATCTATCACTCTTTCCCATCTTATATGTGTATGTATAGTGTATACCGATATTTTTTCGTTTTAAATGACATCAATTTTGTCCACTGAAAAATCACTATGCAGACATTAAGGACATTGACCAATTTGATGTTACTATAAATAGGAATATTAAATAATGTGATGTCAGTTATCTTTGATCCACACAAAAATAGATGTTTACTTTTTGTTCTTTTTCCTTTTAAAGTATCATTACACATTAATATAAGTTTGATATATAACTTGAACTCATCTAAATTAGTTTTCATCTTGTTTTTCTTTTTCATTTTTTTAACTATCATGATTTAGTTAAATATTAGAAAAGTTATGATATAATTACAAATTAAAGTAACATCATATAGAAAGGTAAATAAAATGTTAAAAATTGTCTTAATTAAGAGCATTGCTAAGAAATAAAAGATAAAGAATATTTATTAAAAATTATTTTTAAATTACAAATGTATTAAATATTTCACTTTTCAATTATTATTTTTTAAGGGTCTTGCTAATGAGTATCCTTAGGACACTATATATTTAAAGAACTATATATAATAAGTTTTTATTGGAAATCACAACATTAATTTTATTCATAACGTTAAATGTTACACAGTGTAATAAAAACTTACTTAAATTTGATTCCTTAAAAAGACACTCGTTATAGCATTTTTCATTTTTTAATTTCTTAATGATTAATACTTTAATTAGGGTACTCCTTGTGAAGATGAATTCTAATTATAATTTCATTCAGGTAATTCAAGAGACATTGAGAAGCGCAAGCATACTATCATTCACATTCAGAGAAGCAGTGAAAGATGTTGAGCTGGACGGTTACTCTATTCCGAAAGGTTGGAAGGTTCTTCCACTCTTCAGAAGCATTCATCATTCTGCTGATTTCTTCCCTCAACCAGACAAGTTTGACCCTTCAAGATTCGAGGTAATTAAAATATCACTCTCAACTTCTTACGTGCACACAATGTAAATGAATATAAATAAATAAAAATAATATAATAAAAGAAAAACATGAAGCTACAAGATTTCATTACCAAGGGTTACAAACCGGGTCATGGAGGGTCATATTTTATCTTTTATGTCAGAAACATATGGTTATCAATGGTTTAGACTTATATATATCCTATGGTAAATTGTCCCTTTCATTTTCCCATTTGAATCTCCCCTATCGCCCCCCTATTTAGGTGATTCAATATCTTGCTAGTATCTGAGCACGTGATCTCCATTTGTAGGCTAGTGCAATAATTAATTTCTTTATCCTTTATGTTCAACATATATATATTACTAAGACATTAAACAAGAGGTGTGTGTTAAAAGGGAGCAAATATTTTATATTGTACTCCTCTTTTAGTAACTACCTTTATTTATTATCAGTATTTTTTATTTTAATTAAAAAAAATTAAACAGAAAAAACTAATCATATATTAATACATGTCAAAATTATATTTTTTTTATTTTAATTTAAAAAAAAATTAAATAGAAAAAACTAATCATACATTAATATATACATGTCAAAATTATATAATGGGAATAATAGTTTCTGAAAAAAATTTCATTAAAAGGGAATAAAATCCTCCCATGCTGAAATTTCACATTATCATATTATATTGAAATTTTATATATATATATATCTATCTCTCTCATCTTAATATTAAATAAGTAGAGTTATATAAAAGTTGTGAATATTTATGAAGAGAAATAATTAAATATAAAATTTCTGTGTGACATAATTATACGAAATTTTAACATGAAAAGATAATACATGTTAAAGAGATATTGGGTTGACTTAGTTTATGTAATGGTGCAGGTGCCACCAAGACCATACACATATATGCCATTTGGAAATGGAGTCCACTCTTGTCCCGGTAGTGAGCTGGCTAAGCTTGAGGTTCTTGTCCTCCTCCACCATCTCACCCTTTCATACAGGTAAATTTTCTCTATGATATATATTATGTGTAAGATCATTATAATATACAAGTTAAGGTTAGCTGCTATAAGATAAATATATAGTTGTCATAGCATGAGCAAATGATGATGAAAACAAATCTTATAACTTATCTTTCACTTTAATTAGTAGGCATAAATATTTTGGCCCATTATATAACACTTTCCCTTTTATATAAGTCCATATATATATATATATAATTAATATATATGGATGATGGATCTTGCATGAACTTTTTGCAAAATTAGTTTGTCTCCTACTCAAGATCCGTCAATTGACCATTAGAAGATTTTGATTGATAATGGTGGTCCTAATTAGCCTAGTGGTGTTCCTTAAGATGTGGAAGTGGTCCTTATAATGAATGTAGGGTACCAATGTTAATTCATCCTATAGCAAGTGAACAAGTGAGTAGCTAGGGATCTCATCAATATCAATATATAATAACCTATTTCATAGCTATACGTGGCAAACATGCATGATATATTGTCGCCAAACGTTTTCATAAGACCATTGCACATGTAATTTGCTAAGTTGTTATCTCCCTCGCTAGAGACCTTGTCTTGCTATTCAAGAGTTAAATGCATAGTCTTTCTCTCTGTTCTAGCTCCCCTATTTATAAATAATATTTTATATAAATAATATTATTTTTAATAAATATATAAATATTTTTAAGTAATATTATTTTTAATAAACATATAAATATTTTATATATAATAAATAAATAGTATAATAATATATAATTTTTTAATTTCTCTTGTTGGCCTATTTAGAGACAGACTTATTATCCTATCTAAACGTATATGTTAGTGACATATTTACATTATAAAAAAAGTAAGTTTATTAGTTTGTAAGCGCACTGACAAATTTAGAGATAGATTAACCTATTTAAATGTCATAATATGAAATAGGCTTTTAAACAAACTAATAATAGGCCAAACCAGTCTTTGAAACAGGCCAAGCCAGGTTTGGGCCACAAAAATATAATGCAAGCCGGCTTGGACCCTGCAAAGCCTAACTTGACTCGGCCTACTTCCACCCCTAACTACTATAAATTACTCTATTAATCAAAAACAAATTAATCTATTAGTTCCATAAATTACTCTTTAATTAAAGGAAACGTAATTTCTATTTTTAATGTTTGTATATAATTTATTCAAAATCATTAGGTTTTATGTGTTAGGATAGTAAAAGATTTAAATGTTAAATAATAGGAATTTTTTAACAAACATTGAAGAAAATTTTAATATTTCTTTTATGTTTAATTTATTATTTATAATTCTTCTCGAACTTGACTCTTTTTTTTATTTATCACTCACAATTTATATTACAATTTTAAAAATTCTAAAATTCTCCATCTAACATACAATTAAAGATATGATAAACATTATTTGGTCCTTTAAACAATTTTATTATATGCAGTCTCTTAATTATACAATGTAATATTAATTTGGTATTTAAAAACTAATATTACTTAGTTTCATTAATCATAAAAAAATATATTCAATTTTAATTCTTTAACTATATAATTTATAAATTAAATTAATTTGATGTATAAATCTTGTTCTTGTCGTTAATACACAGAAAGATCACTTTAATATTGTTTTTAATTTATTTATAAAGAACTATTTTTTTGTATAAAATTTAAAATAATTAAAATGATAATACTTATATTTTTTTAAAAAATAATAAGTATTTACTTAAAAGGAAAAAAGCCTTCTCTTATTGTAGCCACTTAATCCATGAATGGGACTTTACACTGATCCCTGTTTCGGCCAATCAAGATTAATTGTCCTTTAGTTTCACAAGAAAACTTGGTCCAAAATTACTCAAAACTTCACACTCGTAGGACCCTCTCAATCATGAAATTGTACGATAAATAAAGTAGACATAAGCTTTTTCTTTTCAATATCCCAACTCCCAACAACAAATAAATTTAATTAGTAATAAGTTATCAAAGTTACATATACTAGTAAGCTTCATATGCATCAAATATTTAGATTTTGTAATATATATATTAAATTTAAATTGTTAGGTCATGTTCAAAACTAAATTTCCTACAAAGTTTAAAATCATTATCTAAATGCATTCGTTTGATTCACAACAAAATTAATCTATGTAATTTGTCATGCATGGATCCTCTTCAGTCTCTCAATCTGGCTCTAAGTTAATATTGATTTTTTAATATTTTAATTTATATATAAAACAAATATTTTGAATGATTGAGATTGTATCCAGTTTTGTTTGAATCGGAGAAGATCCTAATCCTAATTTGCCAGCTCTTGATCAATGCATGTGGATTGGTGTGGCTCTGAAAACCAAGACAAACTCTCATGATGTTAGCAGTCAAATTTCAAAAGAATAAGTTTTACTCGACACCACACGTAGCTGTAGCACTATAACTATTACACACCACATCACCATATATATATATCACCTTGTCCTCATCACATATATTAATTTGAACGTGACCCTGACCCACCAACGTATACGTACTCAGTTTTTGCTCTTACATACTACTATCATCAAAATACTACCGTGACTGCTGAGGAGAATGTCATAATTATGTGATTTAACAAGTTATAGATTTTATGTATTTGATTTCACGATAAAACTAATTAAACTCCAGCCTTAATTTTTCAACGCAATATTTTTAACAATAAATATGAATTTATCACATTTTAATATTAAATCAAATACGCTATTTGTCAATGGATCGAGTTAATATGTGATGAAAGGAAAATGGTTATTATATAATCAGATTAAAAAACATTATTATTGTTAGGAGTTTAATTATATATTATATATTGTGTGTAAAAATTTTATATATTGACATTAGATAATGTATTGATACATCATTTAAAATAATGCATGACCATCTCATATATTATTAAATATTTAAATGATATGATAATATATAATTAGATGATAACATGTAAAAAAATTTACACTAATAATGTATAATTATTAAATTTTTATTGTAAGCTCATTTGATTTATAGTTTGATAAAATAATAATATAGAATTATGAAATATGTTGAATGAAAGTAATTTAAAATTAATTAATTTAAAATTGATTATTCCTAACTAACAATCAAACGGACACATAAATGTTGGACAATGTTTATCCGACTAGTTAATTTTTAGATTTAAATTAGACTCAATATAATGTTTAATAAAATGGTATCAGAGTGTATTTTAAATTCATTATCAGACAATTCACTAATTATATCCCGTTTAATAATCTTCACATTAATATATATGAAGTTTGGACAATTATATTCACCTAACAAATTAATTTTTTAATGTTGAGTTAGCGCCAATCAAAATCTAAGAATTATAAAATATTAGTTTTCAATTTGTGAAAAATGTCAAATTTTCAAACTGATTTTGTCAAATTTGTACTCATCCATATATATTTGATGGTTGATTTAGGTGGCAAGTTGTGGGAAATGAAGATGGAATACAGTACGGTCCTTTTCCTGTGCCCAAAAATGGATTACCAGTAAAGATAACCAAGAGGCAGTGGAACTAACTAGTAGTAGATATTTTACTTGAAAGTTTCAAAATTCAATTCAGACCCGTGGAGAGGTTGGAGAAATTAATTCAGAACATGCTAAGAAAGTGGGGCCAGAGCAATTTGTTCCCTGTCAGGATAATCTATCATTTTCTTAATTTTCTTTTTCTTTTCTTTCGATGTAGAGATTCCATTCCCATTTATAGGCCTTGGATTGGATGAGACGAATCTCTAGCTCCCATTGGCTATGGTTACGCTCTGCATGGTCAATATCCGTGTAAACTGTAAACATTATGCTGGTGCAGAAAAAAAAATGTACTTGTAATTAATTAATGTGAATGCTGCATAACTAAATTAATTTGACATGTAGTAATAACTCTTGGAAAACATTTTCTTATAGTGTTTGATTGGTTTAAATTTCCAACATTATAGAATCGATTCATAATTTTAAATCATTTTCATCTCACATACTTAATTCAAACTATAAAGCAAATAGGCACTTAAACACTTAACTAATTGGATTATAGTGCCTAAAAATTCTTATTGGTCTTGAATCTGTGTGGATTTGAGAATCAGTGTTATATTGAATCAATATGGTTATAGATAAAAAGATTTAACTCCTCTAAAGCAAATAAAACACAAATATTATTATTGTAAAATCAATAATTGAGATTTTGGAAATTTTATAGGTTTTTTATTAACAAAAGAAAAATTTATTAAGGGTATATATTGATAAGGTTAATAAATTAATCTCTAATTTATTTGACTAATTTATAAGTTAGTTGGACTAACATAAAAGTATCTGGTGAGTAATGTATATAAAACAAATTTATTTTAATAGTTTCTAACTTATAAGATAAAAGCTAGTAATTATTTGTTTTTATTCTTCATATTTTATTACACTTCTTCAAACCTCCTTCACCCTTTTTTTTTTTTATCTTTTTTTGACGTTATAAATATAAACCCTCTCTTTCAATCTCTTTGCCCTATTGATTGGATATATTTATATTCTAATATTTATTTTAATTTTTAACAAAATATTTTATCATTAAAAAAATATAAATTTATAAAAAATACTAAAATTATAATTATCTAATAATATATTTTTTTAAGAAATAAAAATATAGTTTATATAATAAATTTTATATAAATATGTTATTTTATATTGGGAAAAGTATGTTTTTCGTCCCTGTAGTTTCGGTCAACTTGGGTTTTCATCCCTATACTTTAAATCCTTGGTTTTTTGTCCCTGTACTTTCTAAACCCCTAAACATTTGCTCATGTCATTAGTTTGGACCATTAAACCTGTGACGTATTAATTACCTAGCATGCCACGTGTTAATTGCCTAGCATGCCACGTCACAGGTTTAACGGTCCAAACTAACGGCAGGGACTAATGTTTAGGGGTTTAGAAAGTACAGGGACAAAAAACCAAGGATTTAAAATATAGGGACGAAAACCCAAGTTGACCGAAACTACAGGGACGAAGAAACATATTTTTCCTTTTTATATTTATCAACTAGCTTATCAGTTAATTATATCAATATATTTCTAATTCAACAAACTACTTTCCCCTATCCTTTTTGAGAACTTTATTTTGGTTCTTTATAAGACCCTTTACAATTTTAGAAGCATTTATTAGTTTTTACTATCTTTACCCTTAATAACTAATGGACCTTTGTAGTTTTTAAGAGTTGGTTAATGTGAAAAATTGAATAAAGTTTAATTTTAAATAGGGATAAATTTGGTATTATAGGAGATTTTTTTAAAAAAAAATTAATGCATTAAAATATATATTATATGTGTGTTTGAATCAAAAAGAATTTTATAAACAGAATTGGAGGGAATAACTTAATTATAAGTTAGAAGCTTATCAACTAATTAATAGCAAGCTCATATAAGCTTGTTGGAAAACAGGAAAACACTAAAAGGGAGGGTTGAATTAGTGTTTCAATGGAAACTTTTTTGTTTCAAATATTTTGAAGGTTTAGCTTCTGAAAATCTTCAGATGATAAGTATCAGTCTGAAGGTTTTGATTATCTTCTGAAAAGCTCTCAGATAAAGAAGATTATAAACTTGACTTGATTCAGATAATAAGTTTTCACTTGAATATACCTTTTTCAAACCCCTTGTTAGAATAAAAAAAAAGAATTGAAATAGCTAAAGGGATAGAGAAAACTTAGCCAAGAATTTATCCCGGTTCACTCACAATCACCGTGAGCTACGCCCAGTCCCAGGGCAAAACCAGCACCTGGATTTCCACTATTCTTGTAAGAATACAAGTATTCTTTTCTTTCAAGCCTCTTCAGGCTCTACAACAAGTATTGTTTCTTTCACCAGGCCTCTTTAGGCTTTCAAACAAGTATTGTTTCTTTCACCAAACCTCTTCAGGCTTTCAGACACTTATCCAAGTGTAACCCGAGTATTCTTTCAAATAGAAAGCCTCTCCAGGCTTAACAACCCAAACTGTTCTAAGTTTAAACAAGAGAGGGATTTAGTTCACTATCTTCAGATGATAGCTACGAATTAGAGAGTACAAAATAACTGAGACTTTCTCAGAATATGAAAGTGAGTAATTGTACAAAAAATATCAGAGTTTGATTTTTGCAGCGTGTAGTTTCTTTTGATTGATAATGCTTCTCTATTTCTTCAATTCTTCATGAGACATATTTATAGTCTCCAAGGGATAAATGCCCGTTACCAAATAGCATTTAATGCATTCAGAATACGTTTGACACAGCTCTGTTCAAAGCAATCTGAGTAGAAGCAGGTGCAGCAGGTCTGCGCACACAAAGCAATCTGGCAGGAGTAGCAACGTTGCAGACTTTCCTTAAATGTGCTAAACATTTGAACAAGGAAGAAAAACAACACTGACTCTTATGCTGAAGTAGGCAAGATCTTGATTTGAACATTCCTCGTACTCAGCAACGTCTTCCAAGGTCAAACCATTGTCCTGAAGACTTCATCTTTCAGATGTAAGAGATGCTTTGGATGCACTTCTTTTCTTTCAAGGATAAGCGCTCTTCAGACGATGTTTGATCTTCAGACGATCTGAAGCTTCACACTTTTTATGATCTGAAACAAAGCAGAATATTGTGAAAGTATGTTGCCACAAATCCATCTGAATTTTTATATTTGTTCATTAAAACACTTTAAAAGGGAATGAGACTCAAAGTACTTAAGTATATAAATTTTGAGACTCAACAAAGCTAATTCGCCAAATATAACTTAAATATGATATAAGAGATATCTCAACCCGTCTAACATTAAATCAGATTAAGAACAATAAAACAAACAAATAATAAGATTAGAAAACTACTCAGAAGCTCTCATCAAGATCTAAGTTTAATATATAAGCTTTAAAACTTTCTTGGAACAACATTATAATGTGGAAAACGATATATTATATATGTGTATATATAGTTGGTCCAACTCCAGGTCTCTTTATTTATTATATAAATATATCCATGTGTTTTACTACTATTAGTTAATTTTTTTAAATTTATATTTTATTTTAATGTACCTTTCTCACTCCCGGAAAGTCAAATTCTTGGATAAGGTATGGTATAAAAGGATTTATTGGCAAATAACCTATGCAGAAACTAGATTAGGTAGACCCACATAATGTTCACACCACAAAGCAGCAAGGGAGTCTACCCCTCTGTTTGGATATAAAAAGAAAATGAGAGGAAAGAAGATAAAAAGAAAGAAAATAAAGAAAAATTGAGTAGATTTTATGTATTGTTTGGATTGGTTGAAAATGAAGAGAAAATAAGGAGAAAGAAAAGTACTATTATAAATATAATTACCCTTTTATCCTTGTATATATTTATTAAATCTATAGTATACTAAATCATTAATAATTTAAACTATAAAATGTATTAATAATAATAAAAGATTAACAATTATTCAATTTAAAATGCATTAAATATAACTAATCTTTAAACTCAATTGATGTGATGAAAGTACTGTTCCTTCAACGTGGTGCAGGAGCTCATAAAAATCAAGTAAAAGAGACAAGGGCTTTTTCGTCATTTAGCTGATACATACCTTCTTAGTTGAGTTTTCTTCACACATGAGTGCAGAAAACTTTTTGGTGTGGGCCTCATAAAATTTTTTCTTTCCACTGCACTTTTATCTCATTCCAAACCAAAGAAAACTCACTAATCCACTCATTTTCTTTCCTTACGTTTTCTTTCCCTTGATTTTCATCAATACCAAACAATACATACATGTTTTATAAGTAGCTTGGTGATTATAACAGGATTTTATTATTGGGGTTATTGGAATAAAATATTATTTTTAGTTTTTTAATAAGATTTTTTGAGAATTTTATTTTATTTTTTAAAATCATTTATAAAATTTTAGAAGTATTTATTTATTTTTTTTCATTTTAACTCTTTATAATTATTGAATCTTTATAATTTTTTAGTTTTAATTACTGTGTAGAGTTAAATAGAGTACATTAATTTGACTTAAAATCGGGGTAAACTATGAATTTTTTAAAAACTTATATATCAAAGCATCTTTTCTTAATATTTTTAGGATTAAATAATTCTTAAAAATTATAATAAAAAATATTAGATAGTTTTAAATAATATTTTTTTTTTAAATAAAACTCTGCATTCTTTCATAATATTAAAATTTTCTATTAATGTATCAACAGTGAACTTTTCAACAATTTCATTTTGAATGACTGATACTATTCTTCAATATTTTAAACCAACATCTCAATCAAATATTGGCAGCACTTGAAAAGAGAATATTATATTATAATAAATTAAATGAAATCAAGATAAGGATTCTTTTTCTTATTTATCACTTAATCCTAAAAAATAATTTGAAATCAAATAAAATAACTTTTTAGATCCTATTTTTCTCTTTTAACCCTAAACACAATCTTTAAAATAAATTGAAATCTCAAGATAAAGAATTTTTTTATTTTAATTTTATCATCTAATTCTAAAAGAGAAACTCAAATCAAATAAAAAAAATTCTTATTCTTTTCAGGTTTTTATTTTTTATCATGAGTTTTAGTGTCACCTTATTAGCTCCTAAAAGGAAAAATAATTAATATAAAAAAGAAAATAAGAAAAGGTTGAATTTAATTTTCTAAAAAGTATAAAAATAAGTAGCAAAAGAATAATAAAAAGGTAATATTACAAAATTTATAAAATATTTGGGGATCGTTAATAAAATCTTTTATGTGAAATTTATATAATTAATAAAAAATTAAAAAATTTTGGTGGGACTTGCCCCAACACCCTTTTGATTTTTTTTTTTTTTGTGAATAAAGAGTATCATGCTATATAATCCATTTTCAGGTATATATGGAGATCACCATAGTGAGTTTTACCTTTTTCAACAAAGCTTTTTTTTCCATATACACAATCAATAATCGAACCCTTATCAACATGCTTAAATGACCCATTTATTTGTTAACTCTACCAGACTTTCTTGGTACTTGACCCTTTAATTTGCTACGTCCATTCACACAGGTTTAAAGTTATTTCTTTTTGGTTAAAGGGTTAACGTAATGCCGTTTGATTTACAGTTGAGTAAAATTGATACTGAAATTAATGATTAGAAATGAATGATGTACATTTTACGAAACACATTAGTTAATGGAGGGTGGAATTAATTCTATATTGTAGCTAACTATATATAAATCAAATTAACAAGCGCCAAAGCAATAGCTTTTTTTATTAAAAAATACATATATGAAACAACTTATTTGATTCCATGAGTACACGTGGCCAGTGTTTGAGCACCCAAAAGCAGCCTGCGTGGCTAACTTACCATGTCGTAAAAGGATTTGTTGCATGTGGAGTTCCCACAAAAGTTAACCTATTAAAATGATGGGGGGAAATCTTAGTCTTGTTTAACGAGAAATCAATTCTCCACATACGTATTGTATGGACACAAATCATCTTCCAATTATTTTCTGATAAGATGGTATGCTCTGTCTCATACTAACATTCATGATAAGCTATGGAAGATCCATGATTTTCACACAACCTCGACCCTTTGCATTTTCATTTATTTTGTGGATCTTCAAAAAACTTACTATTGACATATTCATTCAATCAAATCAATCTGTTATTGCATTAAGCAACATGCACTGTCTTCTCTTACAAAAATGCCAGGTTGTAACAAGGCAAAAGGAAGACATTATTATCTCTTCAGCAGTACAACTCTAATTTTTGGAGAGTAATGTCAAATACTCAATAACATGTTTGGATGCAATTATGTAAAAGAGTTTTTAGGTGAGATAAAAATAGAACGAATTAAAAAGGTTAAATGAATTTAATTTCTTTATAAGTTAAAATTAGTCTTTGTAGCTCATCTTATCCAACAGCTCTTCCATTTAACTTCTCCATAAGTAACTAATTTCAACTTATGGAGAAATTAAATTCATTTATTTTCTTTAATTCATTCTATTTATTTTTTCTCACCTAGAAGTTGTTTTGGAAAAATGTATCCAAATTGGTTCAATATATATCAAACTTATTTAATCAATCATCCAAAAAAAACTTATTTAATCAAGGACATGTTTTCTATATTTATACATCTCACCTTACATGTTCATTCCCTATATTATGAAACTACTTTCTATTGCATAGGGTCAAATGACTAGAAAATTTGGAATAATTCTAAATAAGGGCATGTCAAAGGATTAAAGTTTTAAGAGCTTCAAAAAGTTTTTCCATCTACATGCATGACATCTCGTTAAGCATCATTCTAAAAAATTCATATTCCTCAAACCACTAGGTTACACCATATTTAAATTCAACACAAATCACAGTAAACATCCAAAATCCATCTTTTCCTCACCCAGAGCTATAAATTAGGACTATATATCCAAAACCTATTCTTCTTAGAGCTGAAAAATTGTAAGAGCAATATGAACTCTACATGACAACCTTCACCATTTCATTCTTATTTTAAAATATAAGCAGGGCCTAACTTCAAGAACTATCTCATAACCATGTAACGGCCGGCCGGACTAATAATATGATCTCAAACTTTAACAATGAAAACTTCAGTTCGTCGTAGTAAATTGCACTACCTCTAGTCCATAAGCACAAAGCAACCTCAATCACTCTTACAACTATACTAATTTTATCTAAACATCCAAGCTTTCTACTACCCATTCCTGCTTAAAATCTATGTAGAAGTAGCTATCTTAGCATCTGAGAAATCCAAACAACCTATCTATAAATCTGAAATTTTGCTTATCCTTCTATTACCAAACATCAAGTACTAATTTATGGTGATCTAATAGGATTACCATCTTAATTAAGTCCTGACTTTATTAAAAACATGCACTTTAGTCTCTAAAATGCATGTGTTTTAATAAAGTGAAGAACTAAAATGCATGTTTTTTAATAAAATAAGGACTAAATTGCACGTTTTTAATAAAATCAGAGACTAAAATGTTATTTTAGTAAAGTCCGAGACAAAACTGCATCATCCCCCAAGAATTAGAAACTGATGTGCTAGTTTACTCTAATCTATTCATCCTTCTTTTACTCATGTCTCTTAAGCGCCTCTCTTTTCCTTTTTGTACCATCATATCACTATGCAATCACATAACTAAGCTAATTATCATTCCAACGACGAAAATATTCCACCCAAGAATGTACGCTAAACTCGCTCGCTACAACCACCAAGAGTTGAGATTTTTAGATTTAAGGCCTATAGGAAATAACTTCAAACACATCCCATTACTTTTGTATCCTCAGGGTAAGAACCTACCACTACGTTAACCCACTTCACCTACATAAATTACCATCCATCATTTGAACAAGAATAAAATGAAGTCAACACCTCACGCAACGTTAAATTCTAAATTGAATAGCATCGTAGTAGACAACAAAATGATGACAACTTTTCATTAAGCTCCTATCTTTTTTAAAGCAATGTTATAGTTAACTCTTATATTCACCATGTATCATACTAAAATCATAGTTCTAAATAAAATAATATTTTATCCACAAGTGAAAAGAAACAGCTTCTTCTATCCTCCTAAAGGTATCATATGTTTACCTACGACAAAGTTACAATTTTTGCGTCAAGGTATACCAATCTTCACAATCATGCAACCACAAGCTTTACCATATAAACAGTAATGTTATAGATCTCAAACTTCCACTTATCAAGTTTAAAATTAGAATTAAGAAGGGTTATACTACGCATATAGGCTATCCAAAGTTTTAAGTTTACTAAACATAGTCAACATTCAAGCTTAATTTCTCCTACATAAATCTAACAGGCAAACTCAAGATCTTATATTTAATAATGTATTAGATTTAAAGATGAGAAATTTCACAGTATAGACCACTTATTTATTTTTATTATGGCATCGGGATTAAACAAATCAATTGCTCAGACACTAATCACACACTTGCAAAACGGATTTTAATGGCTCAAATTATCTCTAACCATTACCTTGTACACAATTGACAGTATTGTTCAATCAACACTCACATCTGTAGGCTGTTGCACTTTATTCCATCAAGTATACATTATTGGGTTGATCTGTCCCAATAGCATGAAATCAAGATAGTTGAAAGCCTTAACTACCTTGCAGATCAACTCAAGACTACTAGACAATCCTAAGTCGGATCATTCTAAACAGACTCACATGGACTACTCTGAGCTATTTTTACTCATCCACGGACTCCTATCCTAACCCAAACTCACAGTCCAGTTGGACCGAACTACACTTATACCAATAACGTAACCCTAACTTCTTAGAGGTTCAAACAAATGGAATAAACTCTTTACCATAAGTTACCTCTAGTAAAAAGAAATGGGAAGTTTTTTTCCTTTACGTGGGAATCTCAATCCCAAATGAGACATTATAAAAATAATGGAATAGGAAAAACTCCTATATGATAGTTTATTATTGTGACGTAAACTCATAAATGACTATTTTATCAAGCTTAGATTTATTCTAAAACAAAAACATGACTTGAAATTGAAGTAAATATTGCAATCACAAGAAGGGGGTTGAATTGTGATTCCTTTTTGCTTTTTGCAATTTCTTCTAATATTTTCTTGCTCAAGTATTACTTGGTTAAATATTAGAAGCTTAATATCAATAAGGATATAGTTAATCAATAACAGTTTATAAGATGCAGAAAATATGGTTCACTTTGATGAAACCTTGGAGTATCACTTACTTAGGTATTAGATAAATTCCAAAATTGTTTTATACAGATTCTATGTTAAATAAGTCAGACAATATAAAGAAGGAAGGGAAGGAGAGAACACACACAAATTTATACTGGTTCACCTCTAATCTTTGTGGCTACATCCAGTCCCTGCACTTAGTAGGATTTTTCTTATGTCAACTTTGTTACACAAGCTTCTTGGGTACTCCTTACCACTAGTATTTTTCTGCAGCCTCTTCAGGCTCTCCACAATGTTCTTATGCAGCTTCTACAACCCAGACAACATACAGATATCTTCTGCAGTCTTCGTAGGATTCTCCTAGGTTTCTGTTTTCAAGTTCTATGGTTACAACAACTTGCAAAACAGAATAACTCTTCTCAAGAAGAACTAACACTTCCTAAGTTGTTCTTGAGAGCTTTACAGAAAATTGAAATAATAAGTACAGTAAATTAAGGCTCAAAATACAATTAGAGTATGCACAATAGCGGATTATTGAGCCAGAACTCTCCCTTTCTTTCTATCAGAGGTATTTTACTCAAAATCTAAGAGATTTGAGGAGAAAGAAAATATTCCAGAAGGTAGAGATGGTAATTTTAATGTAGTGTGCCTTTCTTCTGGTGTTGTGTCTCTCTAAATGAAGAGATGGCTTCCTTTTATAGGCAAAGGCAGATTTCTAGTCGTTGGGAAGTCTTGGGGAAGGTGCTGAGACTCCAGCTGTTAGAGAGGAGCTGTCCCTTTCATGTACAGTTGTCCCTTTCATGTAAAACTGTCCCTTGACTGGTCATATCTTCTAAAAGATGCTTCTTCCACAGATTTTAATTCCTTCTTTAAAACAGCCCTCTTTCTTTTGGAAAGGGTTTTTTGAGTCTTTTAAAGTTGAAGGAATACTTTTAGGATGGATCTAAGCAACTGCAGCACAAGGAAACTTAGAGAATATGAATTTACAGGAAATTGCATCTTCTGCAGGCTTCCTGACAGAGAATCTTCCTTCTAATATTCTGTCAGCATTCTATGTTGTTCTTCTGGATAGTTTCCTTTTACAATTCAATTTTGATTTGATATCCTTCTAACATTCTTGAATAAAATTCTTCTTTCTTTTTTGTTTGCTTCTTCTACAATGGTGATTCTCTTGGGAGTTTGACAGAATGTTTGTTATAATTTTTCTCAACGGTTTTCTTGTTTTCTTTTTATAATTATAGCACTTATAAAATATGAAAGCATCTTCTGATGATTTGCAGAATTACTCTTTGAGGAATGTTGAACTGTTTCTTCTGAACAAAGTCCTGTAAGAACATCAATAGGATCTTCTGGAATCTCCCTGTTTGTATCTTTTTAAGACAATCTCAAGTGAAATCATTTGCACCTTTTTTTAATCAGAATTATACTAAGTGAATTTTGAGAACTTGTCATTATGAAAACATCATTAGAGGATTCTTGGACCTTACAATCTCCCCCCTTTTTATGATGACAACTTCTCAAAATTTAGCTTGTATGATTCTGATTTTTGATAAAACATATCAAAGACTCCCCCTAAATTTATGCTTGGATTTCAGGAGATATGTATTTCAATGTGATATGTATTTAATCAATTTCAATAGATTTGAAAAACATGTGTATTTCAATGTACTTAATCAAATTAAGTTAATTATATTAATTCAAACAGTTTTACAGAATGATTTAGAGCAATTGATTCAAGTGGACGCTGCAAATAATATCAATTCATTTCCATGTGAATTTTCAGCAATACATATAATTGACATTGATAAAAAAGAAATTCATAAAAACAGAATTCACAGCCTATCAGTCAGCCTATATATCCCTACTACATTACTACTACTTCTCCCCCTTTGTCATCAATCAAAAAACAAGATAGCAGCATGCTTGAGGAGAAGCAGAATCATCATTTTCTACTTGGATGGAGAAGAATGGTCAGAAGATGATGAAGTAGTTGGCTGGAGAATGTTCTGAGGAGGTTGGAAAGGTACAAAAGGCATTGGAGGGGCCTGTGGTGCAATGGCAGGAAGCACAAAAGTGTTGAACCAGAACTGATGTTGAGTAAACCTCTCAATCATCTCATTAACAGAGTTCTGTAAGGTGTTCACATTTGAAAATAGCTTCTTGATGTCAGCCTTGATTTTTCTCACTTGCCTTTCAATAGAGTGAGAGTTGGATGGAGAAGGAATATTGGATGGGTCACCTATTACCTCAGTAGCATCAACAGCTTTTTCAGTGGGTGCAGGGGTAGGAATTTGTTGCCTTTCATGACTGAGCTGCTGGAGATAGGTCTCCATTGAGGAAAGATTGGCAGATATGGTTGGAATGTTATCTCTAAGAGGAACAGAAGAAGGAAGAGCAGAATCAATTATTGGGGAAGCAAGGAATTGATTCACCATATCAGTTGCAAATGTCCCTGCAGAGGGAACAGATTGAGCTTCACCCTTTGCATCTTCCTCTTCATCTTTCAGATGAAGTTCTTCTATTTTCTCAGAAGATTCACTTTTATTTTCCTTCTCCTCTAATTGAGCAGGAAAGACTTGAAGAATGGCTAAGGAAGTATCAAAAGATGGAGGTTCAGAATAGCTTTTTGCCAACATGGCCAAAGCATTTGCAGCCATCCCTTCTTCTGTTGTGTTCTCCATTTCTTCTACAGAAGCATTTCTTGCTTCTTCTTCATCAAGGTCTGCAGAAGCATTTTTCACCGGAGACACTTCTGGGGGAGCTTCTTCTTCTTCCTCTGGTTCATTCTCCTTCTCAACTCTGTCCTCAGAAGAAGCCTTTACTAGAGAGACTTCCTCTTCCTGGCCATTATCTTCCTCATAGATTAATGATGCAGGGGGCTCAATTTCTGGGGAATCCATTGTTACTTTTACAGAAGGACCAACTTCTGGCTCCTTAATTGATCTTTTTTCTTCTATAGAGATGACAGTCTCCTGCTGACCTCTTTTTCTTTTTCTACAGAAAGTTTGAAGCATTACCCTCTACTTCTTGGATCTTGGAGCACTGGGGCTTTCATCCTTCTTCATTTTTGTATCTTCAGAATCACTACTCATAAAGTTGGAGGGATCTATCTTGGCAATGTGCATTTTCCTCACATTACTCCTATCAAAATAGGCATATTCTTCATAGCTTCTTCTCCAACAAATGAGACTTGGTGATGCTTGAATAAAATGGTTAGAAGCATACCATAGGGTAGACTAGCATAGGACCTAATTGGGTTGGCAGCAGAAATCATGGTTCTAAGAATTAAATAGGCAAGGGAAACAAGTTTACCAGTAAGAAGATGATATAGGACAAACAGGTCTTGGTCTGAAACCTTCTCCAAAGTGCCACCTCTAGGAAGAATTGAGTAGCAGCACATCTTGTGAAACAATCTGCAAATTGAGGTCAGCCTACTGGACAAGAGTTTTGAATCATGTTGGCTAAGAACATTGTGAACAACTCCTTCTTTGGTGATGCCTGTAGAAGCATACCATTGCTCATCATAGAGATGGATTGGGCAGTGAGGAAGTCCTAAAGCTTCTTCTATTGACTCAGGGGTTAGACTAATAGTGGAACCCTTAAGGTCAACCACTAAGGAGTTTCCATAACTCCTGTATTCACTTGCAGAGGCATAGAATGCCTTGACTAATTTAGGAAATACAACTTCTTTGATAAGCAGAAAATCTCCCCACCCTTGCTTCTTAAGAAAGTGAGATTTGCATCCCAACCTTCCTTTTTAACTTCATTTAATAGAAAGATTTTTCCTGGGATAATGGTCTTCCATTCCCATCTTTCATAGAAGATTTTTAGAAGCTCTTTGTTGAGGAATAAGTCTTCATTTGCATCAGATTCATCTTCTGATGGATCACTCTCATAAGAGCATTCTTTCCTTTTTGATGATTTCTCTATCAGAGGACTTGTTTTTCTCTTCATTGAACTTTCTTCAGAGGAACTACTGGTTGAGGCATCTATTCTAATGGATTTGTCTTCCTTGGTTCCCTCATTATTGCTGCATTTAGCAACCCCAACCCTTATTCTATTTGACCTTCTAACTCGAACTACAGAGGCAGAATCAGTGCTCTATGCTCTTGAAGAGGAAGGAGCAGTGGAAGAGGATGGTTTGCGAGTTGGAGATGCAGGTCTAGGAGAGGGTGGTTTGACAGACAGAGGTTGAACTTCAAGGACCTCTGTATGTGGAACAATCTGCATTTATGGTTGCGAGGGACCTTCATGACCGCTATAGGAACACTCAGATGCAGTGGGAGATGAAGCATTCTTCCTGTTGGCAATAGACTTGATTCTCATGATTGAATTTCAAAGAGAATGGAAAACAGAGGGTCTAAGAATATTGAAAGGAGTTGATTAATAAAGCTTAAAGATGGGTCTCTCTGATATGTGAGGGATAAAGAGTGAGTGAGTGAAGCATTCCTTGCTGAAGTGGGTTTCTAATATTCATCCCTAACTAGTCGTTTGAGAGACAGGAAGAGAGAGAGAGAGATGAAGTGTGCACAGTAATTTAGGAAAATAGTTTTTTGCTTCCAACGGTCAGAAAAGTTTTTTCTGTTTTTGTGCAATTAAATTTCCTTTCCTCAGCATAAGACAAAAAGTCTCTTTTTGTAGACTTCACTTTGTAGCTAAGCTGAATGAGTTGAGTCCCTTTCAAGGTTGTCTCCTCATTAAAAATCATTTCTTAATCAAATGACTTTATTTGGTTTTGTGGGATGGACAATGACCCTTCCTAGGATTTTGGAAGAAGAGAACTGTTCTGACAAGTCAGAACTGGAAATGTTGTTGATTCCTTATTTCTCCAGAAGATGCAATTCCTTCTCCAAAAGAAGTGAACTCCCTGATAGTTCCAGAAGAAGGAATATTTCCTTCTAAATAATTCATAGATTTTCTGATGAATTTAGCTTAATCATATGTAGTTTTTCTCTTATGAAATTGAATCTATCTTCTACAAGTTGTTTAGTGAAGATGTCAGCAATCTGCATTTTTGTTTCAATAAAATTTAGTTCAATTTCATTTTTCTAAACATGATTTCTTATAAAATGATGTTTTATGTCAATATGCTTTGATCTGGAATGCTGAATTGGATTCTTGGACAAATTAATGGCACTTGTATTGTCATAGAAGATAGGAAATTAGAGTACCTCATACTGTAATCTTCCATTTGATGTTTTATCCAGAGAATCTGAAAGCAGAAACTTGCAGCCGATACATATTCAACTTCTATAGTGGATAGTGCAATTGTAGGTTGCTTTTTACAAGACCATGGGATGAGTGATTCTCCTAGGAATTGACATCCACCACTTGTGTTTTTTCTATCCATTCTATCTCCAGCATAATCAACATCACAATATCCTATAAGATCAAAGCTAGAGCCCTTCTTGAACCAAAGACCAAGATCAGTAGTTCCAGCATGATATCTAAAAATCCTTTTTACTGCAGTTATATGTGATTCCTTTGGAGAGGATTTAAATCTAGCACATAATCCTACAGAGAATAAGATATCTGATCTACTTGTTGTTAAATATAATAAGGATCTTATCATTCCTCTATATTCCTTTTCATAAACTGGTTTTCCATTTACATCTAAATCTAAGATTGAAGAAGGATTCATAAGAGTGGACTTAGGTTTTGCATTTTCCATTTGAAATCTTTTTAAAAGATCCTTCGTAAATTTGTCTTGGAAAATGAAGACTCCAGGTTCTTCTTGTCTAATTTGAAGACCCAAGAAGAACTTGAGCTCTCATATTAGACTCATTTCAAATTCTCTTTTCATTAATTCAGAAAATTCTTGACACATTTTTTTATTTGAAGAACCAAAAATGTTGTAATCAACATAGATCTGAACAATTAAAAGATCCTTCTTGGATGATTTTTTAAATAAAGTTTTATCAAATTTTCCTCTTGAAAAATCATGTTTCAGTAAAAAATTGCTTAATCTTTCATACCAAGCCCTAGGTGCTTGCTTGAGACCATATAGGGCTTTGGTTAGTTTAAAAACATGATTTGGATGTTTTGGATTTGCAAAACCAGGAGGTTGGTGTACATACACTTCCTCATTAATGTAACCATTTAGAAAAGCACTTTTCATATCCATTTGATATAATTTGAATTTTTTATATGCAGCAAATGCAAGTAGAATTCTAATGGCTTCTAACCTTGCTACTGGTACAAAAGTTTCATCAAAGTTAATACCTTCCTGTTGATTATATCCTTGAGCAACTAGTCTTGCTTTATTTTTTTTACTTTACCTTCTTCATTCATCTTATTTCTGAAAACTCATTTTGTTCCAATGATTGTATGATCTTATGGAGGAGAGACAAGGGTCCAGACTTTATTTTTCTTAAACTGATCTAGCTCTTCTTTCATGGCTTCTATCCATGAATCATCTTCAAGAGCTTCATTGATGTTTTTGGGCTCAATTTGAGATAACAGTGATGTACTGTCATCATTTCTTCTGGATTGAGATCAAGTTTTGACACCTTCTAAGGTGCTCCCAATAATCTGCTCATGGGGATGAGCTGTGACTAATTTCCAGCTTTTAGAAATACTTTCTCTGTCATGTTTTTTAGGGTTATTCAGAACATTTGATTCTTGCAAAGAAATATACCTTTTTCAGACTTAGCATCAAATTTTTCAAGATTTTCCTTATTGTTTAGAATATAACAATCACATCCAAATATATGAAAATAAGAGATGTTGGACTTTCTTCCTTTCCACAATTCATATGGAGTCTTATTCAAAATGCTTCTGATAGTAACTCTATTTAGAATATAACAAGATATGGCAACTGCTTCTGCCCAAAAATGCTTTTGAATTCCACTATCACTTAAAAGTGTTCTAGCCATTTCTTGAAGTGTTCTATTTTTTCTTTCTACAAGTTGAGGAGTTCTAGGACAAGAAAAGTTGTGGGAAATTCCATTCTCATCAAAAAAATGTTTTAAAAGAGTAGTTTTCACATTCCCCTCCATGATCACTTCTAACAAAAGCAATTTGTTGACCACATTCATTTTAAATCTTCTTAGAAAAAGTTTTGAAGGTATCAAAAGACTCATCCTTTGTGGTAAGGAATAATACCCATGTGAATCTTGAGTAATCATCCACTATAACAAGTCCATATCTTTTTCCTCCTAAGCTAGAGGTTTTAGTAGGACCAAATAAATCAATATATAATAGTTCTAATATTCTTTTAGTAGATACTACATTTTTAGGATGAAAGCTTGAGTGTGTTTGTTTGCCTTTTACACATGCATCACATACTTTATCTTTATCAAATTTGATTTTTGGTAGACCTTTAACTAATTCTAGCTTTGAAAGTTTTGAAATAGTTTTCATATTTAGGTGGTCTATCTTCCTATGCCAAATCCATTTGTCATTTTCAAAAGAAGCAAAGCATGTTAGATTAGATAGTTCTTCTAAGCATATGCTATACAGATTTTTACTTCTTATTCCAGAAAACAATATTTTCTTGGTGGTTGACTTTCTAATTTCATAAACTTTTGGTTGAAACATAACTTCATAGCCACTATCACATAATTGACTTATGCTAAGAAGATTGTGTTTTAAACTTTTCACATAATAAACATTGTTAATTTGAGCAGAATTTGTCATACCTACCTTGCCAATTCCTTTGATGTGAGCTTTGTTGTTGTCTCCAAAAGTAACTGTTCCTCCTTCTATTTTGTGAAGCTGGATGAATTTGCTTTTGTCCCCAGTCATATGTCTTGAGCAGCCACTGTCCAAGAACCATTGCCCTTTCTTCTTGAAGGTTTTTACGTGATCATGTATCAAAAGTCAATAAAGATTTAGGTACCCAAATTCTGTTGGGTCCTGATTGGTTAGATACCTTTCTTTTGAAGCTTCCTCTTTTCTTGTAACAATTTTGAATAATATGTCCAATTTTGTTACACCAAGAACATTTAGGAAGTTGCATGTTGGCTGGAACAAACATGTTTTTGTATATTTTTGGCTTTTTAGGTTGATTGTATCCTAGACCAGTTTTATCAAACATTCCCTTTTGATTTCTAATAAGTTTTTCTACATTGTTAGTTCCTTTTACAAAATTGCTTAGGTCTTGCTATAATTCGTTCACTTTAGTTTTTAGTGAATTATTTTCTTTCTGAAGTAAGTCATTTTTAACACTAATTTCTTCAGAAGGTTTTGCTCTGTGTGATTTTAGTTCAAAAAGTTTGAAATGAGATTGTTGTAGACAATGGTTTGTCTTAAACAGTTTCTCATTGTCACTTTTTAGTTTTTCATTTTCTTCTTGTGTTTTAGTCAATTGAGCTTTAGGTAATGCACATTTTTGAGCTAGTGTGTGTGAGTCAGATAATAAATTTTCAAAAACATCTTCTAATTCCCTATAGGTAGGAGAGTTAGAATCAAATACCTCTTCTTCTTCCTTTCCTGCCATAAGGCATAGATTTGCAGTCTCTTCCTCTGTATCTTCTTCTGAAGAATTGTCTGAGTCATCCATGTTGCCACCATTGCCTTTTTCTTCTTCTGAAGGTTCTTAGGATCCTTCTATAGTTGGGGACAGTCAGCTTTCATATGTTCTGGTTTGTTGCATTCAAAACATATGATCCGTGCTTTGGATCCATCAGACTTTTGTCCTTCCTTTTTGAAGTTGAAGTATCTTTTTCCTTTACCTTTTCTTCTCAGCATTCTCTAAATTCTTTTGGAAATGAAGGCAAGTTCATAATCATTTCCATAAGCGGATTCTTCATCTTTATTTTCCCTTTCTTCTAGAGAATTCATGTTTGTGCTAGCCCCTTCTGAAGTGCTAGCTTTTAATGCTATTGTTTTGTTTCTTCTTGGAGGTAATTCATCCATGAGTTCTTGCTCATGAAATTTCAATGATCCAAGAAGCTCATCTAATTTTAAAACAGAAAGGTCTTTAGCTTCCTGAATTGTTGTTACCTTGGTCTCCAAATTTTTGGAAGACTCCTAAGTATTTTTCTTACTTGTTCTCGGTTTGTGTAGCTTTTACCAAGAGATTTTAAGTCATTAATAATGATTGTGAATCTATTGAACATTTCATCAATTGACTCATGCTCAGGCATATTAAACATTTCATATTGATGAATCAAAATGTTTATCTTTGATTCTTTCACCTAATCAGTTCCTTCATGAGCAATTTTGAGAGTATCCTAGATTTCTTTGGCAGTAGCAAATCCAACCACTTTGTCATATTCTCCTCTGCTAAGAGCACTAGGGATGGCAAAACGGGCTTGGCCCGATGGGCCAGCCCGTCCAGGCCCGTCAATTTTATAGGGCTCGGCTGGGGACTTCCAACCCATTGGCCCGTCTAGCCCATCCCATCCTGACCCGTTAAAAATGAGCTGGAGGAATATAAGGGTCGGGCCAGCCCGTTGGGCTGCTTTTTTTTTAAAAAAAATCTGAAAGTGGGTCGCTGGGCGCTGAGCTGGGGCACTAATAAAAAACTTTTTTTTTAGGGTTCCCTTCTAATTTCTCCCCTTTCATTCTTCAATTCATTGTTCAAGCAACATCAGTTTAGAGAGAAACACACACAGCGCCGCTCCGCTCCCTCCCTCCCCACTCTGTCTCCGCAGCACTGTAGCAGCAGCAAGTGCGCCTCCGTTGTTACATGTCAATCCCATCACTACATATGCACTTATATATCATAATCCTCAATTAATCCTTCCGCCCCTTTATAATACTTCACATATGCAGTTAGCACTTGACCAATAGAAAGCCAAATTAAGAGATTAAAGATCGATCGAAGATGAGTCAAGAGCAGCCTCAGAGGCCACAAGAGGAAAAATGCATCAAATATGGAGATGTATTCAACGTGCAGGATGATTTAGGATTCAAGACGGTGATGCCCGTTAATGCAAAGATAATGCAAAAGGCAGAGAATGCAGTGGTTGGGAAGACACAAAAGGGTGGCGCGCGCCGCTGTCATGTAATCGGCGATAATGAAAAACGAGAGACATGGAGTTGTGAGGCATAACGATACAAGTAAAAGAAAAGCTCAAAACAAGTTCATTCAGGTGATTTTTGCAGCAATAAGAACAAAAAACTTCCGTTGCAAGAAATATATTACCAATAAACTCGTAAGTCATGGACAATAAGGAGCAAAGTCCAACAAACGAAATTTAATAACTCTTAATATGAAATAAATAAATAATTTACATGTTATTTTCTCCAGAAGAGTGATATACTAAAATCAGGAGCAGTACCACATGCCAAATAATCATTGTAGAGATGCAGAGTAGTTTTAAGAAAATAAAACTAAAACTAAAGGTAGTTAAAGAAGTTTTATAATTGTTTTTGGTGGGCCAACCCGATTATCCCATCTCAATCCATCCTAATTTGACAAAAAAAATCACTTCGTTATAAGGGCTGGCCCGTTCAGCCCGCTCAAATATGGGCTGGGCTGACATTTTTCGTCCATTTTTCATTTAGGGCCAGCCCGTCCCGTTTTTTGATGGGCTGATCGAAGGCCGGGCCAGCCTGTTTTGCCACCCCTAAAGAGCACACAATGGGAAGAATATGGCTTTTGAATTTAGAAGATATTTCTGCTTATCTTCTAAAGTCCATTCTTCTTTTGGTTTTGATTGTGCAGGTTCTTCCTCAATTACTGTTTCTTCTTCTTTTGGCTGTGCCAAAACTCTGGTCCTTTTTATAACATGGATGAAGTTTCCTTTTTCAAAAATATCCCAAAGATCAATATCTTGGGATTCTAAGAATAATTTCATTATGTCTGTCCGATAGTAGTAATCTTTTCCATCAAATGCAGGTAGTCTATTTGTGGAGGATCCTTCTGGTATGAACAATCCAGCTCCATGGTTCACCATGTTCCCTTGTTGATCTTTTTCCTCTCACACTATTAAGTGTGTGATGGGTTTCTGGCAAGCGAACCAAAAATCCAGTAGTATAATAGTAAGAAGAGTTATCGTATCCACAGGGAACAGTCAATTCGCGTATAGTTGTGATCTATTTATCAAGAGAAAACAATGGATTTATGAGAGTATTGTTGCGTAAATGGTAAAATGAAATAATTAATGAATTAGAAAGGAAGAGTTAGAGACACTTTACTTGGATTAGGATTGAACTTCATATCATCACACCCTTTGTGTATGTAAAAACTATCTTATTATTTTAGGTTTATTCTATAATACTGTAGACAAACTATATTGCTAAGACCCCGAGTTACCAGCGGCCTCACACACTCAAAGATAATCCATGCGGGCTCTCCCAAGCGACAGACTTACCCTTGGCTTATTTTGTTTTCTTTATTCCGTTTGTAAAAGAACTAATTGATAAACAAGTGTCGCGACCGGGGCCACGACGGGGTCGGCGAGCCCGTGAGAAAAATAATGAAAAATGATTGAATTTTTGGGGAGTCGCCACCAATTTATTTGGGTTGGGAAAATTGGAAAACCCGAAAATGATTTAAAATTAAAAACTGGTCTGCGAACAAGAGATCCGAATTCGGGAGTCGATTATGCATAGGGAAGGTATTAGCACCCTACAACATCCGTTAAAAACGGTTACCCTTAATTAATTGTGCAAAATCCATTAACTTTTAAGATGTTTATTTTACCCTCTAAAAAAAAGAAAAGAAAAGAAAAATCTATTTACATTCTTTAAATTAAAGAATGATAAAAAAAAAATAATTTGAAATTAAATGGACAAAAATGTTGAAAATTTTATTTTGGCTCGACGGGAAATCCCGCTCCTACGTATCTCCAGGTGCAATGGAGAAATCAAAGCCACGTAGTTCTAAAAATGTGTTTAAAAGAGATTGGTTTTAGTTTGGAAAAGAAATTGATTTTTAATTTTTGAAAAGAAAAATGAGGAAATTGATTTTGGAAGTGTTTTTAATTCAAAGAAAAAAGGAATTTATTTTTTAGCAGAGTTGATGCTAGCAAATGGCTATACAACGAACCCTTGAAATTGTTCAGACGACATTATTGATAAAAATGCTATTCAATAAACGTCATTTATTTTGAGAAAAATTATTTTGAAAAATGATTTGATTTTACGCGCATTATTGAGTTAGTAAATGACTATACTCAATATTTTCCCTTTTTTTTTACGTTATTGATAGAAACGCTATTCAATTAACGTAACTTTTGAAAAGAAATATTTATTATTTTCATTAAAAGGGTTTTAAAATTTCACGCATTATTGAGCTAGTAAGTGACTATACTCAATATTTCCTTTTTTACGTTATTGATAGAAATGCTATTCAATTAACGTAACTTTTGAGAAAAGAATTATTTTTTGGAAGAGGTTTGAGATTAAGCACATTATTGAGCTAGTAAATGACTATACTCAATATTCCCTTTTCTCTTAAAACTATACGTTAAAGGATAGAAAGGCTATTCCATCAACGTAATCGATTTGATAAACCAATTTAAAAAATGTTTTTTTATTTATAAACGGGCAAATTATTGAGCTAGTAAATGACTATGCTCAATTATTTTTTATTTGAAATGACGTTAAAAGATAGAAATGCTATTCTATTAACGTCAAAGATAAAAGGGGATAAATTGAATCAATTAATATTTACATGAACACAAAATTAAAATTACAAATAAACAATTATTTACAGAGAAAGAAATAAACAAATATTTACATCCACAAATGTTAAATAAATAATTCTAAACAGTTAAAAGAAATACAAGATGGTGGATCTAAAATAATTTACAAAAAAGAGATTATTAGTGATAAAGAACAACACATATTTAAAACAAATAACATACAATTTTTAGTGAAACAAATAACACAAAATAAAAGAGGGGAAAAATAAATTGGGCCTCAGTTCACATCATTGGCCCAATATACATTCTGATTTTTTTTTTAAACAAATAAACCCTAATGTTGAACAAAAAAAAAACAAATAAAACATAAATAATAATGAAAAGAAAAGGGGTAGATGAATCAGGTTTCTCAGAAGCTTCTACACCCACACTTTCACTCTCTTCTCCTAGGGTTTTCATTTTAGGGAAAAAAGGGAGAGTAAGGGGAGAGGTGGCCATGGGGGTTCAGCGGCGGCGCTGGCCGCATGCAGGGGAGACAGCGCGGCCACGGGGGCCACGGTCACAGCAGCGGCGGCACTGCCACTGCAGGGGGTGACGAGCGTGATGGCGGCCGAGGGGAAGGGCGGAGACAGAGGTGCTCAACGCACGGTGGTCCTTGCGCAGAGGAGGAAAGGGGCGGCGTGCAATGGTCAGTCGCGGCCGCGCGTCGTCGAGAGGGAGCGCGACCTGCGGGCGGTGGAGGAGCGCTGACAGTAGACACGCGATGGTGGTCGCGCGGGAGGAAGGTGCAGCGGCGGCGGCTTGAGGTCGGTGCGATAAAGAGGCCACGAAGGAAGGGGACGCGGAGGAGGACAGGGGGGCCAACGGGAACGGCCGCCGCTGCTGACGGCGGTGGCTGCAGGAGGACGCACATGCAGCGGCGGTGGCTACAGGAGGAAGATGGCCGATGCGCAGTGGCAACGGCGAGGAGGGGCTGGCCGCGCGCGGCGGCCGTTATGGCCACCGGGAAAGGTGGTTCCCTTTTTTGTTCTTTTGGTTTTTCACTTCCCTTTCTCAGTTATTTCTTCTACTGATTTGATGTTTCTCCTACTGTCACTGGTTTTTCTTTGTTTGCTGCCACTATTTTTTATTTTAGGGGTTTGATTTTTGCTCTCCTTTTTTACAAGATCTGAAGAGTAACAGTGAAATGGGGGTGCCTCACAGAGAGGCCAAGGCTGTTGTAGGGGGAAACGTCGCGGCTGCAGCCTAAAGGGGAAGGTGGTTCAACCCTTTTCTTTTTTACCCCCTCTGTTTATTTATTCCATTTTTTAACATTGAAACTATACTGGACTGTAATATTGGGACTTTATTTTTTGGATTTCAACTTGTTAAATCTGTGATTGGGACTGTGATTCTGATGGACACTTGAATATTTTTATCATCACACACACTGCACTTTCAGGTCAAGTAAAAGAAATACATAGGTATTGAAACATGAAAAATATAAATGATACCAAATATGTGACTCGACCTGTATGCTTTAGTCCCTGCCTCTTTGTAATTGCAATTTCTTTCTTTTTTTTCAATCAATCTACTGTTGTAATTCTTCCTCTGTTTTGCACACAAAAGATTTTCTCCCTTATGCACTCAATCCAAATTGGAACAAAAGTGGTTCTCAATGGAACAATTTTGTGTGTGAAAACTGTTTTTTTTCGCGTGCGTCCGTGTGTGTATTGTGAGAAGAAATGAGCCCCCTCTTGATTCTGAAATTGGTGTCCCTTTTATAGGCAAAAATTTACAATTTTTAATGTGCAAATTGCACTGCACAATTGCTTTTGCCCATACTTTGCCCAGACTTTGAATCGCTGCTACCGCCCAAGACAGGGCAAGTTGCAAATGCAACTTGCTCTCCAATTTTCTTTTTCTTTCTTTTAATCAGATTTTGCAAATGGGCTATGTTAGCCCAAAAGATTTTTTAAAAAAAAAAAATAAAAAATTAACCTTCACAAGTAAAGTGGGCCCAAAATGACCCAATAATAAAAATCTGAAACCATTTTTTAGAGTTTAATCAATTAATCAATTTATTAAATAATCAATTAATCGATTAATTAACCCATTTTTTATATTTTTATTTTTTTTGGTTTTTTTAATGTGAGGACGAAAAATTTAAAAACAGGAATATATACATGAAAATTCGATAAAACTGCCGGACAAAATTGGGTGCTGACAACGAGGCCTAATCCTGTAGATGCACCTTCATTATAGTACTTACACTACCCATCACTCATAAGGATACATCCATGTGTCGGTCTTGTATTGACAATCAACTAATCTTTTGCTATCGATACTAAGGCCAAATCCTGTAAACGCCCTTCGCTAGAGTACTGTCACTACCCATCGCTCATTTGTAACACTCATGTGCCGGTCACAGAGTATCGAGTCCTCTTATTCAATCAGAGTTTGGGTTTCTTCAGAATCCGCTCCCCCATCCTCAATCCTAGTCGAAACTAGCCTATAGCTCTGGCGTAAGCGCGGAAGTTAGGAATTAAACACAAAATAAGATTACCAATATTATAGACAGAGAGCTCAGAAATAATAAAATAGAATTTACATACACTCTGGGATAAAATTAATTACATTCAATCCTAATGGAGAGTTAACTACACAGGGTAGCCATACAAACCACCGAAGATGTTGTCACCATCTTCAATCCTCGTGAAGCGCTCCTCCTCTCCTACTCTAAAATTAGCTTTGGTGCATTACCACTGAAATAAGACTGAATTACAATAATCGAGCACACTTTGATCTGGTGCAATGAGGTCCTATTTATAGGCTAAGGAAAGACAAAGGAAATTGAGGAGAAATCTATCTAAAAATGGCAACAGGGCAAGAATCAGCGTGACTTGCGCTTCAAGCTGCGCTACAGCGCAGAATGCGTCCTGCAGCTTCAAACTTTCTCTTTTTAACTTGATCTCTCCCCGAGACTGATTTTGGTTGATTTGTCTTTCCTTGTTTCCCTTTTCTTGATGAGATCCTTGCATTTATTGAGCATCTTGGATTTAATTGGGAAGGTTGTCTGCAGAATCCTTGTTTGATTGACAGTGATCTCCTCATTAATTGCCTCAAATCTTCTTCAAATCTTTATTAAATTTCTTCAATCAAACTCAAATCTTGCAGTCTCCCTCATTTAATGCTATATTTCCTTCAAATCAAATCTTTGCAATATCCTGCAAAAATCAGCAATATTTCTATCAAAATAGCATCAAATTCAAATCTCAGATTAATAAATACAATTTATTTAATATTCAATAAAAAGGGATTACACTGGGGCAAAAATACCATTTTATCCTTGATAAGTGAACTAAAAAGTGCTCTAATTTATCAACTAATTTTTCACTTATCAGTGTGTTCAACCCAAGAGGCAAGCTCTGGTACCAATTGAAGTAAATGTTGCAATCACAAGAAAGGGGTTGAATTGTGATTCCTTTTTGCTTTATGCAATTTCTTCTAATATTTTCTTGCTTAAGTATTACTTGGCTAAATATTAGAAGCTTAATATCAATAAGGATATAGTTAATCAATAACAATTTATAAGATGCAGAAAATATGGTTCACTTTGATGGAACCTTGGAGTATCACTTACTTAGGTACTGGATAGATTCCAAAGTTATTTTACGCAAATATTGTGTTAAATAAGTCAGACAATATAAAGAAGGAAGGGAAGGAGAGAACACACATAAATTTATACTGGTTCACCTCTAATCTTTGAGGCTACATCCAGTCCCTACACTCAGTAGGATTTTCCTTATGTCAACTTTGTTACACAAGCTTCTTGGGTACTCCTTACCACTAGTATTTTTCTACAGCCTCTTCAGACTCTCCACAATGTTCTTCTGCAGCTTCTACAACCCAGACAACATACAGATATCTTCTGCAGTCTTTGCAGGATTCTCCTATAGGTTTCTGTTTTCAAGTTCTATGCTTACAGCAACTTGCAAAACAAAATAACTCTTTTCAAGAAGAACTAACACTTCCTATGTTGTTCTGGAGAGCTTTCCAGAAAATGGAAATAATAAGTACAGTAAATTAAGGCTCAAAATACAATCAGAGTATGCACAACAGAGGATTATTGAGCCAGAACTCTCCCTTTCTTTCTATCAGAGGTATTTTACTCAGAATCTAAGAGATTTAAGGAGAGAGAAAATATTCCAAAAGGTAGAAATGGTAATTTTAATGCAGTGTGCCTTTCTTCTGGTGTTGTGTCTCTCTAAATGAAGAGATGGCTTCCTTTTATAGGCAAAGGCAAATTTCTAGTCGTTGGAAAGTCTTGGGGAAGCTGCTGAGACTCCAGCTGTTGGAGAGGAGCTGTCCCTTTCATGTATAGTTGTCCCTTTCATGTACAGTTGTCCCTTGACTGGTCATATCTTCTGAAAGCTACTTCTTATGCTGATCTTAATTGCTTCTTTAAAACAACTCTCTTTCTTCTAGAAAGGGTTTTTTGAGACTTTTAAGGTTGAAGGAATACTTTTAGGATGGATTTAAGCAACTGCAGCACGAGGAAACTTAGAGAATATGAATTTACAGGAAATTGCAACTTTTGCAGGCTTCCTGACAGTGAATCTTCCTTCTAATATTCTGTTAGCATTTTATGTTGTTCTTCTGGATAGCTTCCTTTTACAATTCAATTTTGATATGATATCCTTCTAACATTCTTGAATAAAATTCTTCTTTCTTTTCTCTTTTCTTCTTCTACAATGGTGATTCTCTTGGGAGTTTGAAAAAATGTTTGTTATAATTTTTCTCAACGGCTTTCTTGCTTTCTATTATAATTAAAGCACTTATAAAATGTAAAAGCATCTTCTAATGATTTGCATAATTACTCTTTGTGGAATGTTGAACTGTTTCTTCTGAACAAAGTCCTTTAAGAACATCAATAGGATATTCTGGAATCTCCCTGTCTGTATCTTTTTAAGACAATCTCAAGTGAAATCATTAGTACTTTTTTAATCAGAATTATACTACGTGAATTTTGAGAACTTGTCATTATGAAAACATCATTAGAGGATTCTTGGACCTTACAGAAATCACAGCCCTATAGAGACCATAATGGTTTCCCAAACAACTCAGATCTGACGTGACCTATACTCTGCTTTCCCCTTGCCATAGCTCCCTCCAAGGCATCGTGCCTGCATAGATACACAAATGTCACGCAAAAAGTACAAACAACAGGGGGTGAGAAGAAATATCATGCTCATATTGACAGGAAAAAAAAAATCAAAGTACCTACCTACACATTAGTACTTTCATAATGGCAATCATAATCATTGAACAATCACAGTCAGGAGTAATAACAATCATGGTTTACTTATAAGTTATATATATATATATTTACGTATTCCAGAAACTCACTTAATCATGTGCAATCACCAATGTTATGATATGAGACAAAATGCAACTTAACTTAACCTCAGCTAACTATAATGCAATGCATTGCATGTGGGCCCTTGGTACATCCGTGAAGTCATATTGACTTCCACACTACAATATCCAATTTTCTTTTTTTTTTTCATTTTTAGAGGGAGGATCAGGAGTACAGTGTGCTTCTGGCCAAATTTTTATCTGGTACTTTGACCATATCTTGGTCATTCATGCTAGCTATCAACACTATTGGCGTTCAACACACCTCTCACACTGATCTTGATAATAGTCAGAGCTTGTCAGGGTACATGACCAAATGAGAACGTCCCGACCATTGGGGTGCAACCCATGTCATTGGTAACCTTCTCTGCCAGTAGCCAACCCTTAAGGCCAAGTGAGTGAGCCCCCTGGGTCAAACACAGCTAGCCCTCGCCCATCTCACAAGGTACCTCTTGCACTCCCCTCTATCAATAAATACCATGTCACAATTCATCATACTTATCACTTAAGTCATCCACAATCTCATCATCTCATTTCAACTCAATCCATCTAGAAGAGTTCATCACACTCCACCAGCACTTTGACGGTCTATACCAATACTTCTTCCACAATTCAAGTGATTAAAATAATATCACCATATCATTTTCTCATCAACCAAGAACCAACATCAAGAGAAAGTAATATCACCATATCATTTTCTCATCAACCAAGAACCAAAAACTAGGAGATCTCCACCCTTAGTTTCTTTTCTTTTTTCCACTAAGAGTCAAGAATCTATTCTCACCCCTTACCAAAAATTCGAAATGAATTATGGGAATGATGGAATGAATGAGTTCCCTTTATGGTTACCATAAAGCTAGGCTAACAAGACCACAAAACTGTTCACAAAATAAAAACAGTCAAAGCTTAAGGATCAACAAATATAACTCTATGAATACTCCAAGAGGAAGAGAAAAAAATGGAGATGGTGAACAAAGGGATGGTTCTCACAATTTAGAGATAGATAAAAGATGGTGGGGATAAGCTCTTGATCATGAATTTTGAAGATCGAAGAACCCTAGACTAAGTTATGGTGATTAAGGAAGAGTAATGTTTCTTCCTTAACTTAATAAGAAAGTGAAGATAGAAAATGTGAGAAGTGGAGGAGAAAATGGTGATCACAAATTCGGCCAAAGGAAGAAAAGAAATGACTTCTCCAACAAGTCTTGATCCAATGGTTGAGGTTTTGACACCACTTGATGATGGATGGACAAGATTGCTTTCTTTTTGAAAAAAAAAAAAGTAAAAAGCAACTTTTTCTTACACCATGTAAGCCTTTAGTAACTTCAATCATATTTAGGCATGATTACTCATTATGACCGAGTTTTAGTGTGTGGGAGGATAAAAAGTAGTTTGGTCATTATTAAAATATTATTACAAGGGTATTTTAGAATTTCACATATTAAAATATATAAAAATTAGGAAAAATTCTAGAAAATTTATTTTTGATATCCTAACACAATTTTCATTCCAAAATCTATCTTCCAAACAGTTTCATAAATTTCCCACAATTAAAAGTTCATACAGTCTGTAACACACACAATAAGGGTATTTTGGAAATTTCACTTGTTAGAATATTATTAAAATATTATAAAAATTCCAAAAAATTTACTTTATTATCCTAACATGTTTTCTATCCTAGATTACTTCATTACTCATTCATTACCCATTTTCTATAGTTAAGAACACAATTTCCCTGTAGAACACTTACTATGAACATTTTGGTTATTTGTTCTTAACCGACGGATAGAAAATCCATAAAAATTCCTAATAAATTCCAAAAATTATAAAATCAAATAGTATAGACTCCTTTGACTTCAAATCCTTAGGGATCACACCTCTGCTTAATATCCTAATCTTTACCATTATATATCAACGATAATTCAGAGCGGGAAAATGTGGATGTTACATGGCACCCTATGAGGTTTTGGTATGGTAGGAAGTATAAGTCCCCTTTGTGTTGGTATGAGATGGGTGATAGGAATCTGTTAGGTCCGATATTGGTCCAAGAGACCACATATAAGATTAAGAGGATTAGGGAAAAACTTGTAACGATCCAAAGCTGACAAAAACGTTTTGTCGATAGAAGGAGGAAGGACCTGGAGATTGAAGAAGGTGAACATGTTTTCCTAAAAGTGACTCTCGTCACAGGTATTGGAAGAGCCATCAAGACCAAAAAGCTAAACCCCATATTCATTGGCCCCTTTCAGATCCTTAAGAGGATTGGTTCTCTTGCTTATTGGATAGCCTTACTACCCCATTTGTCCAATGTCCATGATGTGTTTCATGTTTCCCAGCTCAGAAAGTATGTCCATGACCCTTCACACATCATAAGTTCTGAATCAATACAATTAAGGGAAGACCTTACAGTTCCCACTAGGCTTGCACAGATTATTGACCAAAGTGTCAAAACCCTAAGGAACAAGGCAATTCCGTTAGTGAAGGGGATTCGGGAAGGGTAGACAATGAAGGAGGCCACTTGGCAGAAGGAGGATGACGTTCGTGCTCAGTATTCTGAGTTATTCATTTGAGGTAACAAAACTGTAATAAGCAATTTTGAGGACAAAATTAATTTAGGGGGTAGAGTTGTAACATCTTAAATTTCAAAATCATTTTCATAAATGAAATTATAAGTATAAGAGGTTTTCATAAAAGGAATTAGGTTAAAGAGGGTTTAAAATTTTTTTTAAAGGGCCTAACATTGTCCTTTTTTCGTTCAATCGAGAAATGGCTCGTTTAAGCAAATGGAAACGAAAATTTGGTAATTCCATTCTGTGAGATTTTCGCTAAAGCGAGACTTTTTCGCTTGAGCGAAAATATCAGAAAAAACTAGGTAGACAAAAATGTTTCCACGTTTTATCGACTAGTAAGATAATGTAAATTAATTAAATAACTTAAACGATTTATACGATTTAACATATGGTGTAATTTTAGGTAACTAAGGGTATCGCAAATAAATTTGCCAAAAACATGTTTAGAAGTTCACACTTAACCCCTTGAGCAAAAACACGTTTAGAAGTTCACTATTAGGGACACGTTTTCCCAAAAACACGTTTTGGGCAACCTACCCTTTGAGCAGATTAGCAGACCTGTACATCAGGGAGATAGTGAAGCTCCACGGTGTACCATCTAGCATTGTGTCAAATAGGGACCCTAGGTTCACCTCTAGGTTCTGGAATGCTCTACACCAGGCTTTTGGTACTAAACTGAGGTGTAATACTGCTTACCATCCTCAGACTGACGGTCAGTCTGAGAGAACCATTGAGACCTTAGAGGACATGCTTAGGGCTTGTGTATTAGAGGAAAAGGAGAGTTGGGATAGGTACCCGCCACTCATAGAGTTTGCCTACAATAACAGTTTTCATAGCAGTATAGGTATGGCACCCTATGAAGCCTTGTATGGCAGGAGATGTAGGTCCCCACTTTGTTGGTGTGAAGTGGGGGAGAAGAATTTTTTGGGTCCGGAGTTGTTTCAGGAAACCACTGAGAGAATCAAAAGAATTAGGGAGAAACTGGTAACTGCCCAAAGCCGACAGAAGAGTTATGCTGATGGGAGGAGGAGAGACCTAGAGTTTGAGGAAGGTGGTCTTGTATTTTTAAAATTTACTCCCATCACAGGCATAGGAAGGTCCATCAAAGCCAAAAAGCTAAATCTCTGATTCATTGGTCCATTTCAGATCCTACAGATGGTTGGCCCTCTTGCATACCGAATAACCCTTCCACCCCATTTGTTCAATGTCCACGATGTTTTTCATGTGTCTCAGCTCAGAAAGTATGTCCATGATCCTTCGCACATCCATAAGTACAGAATCAGTACATTAAGGGATGATCTGACAATTCCAACTAGGCTTGCACAAATTATTGACCGAGGTGTCAAGGCCTTAAGGAATAAGACCATTCCGTTAGTGAAGGTGATTTGGGCAGGTCAGTCACCTGAGGAGGCTACATGGGAGAAGGAAGATGTTATCCGCACTCAATTTCCGGAGTTGTTTACTTGAGGTAAATTTTAGTTTTTATTTCTTAGCCAATTTTGAGCACAAAATTAATTTAAGTGGGGTAGAGTTGTAACATCCCAAATCCCAATTTAACTTCATAAACCAATGAGTGATGTTAGGGGCTAAAATTATAGGAATAGAGGGGAGAAAGGAGTAAGAGTGAAGAAAAGAAGAATTTAAGTTCAGGTGGGCTCGCTCAAACGAGCCAGGGCTCGCTCGAGCGAGGGACAAGGCAGAGAATAGGGAAGTCTCTGAGTTGAGGCTCGCTCAAGCGAGCAAGGGCTTGCTCAAGCGAGGACCCCTGCAGCATCAAGGGTGCTATCTGAGTTAAGGCTTTCTCAAGCGAGAAAAGAGTGTTCTCAAGCCCGCTCAAGAGATAACCCTGCAGCATCAAGAGTCCTCGTAGGCGCGCTCAAGCGAGCAAGGGCTCGCTCAAGCGAGGACCCCTGCAACATCAAGGGTGTTTTACATCTTGGGGCTCGCTCAAGCGAGGAATCCCTCACTTGAGCGAGTGCGCACCATATTAGTTTTTAAAAACAGTGAACCCTAACCCTCTCCCTCACTATTTATTTCTACATTTATGATCTTATAGAGAAAGGGGGAGAATCTTAGATAGATAAAGTGAGTGAAGGGAGAAGAAAGGCTAGCTTGCAGGCTTCCCCACCACCTTGGAGCTTGGAAATCATTTCCCCCATCCCTTCATCCTCCCTATTTTCTCCATTAAGGTGAGTGTGGTTCACCCACTCACTCCCATGTTGTATGAAAAGCTATGAATGCTCCCTATTCTTACTCCCCTTACTTTCATTGCTTGTTTGTGTTTGATTATAGATGATTCTAGAATTATTGGTTGGATTGATTGGTGAAATTGCTATTTTGCTCAAACCCTATGTTAGGAGAATTGGGAATTTTGTTGATTTTCTTGAATGTTGATGAGGAAACTTGGGGAAAAGTATGTAATCATGTGATTATTCATTTTTATGAGTCTATAATTGATTTTCATGACAATGAACCATTCATACTCAAGAGGAACTTGAATTGGGTCTTTAGACCTCATGTTAAACATAAAGACTTTTAGATTCTTGGACTTCATGTTTAAAGGAATTAAATGGGTCCTTGGATTTCATGCTAAAAGAGGAAGTTATTGTATGAATCTATCACAGTTAAGGGGTAAGGTCTTTGTGGCATTTAGGGACGACTGTCCCTGTTAGCCTAGGCTCAGTCTAGCCTTCACAGATAAGCGAAAAGACCCCTTGGGTGTTGGGTTAAACACTTCATGATATTCATGCATTGATTTCTTGATATTAGATATATATGCTTAATGTGCTTCTTGATTTCTTATAGTTTGTTGCACTTCATCTACTTGTTGTACCCACACTGCTTGATTATTCACACTCACTGGGACTCTAGTCTCATTATACGTTGTGGTTTGTGTTTAGATTCGCAGGGTCCCAGGCCGGATGCTTGACTTGGGAGGAGATTTGAGGTTTGGGCCAGTTGTGTGGCCCAAACTTTTGTTTGGATATTTTGTTGTATAGGCTAGACTTTATTCTTTTGGAATGAGATATTTTAGTAACCTTAAGGGCCTTTTTCTAGATCTATTATGTCAGGATGCATGTATAATTGTATCCAATTTAGCCTATAATTTCATTTTGTGCTTTGACTGGAGCCATTGTTGGCAGATAACTGGATATTTATAAATGATTGATTTATGTTGAGCTTAAGTAAATGTTGGACTACCTAAGCGATGTTTATGTTGTATACGATATTGATAATGTGCGAAATAATTTCGTAAATTCTGGAATTGTGTTTCCAACGGACATAATTCTTGAATTAAGGAATTAGAACGTTACACCTACAAGCATATAATATTTTCTCACCTAACTTCCTCAAGCTCAAACACTTAAACAGTAAAAAGATTTAAAGTATTTAGGTTACACTCTAGGATAATCACACAAGGTATGGGTAGTTTTACAAAAGAAACAAAGAGTAACTTAAGAATTTTCTAACTAAACAAACAATTTACAACAAAATCTATACAAAACAAATGAATTAATAAAAGAAGGGAGCTTGAAATAGTTTTAGCTTGCGCGAGCTCAAATATTCAAGAGTTCTTTTTCTATTCTTGAATCCTTCAATTTATGGTCTCCATGAGATAACTAGAATTTTGTGAGAGATATTTTAGAACATTCTCCAATGGCATTTAATGCATGGAATTGTTGGATTTGAAAATTGACACGGTTGTAGTTGTTTTTTACTATTGTACAATGAATTTTTTGTAGGAGCGATTATCCTTTGATCAGCTTGATTTTTTTCTTTTTGTTAACTGTCACAATGTTTCTTCTAAAAGTTTACTTTTGTCTATCCTTAAAGGTGAAATGAGCTTTATACAAGATATTTTTACTTCATACAAGATTGTGTAAGATTTTCTTTTTAATTAACCATCAACCTTAGTTTCATATCAATGCATTTCTTATGTTCTATATCTCTCAATTTCGGATCCATATCTCTTAACATTAATGCAACTTAATGGTCTAATAACTATTTTATTTCAAGTTAAGGAACATTAAATATTCCAATTTATTCATGAAAAAAAGTTTCAGGTTTTGTGCCTTTGACTTTTGGGTAATGTAACTTAATGGACATTGAGTGTCATTAAATATTTCAATTTAATAACCATGAATATATCTCTATAGAATTAATTGTAAATATAGTCTTAACTGTGTGAAATACTTCTTTCGTCCCTTTTAATTGATGTTTTAGGAAAAAAATTGTCCCAATTTATTTGTCATCTTATAATACCAATACACTATTAAATGACTTTTTTCAATACCATCCTTATTAATTAATTAATGTGTATTTCTTGAATGATATGTTTTTAATATAAGAAATACTCCCTCCGTTTTTTTCTTTGACGTTTAAGGTTTATGCACAAGAATTAAGAAAATGATTGATATTTTAGTTTTCAAAAATATTTATTACTTATTTTCCTATTATACCCTTTATTTTTTTTATGTTCAAGCCTTGAGATTGGGTAGTATAATTCAGGTCAGATTGCTTATGTGTGTACATTTATTGCTGTCATGCACTTTTTGAGAAGTCCATGAATTAATGCATTGTTTGCTGGAAATGTGAACTCTAACCTACTCCATTTAATCACACCACAAATAAATTGTGTCTTTTGGTTATCTAATTTCCTGAAACGTTTTTGCTACATTTTTTATTGTAAAAAAAATTTCCTGAAACGTTGAAAGAAAGAAGTTTACTAGATGAATGATATATATTGCCTCTACAAATTAATCTAAAATTTGTTTACCACCAAAAGATTACTGTTCAAATATTTGTGTTCCCTCCAAAAGATTTGTATTTGTTTCACTATATATATCTCATTTTAAGCTCATGAAAAAATCACATCTCTACTAACATGGGTTCAAATAAATTTCCAGATTTAAATGTTGAGTTCACACATTTAGAAATGGATAGTGAAGGTGGTCAACAAAATTGTGCAAGAGAAATTCATCCTCAACTCCCAGATTTAAATATTGATGTTGCAAAAAGCTTGATTCCTGATCTCAACAATGTTCCAGATTCTCCAATAATGTCTTCTCCAACTCAATTTTCGTTTGATTTAAATGATCTTCCATCTTATGTTAGCATTGACGAAGGAATCCACATGAATATTGGTATGAAACTAAACTATTTAAATATTTATATATGTATTTTAGTTGTACTATATTGGTATGAAACGTAAACGTAAACCTGTCATATCCATGAGCATTTGCACTACTATATTGCATACAATTATATACATAAAATTGGCATGTTTTAAGTACTGAGTAATTGCAGTTGACAAAAAAAAAGTACTGTGTAATTGTTGTACATGACGTTTATCATTTTTTATTTATTATTTTTGTATTTATTTACATAATAGTACTAAATTTATTTGTTATGTAATTTTAAAAAATAAATTTAAATTAGATGAATAAATATATAATTTAATTTTAATAATATCACTGACTTTAAATATATAATTTAAATAAATTTAAATCATATTTGTATAAAATTATGTGTTTATTACTTTTTTTCTTTTCGCAAATTATATTAGTACTGTTTATAAAAATTAATGAGCATTTATACTTATGTGATTTTTTTTAGTTAATGTTGATATTGTAGAGTTAGATGATGGTGAAGTCAATGAGAATATAAATCCTTCAATGGCTCAAACCGTTTCAAGTGATTATGTAAACAGTGAAACAGAGAATGGTGCAGACACGGGAATAGGATTGAACGTGGATATTGGTATCTCATTTACTTCCGTATTTATTATTTTATTTTATTTTATTTTTTTACACACTAAATTAATTTGTAATCTAAATTTAATAATAATTTGATGGTTTAATAATTTATTTTTTTAAAAGTACTCATATTAAAACTTACTCATTCAATGTGAAAACTAACAGTACCCATTCAACGTATTTTTTTTTTCAAATTTATATTGTGGAGGTTATCTCATGTATTATTTTTTCTTGATCTATTCAGAAGAAAATATTAACAATCACACAATGAATTTGGAACAACACCGAGCACCAAGCAATAGAAGGAAAAAAGTGTTGTCTAATACACAAAGGAGGACCATATATGAGGCTTTATTGGAGAAGAGTGTTGATGGAAAATTGAAAAAAAAATTGACTACAATGGTGGCATCCCAATTTTCAATTTCTATACGTACCATTCAACGTATTTGGAAACAAGCAAATAATGAGGGTATATATGCTTATGTGTCTAATAAATTGAAACGAAATTGTGGTCGGAAGAGAATTCAACTTGATGTTGCTCAAATTCATGAGATTCCTTTGCATAAAAGGACAACTATTAGATCTTTTGCTTCTGCATTGAACATTAGCACGGGTGCAGTATTTAATTGGCTAAAGTCAGGAGTCATACGAAGGCACTCAAATGCTATAAAGCCTTTGTTGAAAGAGGAGAACAAAAGAGCTAGATTGCAATTTTGCATATCCATGCTTGATAGAGCTAGCATACCACATGATCCCATTTTCTTGGGGATGTATAATGTCATTCACATTGATGAGAAGTGGTTTTATATGACAAAGAGATCTCAAAATTATTATTTGCTACAACATGAAGAGGACCCAATGCGCACTTGTAAAAGCAAAAATTTCATTGGTAAAGTTATGTTTTTAGTTGCTATAGCTCGTCCAAGGTCTGATGCACAAGGAAATGAACTTTTCTCTGGAAAGATTGGTGTATTTCCTTTTGTCAAACAAGATCTGGCTAAGAGGGCCAGTGTGAATAGAGCTGCAGGCACATTAGAGACTAAACCTATAACTTCAATTACAAAAGAAGTTATGAGGACATTCTTGCTTGATAAAGTTTTACCCGCCATCAAGGCAAAATGGCCAAGAGAGGAAATAGGCAATCCAATATTTATTCAACAAGACAATGCAAGAACACACATTGATTGTGAAGATGATGAATTTCGCCTACTAGCTTCCCAAGATGGATTCGATATTTGTTTGATGTGTCAACCGACAAACTCTCCAGATTTAAATATTTTAGATCTTGGATTTTTTAGTGCTATTCAATCCTTGCAATATAAGGAGTCACCCAAATCTATTGATGAGCTTATCAATGCCGTTGAGAGGTCATTTGAAGCATTTTCTACATTGAAATCAAATCGTATATTTTTAACATTACAACTGTGCATGATTGAAATCATGAAAGCAAGAGGTTCACATAAGTACAAAATTCCCCATTTGAATAAAGCTATGTTAGAAAGGGAAGGGCGGTTGCCTGTGCAACTCAAATGTGATCCTAGATTGGTACAAGATGTTATTCAATATTTACATTAATTAAGATTTTTATTTTAAATGCTCAAGTACTATTTTTAATTCTACCCAATTTATGTTTATATTTGTTATTTAAAAATTCATTATTTTCTATTTTATATGCTTTGTTTATGTATCCAATTTTTAATTTTTTTATCAATTGTCTAATGAAACAATTTGACGTGATCGAGTGCGAAAAGTTTAACGTAAATATTTTACGAAAAGTGAATATATTGGAGTAACGTGAATATGCTAGCAAAGTGTATCATCACAAACTGTGAATATCATAAAAAAAAGTTTAACGTGAATATAAAGTGAATATCATCACAAAAAGTTGCATATTTTCTAATAAAAGTTAGAAATGCAAAAAAAAAAAAAATTAAATTTTTAGCATGACACTCACTGTTCCATTCTTTGCATATTTTTCTAAAATGTTGGCAAATAAATTTTTAGCATGACACTCACTGTTTCTCTTATCTCATCATCTTTATCCAATGCTTCATCACTCACCGTTTCTCTTATCTCATCATCTTTACCCAATGCTTCATCTTCATCCTCTGGAATTTTGTTCAGATCAAACCCACGATCAACTGAAACGTTTAAATCTATATCTAGGGGTGCTCTTTTCTCCACAAAAAGTGTAGAATTTATGGAGTGATCCTCATCATCTTTAATTAACACAGAATCAAGTGAGTCTTCTACCCTTTCCAAATATGGAGAGGCTTGAACCCCTTCCAAGGAGTCTTCTACAATTTCTAAATTTTCAGATTCTCCAATCCCATCCATGGAGTCTTCTACCCTTTCTGAAGTTCCATCCATAGAGTCTTCTACCCTTTCTAAAGTTAAAGAGTCTTGAACCTCTTCCATAGAATCTTTTAGTTTTTCCAAATCCATCAAGATTTTCTTGTCTATCTTCAAAGTGTGTAAATAGTAGTCTATTTTTTTCATCTTTCAATCTTAAAAAAAAAGGAAGAAAACAAGAAGAATAGTAACAGAGCATGAAAGTAAAAGAGGTGGAAGGGGAATAAATAGTTATACGTTGGACATAGCTAGGTTGCACTAGTAAATTAAATCTAGAATTAGTTAGAGAGTTAGAAGGAACTAATTAATTAAATGCAGCAGTAACATCACATGGGTGGGTGGAGAAGAAATAAATAGTACATTGGAAAAGAATAAACACATTGTTCAGTAAACATACATTAATTATCAAGGGTAAAAACGTGAAAAAAATTAATAACTCATTGATTTTAGAAAAGTGACAATGAAAATTGAACAAAAAAGTAGTGCCAAAACGTCTATTAATTAAAAACAGAGAGAGTAAGGGGTATAGTAGGAAATTAGTTTATAATTTTGCAGTGTGGTATTTATATTAAATAGAAAAGTGAAAATTTTATTGTAATTTATTAGAAAATTAATGATTGAGATTTAAATAATTAATTTCATAATTTGTTCTAAATGTCAAATTAGTATACATTTACAATCTCAACAATTATTAATTTTTTATCAATAACAATACTTTTTTTCTCAATATTTCACCTTCTAAAATGAATCTTGTATGAGAGGAGTCAAATCCACATATAAAATATGTTTAGTTTGAGGTAATGTGTAATTTTATTAACAATTTGTATTTTTAGAGTAACAATTCCATAACAAGTAAACCCTTTTATCAGTAATTGATAGTGAGGTGTAACAAAAAAAATTGGTATAGAATGTTATATAACAATGAAATAACTTGATATATTTCTCATATATGCTAATTATTGTTATATGAGTTTTTTATTAAAAGTAAAGTATGACTGTAATTTAAAGACAGGAAAACTTCCACAGTCACAAAATGAAAAGTGCAACATGTAATTAAAATTATTATTAATTTAAACAAAATATGTTTAGAAACTAGTTGTTGACTACATCAATTTTTAAGTTGTGTGTGCACTTTTGCAGAACCACAACGGCAAATGCACAATCCATGAACACATGTCGGACCTAGACAGGCTGTTGGGTCAGGGCAAGCGTGACAATCATTGTCTGATTTGCACTGACGACTGCCTTTTGCAGCAAAAGCTTGTTGCATCGATATCAAACCTAAAATTCAAATATAAGACAAAAAAAACAAAGTTAATTATACTATTTAAACAAGATTTTTTTTCCCCAAAAATTAGCCAACCTAATTATAATAATCAAATATAAGGTTTTACTACTACTTCATCAAACATTGAAACTCAATTAAAACATAAAAAATATTTATTAATTAACTAGTTATTTATTTATTTATATATGGAACAAATTTTTTTTTAAAAAAATTATTATGCATAATAGTAGCGAAAATGCGCATACAAAATATAATATTTTTGCACATTTTTAAATATCTAAATAGTTTTTAAGCCCCATTTTTAAGTTGCTAAATTTCATTAGAATGTATGCATTTCTTATTTTTAACCAAGGCACTCATAGAAGGAGGAGTGAGAAATACCGGATGCAACCAATAACAAGAACATAAAGAGTGCCGCTTGAGGTGAAGCTTTCGCCATTCTTTCTCAATGTTTTTTTTTTCCTGCAGCTAATGTGCCCTCTAGCTACTAAGAACTTCTACAGATAAGTTTTCTTTCTCTGATGGTGATAAGAGAGAAAGACATGCTACACACCAATTTATAGGTGCGGTTAATTAATATTAATTTTAACTAAAAATTAATGTCAAAATTTTGATAGCTATCAAATTTGTACAAAATTTTAATTATAATTAATCAATTTTCAAACTATTTGTAGAAGAATGGTGAAAACCAGATCAAGCTCCAAACAAATATTTTATTCTCAAGTTAAAGATCATTAAATATTCCAATTGATTGATAAAGAACGGTTTCAAATTTGTGCCTTTTGACTTTTGACTAATGTAACTTTATAAAAATGAGTGTCATTGAATATTTCAGTTTAAAATTGTTTGGAATGTCATTTCAATTAGTTTAAAGTTAAAATTAATAATTAAAACTATTTTAACTATGTTAAGGTAGCTATTTTGGGTCGATATATCAATGCAGTTCTTAAGTTCCATATCTCTCTATTTCAATTCCATATCTCTTAACAATAATACAACTTAATGGACAATAACTATTTTATTCTCAAGTTAAGGATCATTAAATATTCCAATTGATTGGTAAAGAACAGTTTCAGGTTTTTGACTTTTGAAAAATGTAACTTTATAAAAATGATTGCCATTGAATATTTCAGTTTAGACTTGTTTCCTAAACTATTTCAATTAGTTAAAAGTTGAAATTAGTAGCTGAAACTATTTCAGCTATATTTGGTATGATAACTTTTTTGAGTAGCTATTAGCTTTTCTTGAAAAGCTACTTGAGGCTTTTTTTAAAAAAAAAAAACTTTAATTTTCAGCTACTAGTCAGCTAAAAATTTATTACAAATTTATCCCTCAAACACCCCCACATATAATTATTTAATAATTAACGATGTCCTTGTATGTCATTTTACAATTTTCAGCTAGCTAGTTTTACCAAACACATTCAATCAAATCAACTAGTTTTTCAGCTAGTTTTACCAAACACACTCTTAATAAACGTAAATATAAATATATATATATAGTAATAATCATGGTTGTAAAAATCGGACCAGTCGGTCGGACCGAAAAACCGATGAACCGGCCATGTGCCCGGTCCAAATTATAAACCAAATGAACTAGCCATGCCACTATAAGAAATTGATTTTTAACGACGGCCAAAAGTTGTCGCTACAGGAGGAAAACCGTCGCTATTTCATACTTAACGACGGTATAGCGTCAGCCCATAAGCCGTCGCTAAAACCTTTATCGTTAATGTAGTAGTGACGATATTTTATAGTCGACGTTGCGTAGCGACGACTTGGCCGTCGCAAATAGCCGACACTAGTTCCATGGCTGTCACAACATAGAGTCATCGTAGGTCGTCGTCAGGCGACACTCTGTAGAAACAGCCGTGGTTGCCGAAAGATTTAGCAACGACTAAACCGTCGCAAAGTCTATTTAACTATAACATCAGATATTTAGCGGCAACCTAGCCATCACTAATAATCGGATTTTGTATTTTTTTAAATATAATTTTGTGAATTAAAATGATATAAAAAAACGTGGTGAATATAAAATAAGATTATTGTTAATTTGGATTTTATATATTAAAGCTCCAAAAAGTCGTACACATTAATTAGTATTAATATAATTATACATCATTTTCATCTTCTTGATTTTCATCATCTTCTTAGAGTGTGTTTGGTAAAATTAGCTGAAAAGTTAGCTTAAAGCTTAAAGCTAGCTGAAAGCTGAAAAGCTATTGAATGTATTTGGTAAAACTAGTTGAAAATGGTAAAATGAAATTTAAAGACAACATTAATTATTAAATAATGATAAGTGGGGGTGGTTGAGGGCTAAACTTGTAATTAATTTTCAGCTAGTAGCTGAAAATTGGAGCTTTTCTAAAAAAGCTACCCCAAGTAGCTTTTTAAGAAAAACTTGTAGCTACCCAAAAAAGCTACATTCCCAAACACTGCTGAAATGATTTCAGTTACTATTTTCAACTTTCAGCTAGTTGAAATGGCAAGCCAAACACACTCTTAATCTTCATTGTCATCCCACCCATCTTCATCCTCATTTGATGGGATGTCTTCACTCTTAGATTCATCATCTTCAACCATTGATTCAGGGATAGAATAGATTATTGGTTCATATCGATTCTCAGCTAAGCCTGACAATTGTTCAATGTCTACAACTGGTAAAACAGTTGAACTGCCATCAGTCTGATAAGACACTTCATCCTCAACCCCATCAACTTTAACATAACCCATTGGTTTTGTTGTGATTTCCACAATCCAACCTCGTAAGTCTTTACATAGTTCTGGATAAGGGACATAATACACTTGTCTTGCTTTTTATTCAAGAATGAATGGATCATACCGATTATACATCAACTTTAACATAACCCATTGGTTTTGTTGTGATTTCCACAATCCAACTCTCATGTCATTATTTCTGGTTGGATCAAACCATTCACAATAAAAATGAGGAATCATGTTACTCAAACCAAGATACTCTAATTCATAGATATGGTGTATGATGTCGTAAAAGTTATCTTCACCGCCATAGATAAGTCCTTTTACATGCACCCCATGTAACGTCTTAATTTCTAAATTTAGAAATAGTACCTGTTGGGAGCACTATTTCCAAATCCATGAAATTATTTCGCCCATTTATAGTATCGTCATACAAATACAATTGATCGCTTAAGTAAACCCAACATTTATGTAGCACAATCACATAAGAAATGAGTAAACTCCATAACAATAACATAGTGCCACCTAAGGCTTAGTTACAAAATAATCAATAGGCAACAAGATATAGCCATATGTAACATCCTAAAATTTATTAAGTAAAATATTAATTAAATTAAATAAATAAGTAGAGGAAATAATTAATTAAATAGATGAATAAATAATAGGATCAATATTATTATTAGTTTTATCCATAAAGTTAGCTTAAATTTAAAAGAGGAGAAGGGGGTTAAGAGTGGGCCCAAGCCCAATTAGACATTCTAGTAAGGAGGGGTTATCAATCACCCTAATCCTTGTTCGTATTATCGTCAAAGAGCGAAACGCTAAGGAGGGGAGAAAACGAGTCTCAAGAGAGGATTGCTGCAGAGTGAGCATCAAGAACCAAGAAAGGGACTTCCTTTCTGTAATCAATCTTCGCTTAAGGTACGGTGGGGGAGAGGGTGCTGCTTGTATATGCATGTAGGGGTGCTTGGGTAGTGAGAGCAACCATAAGACCCTCTAAGACTCTAAATTTGAAATTGATATATATATATTGGGTATTGTATGATGAAAACATATTGATTGATGATTAATTCTGTGAATCTTTGTGAATCTTGATTGGATTGAATGAGAAATAAAGAGAATAGTGAAAAGGGGTTAATGAGGGTTTAATGATTTGGGGTTTTGATGAGAAAACCATGTAAAACTGTTAAAGATTGATGATTTTGATGAGTTTGATGAATATTAAGGATTATGAATGGTGTTTGATCGAAAAGGATTGAATAGAGGTTGAATAGAGTGATGTAGAAGTGTTAGAAATCGTGAAATCTGCGATCTGCATCGCGGGTAATCGATTACCAGGAGTGGTAATCGATTACCAGTGTGTTCTGGGTAGTCCAGAAGTGTTGTCTGTTCGCTGGTAATCGATTACAGGATTGTGGTAATCGATTACCAGAGAGTTTGTTTGCAGGTAATCGATTACAAGGATGCTGTAATCGATTACCAGTGTGTTTGGTTGCAGGTAGTCGATTACAAGGTGGTTGTAATCGATTACCAGAGACCTTGTTTGCAGGTAATAGATTACTAGAGATTGGTAATCGATTACCAGAGTGGACTTTGAGATCCTAAATGCTTGATGATGATTGATGTTGTTTGATAATGCTTTATGATGATTATGGTGTTGATGATTAATGATGTTGATGATGATTTGGTGTGTATAATGATCGGTGAATATGCAATGTGATTGATGATGATTGGGTGTGCATAATGATTGGTGAATATGCCATGTGATTGATGATGTTTTGGTGTGCATAATATGCAATGTGATTAATGATGATGGTGAATGTTATGATGATGTTAATGATGATAGTGTATATCACTTTATGATGATGGTGCTTAATGATGAGCATAATAATGCATGATGATAATGATGATGGTGTATATCACCTTTTGATGATGATGTTACCTAAGTTGTGCGGGCCCATAGAGGGGGTGCAACTTAGGAGAGATGCCTTGAGCATATGTGATGAGACGTGAATTGTGCGGGCCCATAGAGGGGGTACAATTCGGGAGGTGAGCTGAGTTATGCGGGCCCATAGAGGGGGTACAACTCAGGGGATCAAGATGGGGTGTTCGATGCACGGGCCCATAGAGGGGGTGCAACCTAGGGGTGATTTGTACTGGCCCATAGAGGGGGTTCAACCTAGGGTCGAATGTCGTTGTGCGGGCCCATAGAGGGGGGTACAACCTATCGGATTGTGTGTGGTGACACTGGTAGACTATCTTGGTACTAACTAGAGTGATTGACGAGGTGCACCCATTGTGCGAAGTTCCAAGTCATGATCTATGGGTAGTGAGGTGATAAGTTTGGATGCATATGATAATGTGTTATACTCGATGATGGTATTGAGCTATATAATGTTGGTGATAAGTTTGGTACTTATGATAATGTGTTATACTCGATGATGGTATTGAGTTATATAATGTTGGATGATAAGTTTTGGTGCATATGATAATGTGTTATACTCGATGATGGGATTGAGTTATATAATGTTGTTGATGAGTTTTGGTGCATATGATGATGATTTATACTTAATGATGAGGTGAGTTATAATATGATGATGATGAGTTTTGATGTATGCATGATGGATGTACATATGTGATATATTTGATGATGAAACTGAGTAAATAATGATTTTATGAGTATTAATGATGATTGAATATTACGTGTGAAAATAGAGTATGTGATTCCGTTGGTGAATGATGGTATGAGACTTATATGATGATATAGATGAATAGTTATATGCTGATTTATAGATCATTATTATCTGATGGATTATTTGATGTTTGAGTATGTGGTATGATTGATGATGATGTTGTTTATATGTGGGTGAGGATAGGGTAGCCTCCTATGTGTATGTATGAGTGATATTCTTTTCCTCACCGTTATACTGTGGATATTTTTACAGGTATTGATGATGACACGACTGGTGTCGAGTTTTGATTAAAGGGAGTGTGCTCTGGTATATGTGACATCAAGGCATAATTTTGGGGTTCTTTCTTTATATTTCTAGTTAGGAAGGTTTTTGTAAACTGTTTTGGATTCCTTGCACAGCAAGTAGGATGTTTAGTTACTTTTATATTTTTGGAGATTCCACTGCATGAGTATTTTAATACATTTGAGTTTCATTTTATTTTAATTAAGTTGTTTTCGAACTAATGAGATTTTAAATAAGAGAGTTATCTAAACCTTTTACCCATTGTGGGACGTTACCTTTTCTACACTTCAATTTATTAAACGTATAAGAGTTTGGGGTAGAAGGGTGTCACAACATACATGTGTCCTAAACATAAAGATACAACCCATAGGCCTCACATGTACTATTCTATCCTATCAAAACGTCAAGTCTATGCCTATACAAAAAGGGGTACACATATAGCATAGTATGCCTAAAGAGTGTGGCCCTCAGTGAGCCGTCACAACCGCTACTTGCCTTCATTACCCTGGCGAGGTCCCTGCACATCTGAAGGTAAATTCCCATAGCGTGGGATGAGACTAACGTCCCAGTGAGGTGACAAAAGTGCATATACAAGAAGGAAAACAACCATCGGTATGCAAACATGTAATAATTCGATGTCTCATGAAACATACATAACAATAGCAAACTCAAAGTTAGTCCTGAAGTGTTTTACCCAACACTCAAGGGGTCTTTCAACTTTACATGAGGCTAGACTGAGCTTAGACTAACAGGAACCGTAGTTCCTGAAGACCATAAGACCTTACCCAATTAACCTGATAGATTCAAATATAATTACTTGATTTTTAACATGAGTCCATGAACCAAGACAAAGTCTTAGAACATGAGTCCATGGACCAAATCTTGAATTATTAACATGAGGTCAAAAGACCCAACTGATTACATGAGACCGTTGGACCCAAAGTGCTTTCATGAGGTCCTAAGACCCAAAAACCTCTCTGTTTCCATGATTACGGTTAGGAATATGAAATATTATCAATAACCATGTACGTAATGAAACTAAACATGAGAGCAAGGCATTAATGGCATATTCCAAAAACCTAACCTTGCCTAAGGCATATGGGATGGCTAAACTAGCATACCATAATCCAACATTTACAAAATCCATCATACAATCATCAATAAGAAATCAAAAGAAATGGAATAGAAGGAGTGGGGTCATTCAAGGAAAGCTCCCTAGCATGAGAGTGAGTGTGTGCATGGTCACACTCACCTTGAAAGAGGATGAAGAGATTGAGAAGGAGGGAGGTTGGGGAGGTGGAGAACCAAAGGAGAACTTGATCTTGATGGTTGGGGACCTTCCTTGAGCTTCAGAGGAACTTCCTCTCACTAGAACCTCTCTTTTTATCTCTAAAGCACTGAATGCAGGAAGAAGAATGAATGAAAATTGTGCCCTAATTAATGCTTTTAAGAGCTGTAAGTGGACTCTCGCTCAAGCGAGTTGTTCTCGCTTGAGCAAGATGCTCGAGGTCAAATTCCCCTTCTCATTCTCGCTTGGGCGAGAGGCTTCTCGCCTGAGCGAGAATAGACCAGAGAATGACCTCTCTCTGGAAGATTCTCACTTGAGCGAGACCCTTCTCGCTCAAGCGAGATATGCAGAAGCCAATTTTTCTCCTTTTTGCTGCATAACTCCCTCAAGGGAGCCCTTTCTTGCTTGAGCGAGAATACTAAAACCTGATTTTCTTGCCTAAGACTTTTAGTCCTCCTCTAATCAATTCCTCACCTTTTCTCCTCATTATTAACATCAAAATTATTGTCCTATAACCTCTCATTAGTTATTATTATTAATCACGAGATGTTACACCCCACAATTTGTGGTCTTTTTACCCTCACATCATTCCTTTGTCTGAAATCTGTAGCCATTAACAAGGTATTTGCTCCATATTTTGCTTTAGAGTTGGGTCCCCAAGCTAATGATTTAACTTCATTGTTGGTCACCCCATTTCGCTCATCACGAACCTAATCATAAGAACAATTTAAGATTAATTGAATTCTTATTATTGATTAACCCATACAAGAAAAGTGGATGATCAAACTTATATAGTTCCTAAACCATGTTGGAAAGTATGCATGTATTTGAGCAGAGGAATCCCGATTATCGATCAAGTGAAATTGTAAGAATAAGCTGAAATGGAAAAAATAGTTAATAACTCATTCATTCCTATAGTTTGAGGAAGGACCTATAGTTTGAGGAAGGTGAACATGTTTTCCTAAAAGTGACTCTTGTCACAGGTATTGGAAGAGCGATCAAGGCCAAAAAGCTAAACCCCAAATTTATTGGCCCCTTTCAGATCTTTAAGAGGATTGGTCCTCTTGCCTACTGGATAGCCTTACCACCCCACTTGTCCAATGTCCATGATGTGTTTCATGTCTCCCATCTCAGAAAGTATGTCCATGACCTATCACACATCATAAGTTTTAAATCAGTACAATTAAGGGAAGACCTTATAGTTCCCACTAGGCCTGCAAATATTATTGACCGAAGTGTTAAAGCCCTGAGGAACAAGGCAATCCCGCTAGTGAAGGTGATTTGGAAAGGGTACGTAGACACCAGAGGAGGCCACTTGGGAGAAGGAGGATGACGTCTATGCCTGGTATCCTGAGTTGTTCATTTGAGGTAACAAAACTGTAATAAACAATTTTGAGGACAAAATTAATTTAAGGGTGTAGATTTTTAACATCCCAAATATCTAAATCATTTTCATAAGTGAAATTATAAGTATAAGAGGTTTTCATAAAAGAAATTAGGTTAAAGAGGGTTAAAAACTGTTTAAAAGGGCATAACACAACCCCATTTTTCGCTCAAGTGAGAAATGACTCGCTTGAGCGAATATGAATGGAAATTTGGTAATTCCATTCTGTGAGATTTTTGTTCAAGTGAGACTGTTTTTGCTTGAGTGAAAATATCAACAGAAACTAGGTAGACAAAATTGTTTCCGCGTTTTACCAACTAGTAAGAACATGTAAATTAATTAAATAACTTAAGCGATTTATACGATTTAACATATGGCGTACTTACAGGTAACTAAGGGTGTCACAAATAAATTTCCCAAAAACACGTTTAGAAGTTCACACTTAACACCTTATTAGTAAGGTAGAGTTTAAATACAAGAGCAAGTAAAAAAGAGTAATGGACAGAAACATTAACTCCAATTCATTATGTTGGTGCACACTTAATTAACCACCAAGTGCTATGGTCAGTCCCTAACATAGTTACGAATTTCATTATTCTCAATAGAATACAAATATTCTTTTTCACCAGCCTCTTCAGCCTTGCCTACAAACATGTATTATTTTCTCACCTAGCTTCCTCAAGCTCAAACACTTAAACAGTAAAAAAGATCTGAAGTGTTTAGGTTACACTCTAAGATAATCACACACGGTATGGGTAGTTTTACAAAAAGAACAAAAGGTAACTTAAGAATTTTCTAACTAAACAAAACGTTTACGACAAAATCTATACAAAACAAATGAAGGAACGAAAAAAAGGGAGCTTGAAATAGTTTCAGCTTGCGCCAGCTCAAATGTTAGAGTTATTTTCCTCTTCTTTAATCCATCAATTTATAGCCTGCATGAGATAATTAGAATGTTGTGAGAGAGATTTTAGAATATTCTCCAATGACATTAAATGCATGGATTCGTTGGGTTTGGAAATCAACAGGTGTAGTTGTTTTTTTTTACTATTGTACAATGAATTTTTTGTAGGAGCGGTTATTGTATCGTCCTAATTCTGTGGACTCAGAAATAATGTCGGTTGGAGACATATTCCCAATTTTATGAAGTTATTTCGTGCCATTTCTGATATCAACATACAATCAAACACATGATGGTGCTTAAGTAATCCAATGTTTACATAAGTGGAAATAAACATACAAAATCAAGATTGTAGTTTAACCACCACTTAGTGGCCTAGAATACAATACTACATCTTGCCCAACAAATATCAACCTACATCTACACAATACAATCTGGAAAGAAACCTGGAAACCCGGAGGGGCAACCCACCCGGAGCCCCCAAGCTATCTGGCTTGTCTTCCGAGTATAGTACCTGCACATCTAAAATGAAATCCACGAACGTGTGGTGAGACTTACGTCCCAATGAATGTGATCATGCATATAGTGTGGGGATTACAGGCAAATGGAAATGCAACAGTTCAACCATTATACATCTGATCATATAATCATGTATAACACAACAAGAGAAATCAATCAAAATCTCCCTTTGGGGCAAATCTAGTGTTTAACCCACACTAAGGGTGTCTTATCACTGTTACGTCTTTTGAGCGCTCAGCCATGTGACCAAGGATCGTCGTCCAAGGCCACCCTCTTATGTTTTATTATCAAACAAATATGATATGCATGTGGTTCCTTTTAATTGAGGATCCCTATTTACCCTTTGGCCTAGGAGTAAATGTAATTACCTCGTTCCTCTTTTCCCCGTTGGTCCGAAGACCCCTCTTTGGTCCGTAGACCCATGAAATTCCTCTTTTTCCTCTTTGGTTCGAAGACCCATGAAAATATTTATACATGAATAGGGTTTCGAAAACATGAGAACATAGTTCATGGCATGTATACATGTACCATATGTTAAATGATAATTCCATGACATTCAAAACTTCATAATCAATACTATCATGAAACCCTAACCTTCAAACCTAGGGCAAGAGCAACATAAGCATTTCATACAATCAATCCTAGATTCACCTCTAAACAACCACAATCAAGCAACATAAGCAAGGGAAGTCTGAAAAAGGGGCATTCATAGGATCTCATACAAGAATGACAGTGAGTGGGTGAACCACACTCATCTTAGAGCGAGAAATGGAGAGGATGGAGGTTTGAAGATGATGACCCAAGCTCCTTGATTGGTGTGGGGGCTTAAATCCAAGCTCCTCTCCTTCGATCTCCCTCTCTCTAGTTCCTCTCTCTAAAAGTGAAGAAATGGAAGAGAAATGAGGAAGAAAAGCCCTAACTGCGTTTTAAAGGGATCCTGTCAGTGTGCTCTCGCTCAGGCGCGCTTGAGTGAGGGCTGAGCGAGAGTACCTTTCTTGCTCAAGCGCGCGCTGAGCGTGACTGGGTGGAATTTCATCCAGAAATCCCCAATTCTGACTCTGTTTCCTCGCTCAGTCTTTTCTCAAGAGATCCTGGGCGAGAAAACCATAATAAAATCCCCTCTTTCCTGCTGGTATTCTCGCTCAGGCGCGCTTAAGTGAGCCCTGAGCAAGATTACCAAAAACAGAAACACTCCTTTCTTCCTAAACGCTCTCGCTTGAGCGAGAGTGTCAGGATTCAAACCCCTAATTTTCACTCTTCTTTTCTTCTAACTTGGTTCTACTTCCACTTTTCTAATTCAGCTTCGAACCCTCCTTTCCTAGTTCCTCTTTACAGAAGTACCCTTCTAAACCCGTTCCTTTTAACCTAACATTTTTCCTAGCTCAAATTCATCAACCCTCTAGACGTAATTCTTTCCACCTCCATCTAATTCCCTCATTCTATGTCTCAACCTTCTTCCCCACCCTATTACCTTGCTAACCTCTCAACTTCAGTGTTATACCTTCTATGTTAAATCTACCACTCTGTTGGGCTTATTACTTGGTTTCCCTTCTAAATTCCCTTTAAAACTCATAACTCTCAATATATTCCCTATCTCTCCTCTTAATTCACCCTTAAACCCCTGAACTCTCTTTCTACTCCTAATTTCCTTCTCTCGACAGGATTCACAGCCTAAGGCTCCCACGGTATTTTCTAGATTTCAATTTCTGGGATGTTACAATTATCCTTCGATCAACTTGATTTTTTTTCTTTTTGTTTTTTTGTTATTTGTCACAATGTTCCTTCTGAAAGTTCACTTTTGTTTATCCTTAAAAATGAAAGGAGGTCTATACAAGATATTTTTACTTTATACAAGATTGTGTAAGGATTTTTTTTCAATTAACAATGAACCTTAGTTTCATATCAATGCATTTTTTATGTTCTATATCTCCCAATTTTAGTTCCATATCTCTTAACATTAATGAACTTAATGGAAATAACTATTTTATTTCAAGTTAAGGATCATTAAATATTCCAATTGATGGCTGAAAAATAGTTTCGGGTTTTGTGCCTTTGACTTTTGGCTAATATAACTTAATGAACAGAGTGTCATTGAATATTTGAATTTAATGACCATAAATATATCTATATAGTATTAATTTTAAATATAGTCATAACTGTGTGCAATAATTGATTTGACATTCTAATCATCATTTAATATATATATATATATATATATATATATAGACACACACGTTGGTAGAATTAAATTAAAAGGATTTTTTGGGTGCAAGATTACAAGCATCCTTTACATTCGTCAAACTTGTTCGAGTCAGGTAGATGTTTATGGACAACAAAATTCTCCCTCCAAATTTAATGCGACTGCATATCCAAGGCTCAAATTTGTGACTAGAAATTAAACTGGAAGAACCCTATGCCAGCTAATTCATACATACTTAGTGATAAATTAAAAGGATTTTAACCCTTTTGAAGTGTGGGATTTATATTAATTAGAAAAGTGAAAGTTTTATAGTAATATATTAGAAAATTAATGATTGAAAAATAAATAATTAATTTCATAATTTGTTCTAAATGTCAAAGTATACAATTACAATCTCAAACAATTATTATTTTTTATCAATAAATACTTTTTCTTAATATTTCACCTTTCTTATATAAGTGGAGTCAAATCCACATATAAAATATATTTAGTTTGAGGTAATGTGTAATTTGATTAACAGTTTGTATTACTTCCAATATTTTAAGGTAACAATTCCATAACAAGTAAATCCTTTTATCAGTAATTGATAGTAGGTGTAACAAAAAAATTGGTATAGAATGTTATATAACACTAAAATAACTTGATATATTTCTCATATGTGCTAATTATTGTTATATAAGTTTTTTATTAAAAGAAAATAAAAAGTATGACTGTAATTTGAAGGCAGGAAAACTTTTACAGTCACAAAACGAAAAGTGCAAAATGTAATTAAAAGTATTATTAATTAAGAAATTATTTATCATATATTTTATTTAATTTCTATTTTTACACAGTATATGTTTAGAAACAATTGTTGACTACATCAATTATTAAGTTGTGTGTGCACTTTTGCAAAACCACAACGGCAAACGCACACTCCATGAACACATGTGGGACAAGCTGTTGGGTCAAAGCAAACGTCAAGACAATCATCGTCTGATTTGCATTGACGACCACCTTTTGCTGCTAAAGCTTGTTGCATCGATATCAAACCTAAAATTCAAATATAAGACAAAAAAAAAAGTTAATTATACTCTTTAAGCAAGGTGTTTTCTTTTTTCCAAAAATTAGCCAACCTAATTATAATCATGAAATATATGGTTTTACTACTACTTAATCAAAAATTGAAATTCAATTAAAACATAAAACACACTTATTAATTAACTAGTTATTTATATATATATATATATATATAGACACACACACACACACTAGTGAGTGACCAGTGAGAATATGAGAGAAATAATATAGAGTTGAGTATTAGAATTAACTAATATACATGTAAAAGTAGTTATAACAATAATTATTAATTAAAAATAAAAAAGAAAAAATACTTAAACAATAATTATTATAATAAAGTTTGTAAAAACATCTTAATAGGAAATATACTTTAAGCGTTAATGATTCAGTAAATAATTCTTGATAAAACTTGTTCATAACAAACAGTATTGGTTCGCAAATATGAAATGAAATCACTATATCATAAATTATAAGTCGGTATTAAAAGAAATTTCTTAAAAGACCTGGAAAGAAATGTCGAAAAGTCATAAAGAAGATTAGTATATGATATTCACTGATTGAACACAAATTGATAGAAAATGATTTGAATAATAGATATAATAATAAAAACAAATAATAATAGTTTCCAATTAAAAGAAAAGAGGAGCAATCTAATTTAAATTTTAGAAGATTTCTTTATATATAAAATTTGAAGTTGTTTCTGAAATATGCCCTTCATCATCAGTTATGAGTAATTTCAATATTCCTTTGTTTGTGGCTCTGGACACTGCAACATATAATTGCTCATGTGAGAAGACAGACTTTGACATATAAATTCTGACATGTTTAGGGTCTAGTGAGGGACCTGTGCGATGCACATGAAATAAATTTGAGCAAAATAATAAAGAATTATTTTTTAGTTTGTGAGCTAACAATATATTGGAAAATAATTATAACAATAATTACTAGAGGAAGAAAAAAAGGAAAAAAATACATAAATAATTACTCATAATAAAGTTCATTTTAAAATAGTGATAATAGGAAATGTATTTGTACAGTTCAACATTGAGTTCAAATTGTTTTAAATAACATTTCATACATAGAAGTTTTACCCATCAAATCTAAAATAACTATATCACAAATATAAGCAGCAAGGCAAAGAAATTTATTGAAAAACCAGATAAAGAATAAAGTAAAAAGTACAAAGAATGTTAGAATATGACATTCATTCATTGAAAAAATAGAAACAAATTAATTTTAATAATGAAAAGAATAATAATTTGAAATAAAAAGTGTTGACCACCAACCTAATTTAAACTTTGAAAAACTTTTTTTTATAAAATATTTGAAATGGTACCTTAAATACGATATTTATCATCACATATGAGTAATTTTAATCCCCCTTCAACCTTCATCATCACTTACTTTATCCCTTTTTTCACGTCCCAACAACAACTTCCTTAGAATTTTTTTCAATATAATATATAACATTTCTAGAAAAAGAGTTGATATGCTAACATGCAAGAGAGAACAATTTTATCTAAATCACTAAAAGTTTAATTATTGTTATTAAAAATTTAAAGTAGACAACGATTTTATTTTTATCTCTTAGAATATTCACCAAAAAGTAAGCTTCTAAAAATAGGTATATTTTTTACTTTGTACTTATTAAAAGAGTAAGTAAATTATTAATTAATCATAAAAAGTTTTATGAATCTTAATAAATATTTTTAGTAAATAATTAATTTAGTAATTTTTATTTATTTTATCACATAACTAAGAAAACATACATTAATTAAGTAAAAGCTCTTAAATATGAAATAAGTAATAATTTTTTCTTAAGTAGATGTTTTTAGTTTTATCCAACAATACATATATATGTAGGCAATTCTAATTCTAATAAGTATTAAAGCAAAAAAAAAAAAGCTTGACAAAAATATATACAAACATATAAGTTATCAATAAAGTTTTGTAAGAAACTATAATTTTAACTATAACTAAGAACAATTTGAACCAAAATATGCAACAATTTAAAGAATGTATGCATTTCTTATTTTTAACCAAGGAACTCATAGAAGAAGGAGTGAGGAATACCAGATGCAACCAATAACAAGAACATAAAGAGTGCCACTTGAGGTGAAGGATTCGCCATTCTTTCTCAAATGTTTTTTTTTTTTTTTTTCCGCAGCTAATATGCCCTCTACTAGGAACTTTTACAGATGAGTTTTCTTTCTCTGATTGTGATAAGAGAGAAAGACATACTACACACCAATTTATAGGGCAGTTAATTAATATTAATTTTAATTAAAAGTTAATGCCAAAATTTTGACCGTTGTCAAACCTGTGCAAAATTATAATTACACTTAATTAATTTTCAAACTATTTGTAGAAGAATGGTGCAAACTAGGTCGAGAAACCCACTCAAGTTAATCCTTTTTGGATGGGTTTGACTAATGTAATAAATTGAAGAAAAAAAATCAAAAATAATAATAAAGGTTAAATCAATTTAAGATAAGATCAATCCAAGGAATTTAAATGTTATTTTTATGGTTAATCATTGAATATTAAAAGCATGCATACCTGAGATTAAATCTATCAACTTAGAATGACATGGAATCCCTACAATGATCCACAACTGAAATGACTCTCAAAATTTAATTAATTAAGATTAATAAAATTAAATAATTATCTGATCTTTTCAGATCAAAATAAATTTTATAGTTTGTACGAGATACTCTTAATTCATATTGATTGAGGATTTTTTTTTTTTGTTTTGAATTTGTGCTCAACCCTTGTTCCATATATCAATGCAGTTCATAAGTTCCATATCTCTCGATTTTAATTCCATATCTCTTAACAATAATGCATCTTAATGGACAATAACTATTTTATTCCCAAGTTAAGGATCATTAAATATTCCAATTGATTAACAAAGAAAAGTTTCAAGTTTGTGCCTTTTGACTTTTGAGTCATGTAACTTTATAAAATGAGTGCCATTGAATATTTCAGTTTAGAGTTGTTTGGTAAATATTTTAACTAATTAAAATATGAAATTATTAGCTGAAATTATTTTTAACTATATTTAATAAAGTAGTTTTTTTTTTTCCATATATCAATGCGCAGTTCTTAAGTTCCATATCTCTCGACAATAATGCAACTTAATGGGCAATAACTATTTATTCTTAAGTTAAGGATCATTAAATATTCCAATTAATTGATAAAGAACAGTTTCAAGTTTGTGCATTTTGACTTTTGAGTAATGTAACTTTATGAAAATGAGTGCCATTGAATATTTCATTTTAAAGTTGTTTAGTAAATAGAGTTGTTTGATAAATAATTTCAACCAGTTGAAAGCTGAAATTAGTAGTTGAAACCATTTCACCTATGTTTGATAAGATGACTTTTTTAGTAGTTACTAGTTTTTCTTGAAAAGCTACTTGAGGTAATTTTTTTTAAGAAAAAACAACTCCCATTTTCGGCTACTAGTAATTAGCTGAAAATTTATTACAAATTTATTCCTCAATCACCCTCACTCATCATTATTTAATAATTAATGATGTTGTAAGTCATTTTACTATTTTCACCTAGTTTTACCAAACACATTCAATCAAATCAGCTAGTTTTTCAGCTTTCCGCTAGCTTTTAGCTTTCATCTAGTTTTTCAGCTAGTTTTACCAAACACACTCTTAATGACCATAAATATAATTATGTATATAGTAATAATCATGGTTGTAAAAACCAGACCAATCGATTGGACCGAAAAACTGGTGAACCGACCATGTGTCCGGTCCAAATAAACCATAAAACTAGTCATGCAAAAAACCAGTGTTGAAAACCGGTTGAACCCATTTTTAAAAAAAATCAAAATTTTTTATTTTTTTATTTTTGTTTAATTTAAAGTACTTTTAAGATAAATAAAGATATATGTTTGAGAATTCCACATAGATATTTATTATTTTACCAATTATTATTAATTTTTTTGTTTTATAAACCTTATAATAAGGTTTTTTAAATGAATTTACAACTTGATATATTTTAATTTTTTAGAATTTTGTATTATTTTATTAATTAAAATGTTATATAATATTTAATATATATATATATATATAATTAATAGCGGTTCGAGCACGGTTGAACCATTGAATTGTAAACCAGTGTCTTTACCGGTTCAATTACCGATCCGATTTTTAAAACATTGGTAATAATCGTAATATAGTCATAGTTGTATGAAATGATGGATTTTTTGTTTGGTTTACATGGAATGCAATGAGGTTTAAACCTAATATCTCATATTAAACTACTCAAACCCCCACCACTAGGCCGACCTTAGTGGGTCTGTGAAAGGATTTGGATCTCCAACAGTCGACTGTTGGGCAGTCACCAAATCTGAACCGTTTGATCTTGATCGGATGGTTTAAAAGCCAAGATGTGATTTGAATCTGATTTTTTCATCTCGACTTTTAAACCGTCTGATCATCAAGATCAGACAACTCAGATTTAATGACTGCTGCCTAACAATCGACTGTTGGGAATCCAAATCCGTCTATGAAATGATTGATTTTGTTACGGTCTAAACCTAAGGCCCAATAACCTAAATGGCCCATAAACAATATAATTACAATATCTATGATTATATTTGCTATTATTACAAATACCTGCAAACTTACCCCTTTCTGTATATGCCTACTTACCACATTTATACAGGGAAAACCCCTATAAATACAGAACGATAACAGTTCATAAGGTACGCAATCTGACTCAGTCAATCCCTTGACTGTTTTACTTATCTGACTTGGGCGTCGAAGTCCCTTTGCAGGTACACCCCCCGAGTTCAACTCGGATTCAAGTCTCCGCAACCCGGATTCGAATCCGACTTCTCTCCTGCTGACTCAGACCCAGGTTCGAGTTCTACCCCAGAACATTTGGCGCTAGAAGGAGGGCTCATCCAACAAAAAGGGTGATGGAGCCGGGATAGTCTTGGAAGGACCCAACGGAATTTGCATTGAAAAGTCTCTGAAGTTTGAATTCTCTACTTCAAACAACCAAGTAGAGTATGAGGCGTGCATTGTCAGCTTGTTGATGGCAAAAGAGGTTGGGGCCAAAAAAGTCTTAGTATGTAGTGATTCTCTATTGATGGTATCTCAGATCAAAGGAGAATACCAAGCAAAGGAACCATTGCTACAGAGATACTTGGAGAAAGTAAAACTCTCAAGCGACGGGTTTGAAGAAATCATCTTCCAACACATTCCAAGAGTCTAAAATACCAGAGCCGACATACTCTCCAGGTTGGCAAGCACCAAAAAGCTGGGAAATAACAAGTCAGTTCTCCAAGAGGTCGTCTCGACCCCAAAAATTTCGGAACCATCCGTCTTGGCAATTGAAGAGTCTGAATCATGGATAACCCCCCATCAAATCTTACATCTTGATAGGAAAACTCCCTGAAGATGAGAATGAAGCTAAGAAATTGAGACGGCTAGCATCCCGTTTCACGGTTGTCAAAGAAAAACTGTACACGAAAGGATTCTCGACCCCTCTGCTCAAATGTGTTGAAGATAGTGAGGCCAAGTACATCCTAGCCGAGTTACACGAAGGCAGCTGTGGAAACCACCAAGAAGGAAGAACACTTTCAAGAAAAGCTCTCAGGGCCAGATATTACCGGCCGACCCTGATTCAAGACTCCATGGACTATGTCAAGAAGTGCGAAGTGTGCCAAAAGAACGATTCCATCCACCACCAACCCTCTTCCGAGCTAACCACCATGTTGGTCCCTTGGCCCTTCCACCAATGGGGCATTCTCCAGGACAAGTCAAGTTTCTAGTAGTAGCAGTGGATTACTTTACCAAGTGGATCGAAGCAGAGCCCCTTGCCACAATCACTTCGACTAAGGTCCAAAAGTTCTTTTATAAGAACATCGTTTCCAGGTTCGGGATCCCTCAATTCGTAATCACCGACAATGGAACCCAGTTCACTAACAAGAGGTTTAGAGAGCTCTTACCAGGATTGAAGATCAAGCACCATTTCACTTCAGTGGAACACCTACAAACCAATGGCCAAGCCGAGTCTACGAACAAGGTGATCCTCAAAGCCCTTAAACGTAGATTGGACAACGCCAAAGGAAACTGGGTGGAGCAACTCGACCATGCGCTCTGGGCATACCAGACTACTCCACAGTCATCCACCAACGAAACTCCTTTCCGCCTTACCTACGGGACTAAGGCACTCATCCCGGTCGAGATTGGAGAACCGAGTTGGAGGGTGGAAAACTTCAATCAAGACACCAATGATAAAGCCATACTCGAAGAGTTGGATTTCCTAGATGAAACCCGAGCAGTGGCACACATCCGAGACTTAACCTTAAAGGAACGCCTCATAACCCGGCGTAATACCAAGGTAATGGCTAGAAGCTTCCACCCCGGAGATCTCATCTTGCGCAGAGCCGACATTGGCAACAAGAATGCGGCCCAAGGAAAACTTGCAGCAAATTGGGAAGGTCCCTACAGAGTCACCGAAGCAACCGGGAATGGAACATACAAGATAGAAACGCTTGAGGGGAAAGACGTCCCAAGATTCTGGAACTCGGACAAGCTCAAGACTTATTATTCATAAGTAATATTCACACTTAGGAAGTTTTTAAAGTTTTTAGTAGTTCTTTTTGTGGGAAACCGGATGCGAAGAGCATCCCGGTCCTAAACCCCAATTTCTAATAAAACCGGATGTGAAGAGCATCCCGGTCTTGAATTTTTCAAATTCTCAATAAATTGACGTGAAGAACATCTTAAAACCAACAAAGTTCCCCAACTTGAATGCCGTCAACACCCAAAGCGTTAAAAGCGTACCAATGTTAAAAACGCAAGTTCGAGAATATAAGCGTTAAAAGCATACCAACGTTAAAAGCGTATAAGCGTTAAAAGCGTACCAACGTTAAAAGCGCAAATTCAAAATTATAAGCATGAAAAGCATACTAACGTCAAAGACGTACTAACATCAAAGGCACAACATAGCAAAGTCAAAATGAAATTAAATGGACCTTGTCTTTACAAAATCTGAAATTCAAGAAATTACAAGTTAAAGTCAAAGGAAACTCATTCTTCGTACGGGCCGACTTCCTCAACAGAGGCAGCATCAACATACACCTTTTTTCTCCATATCGACCCAGCAAATATTCCCTTGAAAAACTTCATAAGTAGTCGAGGTCCCCTCCACCTTCAATCCGGGATTTAACACCTCTAGCTGAGCAACTGCATTTGCAAAAGAAGCGGCCGAAATCTGCTCAGATAACTTTACAAGATCGGCCTTTTCTTGATTAAACTTGGCCTGAATTTTTTTCACGTTACTCTTCACTATCTCGGCCACCTCCGCCTCTGTCATCCCGGACGCCGGGGGAGTTACCCGCAACTTCTCCAAATCGGCCTTCAACTGGGCAATCTCAGCATCAAGGGTCTTGTTCTTGTCTTTCACAGACTTGTAAAAACCCTTATACTTGACCCTCTCCTTCTTCTCATTCTCAAGGGCCTCTTGAAGCAGTCTTCACATCCCCCAAGGCCTTATCCTTTTCGGTGGTACGCACCTCCAAAGCCTCATTAATCTGGTCATAAGCCGGTATGACATCCAACCACAAATACCTCAGAAAAGAGGCATGCTGAAGACTTTGGCGCTCCACGTCATAAAGATGCTCGGCCATCGGGACATTCTCATGAACCGCCTTCATGAAAGGGTTGTAGAGAATGTGATCTATCTCGGGCGTGTCCAACTCACAGTCAGATTCATAGAGATTGATCCTGGATTCCCCAGAAGACTCCTCAACCCTTGGCCTTTTCTTTGGCTTGGCAACCTTCTTCTTCTTTTGGGGACAATCCTCCTCATTGCCACTACCATGGGCCGCCTCGTTATGAATACGACCGGCATCGTCATTCCCGGTCGGTTGTGTTCCCGACCCACCAACACCAGCATTAAGGGTGAAGTCAATGTCAACGTTTGGCTCCCCCTGTTGGTTATTGTTGGCATTCTGCAAGGCCGTCAACTATTTCAACGCCGCGTTCGCCATCGAGGCTACAGAAAAGAAATTGAAAGATTATAAAATAAAACCAAGCAGAAAGAAAACCAAACATAAAACCTCACCAATTCTTGAACCGACATTACGAGTCAGACCATCTAGTATTTTCTTACTCGAAAACATCCCACACTCCTGAACCGAGTCCATTAATAACTTCCTCATAGCCGCATCTTGTGGGGAGAGAGCCGACTCAACCACCTCATAGTCGGACGACTTCTTATCGTAATGCCTTTCATTCCAATAAATAGGAAACCTTGGAGTATTGGACGATTGTTCCTCCCAAAATGGCTTAACACCGTTAGCCGCTTGCACTTGATAAAACTCCTGCTTAAAGGTAATGCTCTTCCTCTTGGCCGACTCAGCAAAGGGTTTTATCAATTTGCGATCCTTATGCCCCCTCAATGAAATCCAACTCTTTAAAGTCTCATCCTTCTTCCCTTTAGGATGCCTCCTTAGAACTTGGAAAAAATGAAAGATAAGTTTCACAGAGGGAGTAAAGCCGAACTCGGCCATAATCAGTTGGAAACATCTTATGAATGCCCACGAATTGGGGTGCAGTTGTGAAGGTGCGCAAGTCAAATACATCAAAAGCCTCTCTTTAAAGGGGGTGAAAGGCAACCTCAACTTTACTTTGGAATGAAGAAAATCATAAGTGTATAAAAAGGGGGTATTGGTTTTTGAAAGATGGCAAACCCGGCTCCCCCGGGGCGAGATTACGACATGATAATTGTCCTTCATCTCGGACGTCCCAAACACTTCCAAGTCGAAAAGACGCTCTTGACAATGCTCCGAACATCCGGGTCTATACAAGGAACACGTACCAAGGACCTCCGGGTCCACCCATCTATACCTATCTGCCCACACAGGCATAAAGTAATCCACATCACGAGCCTCAGCCATGTCAGCACCTGCAGAGGCTGTATAACAACTATTCTTATCAGAACCGAGACGATCGACACTCGACTCGGACCAATAAAAATACTATCATATGAATCCGACTCGGAATTCACCAAAGATTTATTCATCCCGTCCTGATCAATCAGATAGGAAATCATGTTCCTTCGTTTCAACACCTCGACTACATCGGGTCCAAAACCCTCATCATTATCCCCACAAGATGACCGACTTCGAGACACCCATGACTCAGGTTTCCTGGACAAAATCTCCAATGACTCACTATCCCTCTTTCGCACAAAATGAATTAAGAAAAGGAAGAAAAATACATGATAGACGGATTCCAAGTTCGAGTTGCTGCGCAAAACCGGTTCAATTGTCTGAGATCAGTTTCTCAAACGAGAAAAATTCAGAGAATTTGAAGCAAAGTGATGAAATGGATCATTACCATCCTCTATTTATAAGACCGAAAAGGCCCATAATCACTAACGGCCCAAAAAGTCGAACCGTCGCGACCCTATCCCAAAGGGACACGTCACTTAGGATACGAAGCGTCACTGGGAACTAAAACGTCCCAGAAGAAATGAAACGTGGCAGCGATACATTGGTGAGAAACTCGTCTTGGCCTTTTGTAAATAAGACTCATCTCGAACCATTATACCAACAAGGGAATGACCAAAACGCATGGGAGCTACCAAGCAAGTTGTAAATCCCAAAGTCGCCCCGAACGAGTAGAGCCGTCTCATAACAACATGAATACTTAAGCTCAAAGCCAACTTCATCAAGTCGACTTGAGCTGGGGTCTAAACCTAAAGCTCATTAGCCAACATGGCCCATACGCAATATAATTACATCCATAATTACATCTTATATAAGAGACCCGTCTCGAACGGTGACATTGTTGAGATAATTCAACTCGAACCGCAGGCAAGCCGTCTCGTCCAAAGTACATACGCCTACATAAACACCCTCCTCAAATGCCAATGTCGTCTCAGCGCGCAGGCAAATACTTAAGCTCAAAGCCAACTTCATCAAGTCAACTTGAGCTGGGGGGCTTCTGTTACGGTCTAAACCTAAGGCCCAATAACCTAAATGGCCCATAAACAATATAATTACAATATCTATGATTATATTTGCCATTATTACAAATACCTGCAAACTTACCCCTTTCTGTATATGCCCACTTACCACATTTATACAGGGAAAACCTTTATAAATACAGAACGATAACAGTTCATAAGGTACGCAATCTGACTCAGTCAATCCCTTGACTGTTTTACTTATCTGACTTGGGTGTCGGAGTCCCTTTGCAGGTACACCCCCCGGGGTTCAACTCGGATTCAAGCCTCCGCAACCCGGATTCAGATCCGACTTTTCTCCTGCTGACTCAGACCTAAGTTCGAGTTCTACCCAAAAAAAATTTGATATTCAAGTCATTTATTTTTTTATATTCAAATCATTTAATATATGTAAGTAGGTAGAAATTAAATTAAAAGGATTTTTTATCTGTACAAGACCATATTTATCTCAGGTGAGACAATCAAGCGCCTTTATGGGAAAGAATGCTCGTTTAACGCAACTCATATCTAAAGCTCGAATCCTACACTATTTAGTTAAAGTGAAATAGCACTATATGCATTTGATCCACCTGCTCAACAATAAACTAGAAGAATTTTTTTTTTTGGTTTTCCAGAGTATTCTTCCACCCAATAGATAAGAGACTAATCTCTCGGGGTACTGTCAGGTGCAAAGCGGGGATCCATCCCAACAATATTTTTTTCCTACACATGAATCTAAGAATCGAACCCAGGATCACATAAGAGACCCGAGCCCCTTCCACTCAGACCAATACATGTTGGTTAAACTAGAAGAATTTAACTCTTTTAAAATGAGAGATTTATATTAAATATAGAAGCATGAAAATTTTATTGTAATTAATTTATTAAAAAATTAATGACTAAGATTTAAATAATTTTATAATTTGTTTTAAATGTCAAAGTATACAATACAATCTCAACTACTATTTTTTTTTATCAATAACTATATAATTTCTTCTCAATATTTCACCTTTTAAAATGATTCTTGTATATAAGAAGAGTCAAATCCTATATGCAATATATTTACTTTGAGGTAATGCGTAATTTGATTAACAGTTACTTTAATATTTTAAAGTAATAGTTCCATAACAAGTGAATCCTTTTATCAGTAATTATTATTGAGGTGTGAAAAAAAAAATGACATGGAGTGTTATATAACAGTATAAAATAACTTAATTTATTTGACATATATGTTAATTGTCGTTATTTAATTTTTTTAAAAGCAAATGAAAAAGGTATATTGTAATATGAGGGCAGGAAAACTTTCACATTCACAAAAATGAAATGTTCAAATTGTAATTATTAATTTAGAAAATATTTATCATTATACTTTATTTAATTTTTATTTTTACACAATATATGTGTAGAAACAAGTTGTTGAGATTACTACATCAATTGTTATGTTCTGTTTGCTCTTTGCACAAGAACCACGGACGACAAACGCACGTTCTATGCTCACATTTCGAACAGCCTAGATCATAGCAAAGAGGACATTCATCGTCTACTTTGCATCCATTATCTCTTCTTCTGTTGCGAAAGCTTGTTGCATCGATATCAAACCTAAAATTCAAATATAAGATTAAAAAAACATATTATACAATTTAAGCAAGATGCTTTTTTTCCCCAAAAAATAGTCAACCTAATTATATATATCTTTATCTTTATCTTTATCTTTATATATATAAAAGTAAGGTAGTAAAAATAGCTTATGAGATCTAAAGTAAGGTAACAATAGTAAATTTCTTTAAGCAAAACTTCTAAAAATAGAAAGTAACTTTTACAGTTTAAATGTTTAATATTATGCATCACCATTAATTAACTATAGTAATTATATTAAAGTGAAATATCACTATAAAAATAAAAACTATGATAATAATATAAATAATGATAATTTAAAACATATCTAATAATTTAAAAACATATGAAATTTAAAATATTCTCAAAAACTTAATTTTTTTTATAATTATGTTGATAGTAATTATAGTAATTATTAAATTATAGTTATCTTTTTTTATATCAAATATCAATATTATTTAAAGCCCACTTTAACAATTTTAATATTAAAAATAAAGGTTTATAACATAAATAAAAATATAATATGAAATTTAAAACATTATAAAATATTTTTAAAAAGGAAAAACTTAATTGTTTTGCGAAATTTCCCATCATAGGAAACTTAAAATTTGGTTTGGTTATGGGTAAAACTACTAGAAAAGTTTTTAAGTAGTTGATGAACTAGGCAATGCCTATATAGCCCATAAATGTTAGTTTTATTCAATTGCACTGTCAAATGCGGGCAAATATAAGTTGGCAAGAAAATTATTGGTGTTTATAATGAAATATTATAGTTCAATCTATTTGAATTTAAACCTTAAGATAAAATAATGAACTTTGCATTTAAAGACAATTCCAAGAATCTTAAATTTTTATCCTATACAAGAGGCATTTTTGGAGCATTAGAAAGAATGCTCTAAAAGGCCATTCATTTTTTTACATCATATACTAGAGGTATTCCATAAGCAATAGAAAAAATCTCACTAAGAGGTAATTCCATAAGCATTGGAGATAACAAATTATATATTATATTGTATGAACTTGTTATTAAATATGAGATAAAAATAAAATAAAATAAATATTTTTAAATAAATAAAAAGATATAAAAGACTTTTTAAGACTATAAGAGTGTGCTATTAACAAAAAGTTTAATCATTTAATTTATCACTTTTGAAAATGAGAATGGGGAATATTAATCATATGAGAGGGAAAATTTCAAAAATTGGTCAATTTCATGGATAAATGGTGGTAAGACATATTTTCAGTTGGATAAATGGGTTAGAAGGATAAATTATAGGATAAATAGTTATTAACCTTAAAAAAGAGTTAGTTATCCATTAAAAATGTTATATATAAATAATTATTTGACAAACTACAGAAAAAATAATAGTGTCTTTTTAAAAAATTTACTTTTAAAACTTTTGGAATGTTTAGATAATCATTTTTTAAAAGAATATTATGTAATAAATAAATTAAAATAATTTTAAAAGTTACTATAGTTTTTAACTTCTTTAAAAAGTAAAATTTAAAATGGGATTTAATGGATATACACTGATAATATAAAAAAGTTTACATGTTGGGTTGGAAAGAAAGAAAAAAAGAAGTAGCTTGAGTTGATTGGGATATATTGTGCAAATGAAAAATTGAAGCAAGCATAAGAATAAACGGTAAATAGAGAAAAATAATCATTCACATTAATATGCAATTTTAACTTTCATATATTATGAATTGAGTTTAATATATAAACATTGTCAGTTTAACTAAATTTTACACAGACGTCCAATAATGTGTTGCCACATCATTTATTGAATTTAATAACACATAAATAGTCACATTCATTTAATGATGTAGCGGTACACTATTGGATATACGTGTAAAACTCTTTTACATAGACAGTGTATATCAATTAAATCTAAATGGATTATATTTATTAAAAAATTATTGTGTATTGTTTTTTTAGTCAAATTATTATTGTATGACTAATGTGACAAAAATACCCCGTGCATGGCACGGGTGCACGACTAGTAATAATCAAATATAAGGTGGGAGCGTATCATATGAGAATGATGTTTTTATTTGAGAATGATAAAAATATTTTATAGCCATCAGATTTAAATAAAGGGTTGAGATTAAAAATCACTTAAAGATATTACTTGCCTCCTTTACTATTACTTACCATCACCACCACAGCTGCTGCCGTCACCACCACTGGCGGCGACGATGGTGATAATGACAGCGGTGGTGGTAAGTAACGGTGAAGAAGAAGGCACGTAATATCTTTAAGTGAGTTGTTTTAATCTCAACCTTTTATTTAAATTTGATGGCTATAAAATATTATTATCATTCTCATGTAAAAATACCATTCTCATATAATACGCTCGCAATATAAGATTTTACCACCACTTCATCAAACATTGAAATTCAATTAATTAAAACATAAAACACACTTATTAATTAACTATTTATTTATTTATTGAACAAAGATTTTAAAATAAATTGATTATGCATAATAGTAGCGAAAATACGCATAGAAAAATATAATATTTTTACACATTTTAAAATATCTAAATATCTTTAAAGCTCCATTGTTAAGTTGCTAAATTTCATTAGAATTTAACCAAGGCGCTCATAAAAGGAGGAGTGAGAAATATATATACATATATATAGACACACACACCAGATGCAACCAGTAACAAGAACATAAAGAGTGCCACTTGAGGTGAAGCATTCGCCATTCTTTCTCAATATTTCTTCTGCAGCTAATGTGCTCTCTTATAGAAACTTTTACAGATGAGAGAGAAGTTTTCTTTGTCTCTGACTATGGTAAGAGAGAGACATGCTACATACCAATTTATAGTTGCAGTTATTATTTATTAATTTTAATTAATGACAAAATCTTGACCGTGGAAAATAAAAAACATAAACAATGAAGTGTTAATTTTTATTGGGACTATATCCTTTCCACTTGTGCTTAAATGGGGTAATTTTAAGATAGACCATATAAGTTTGGGTCTATCATGCATTGATCTACACTTTATTATTATAAAAAAATAATTTAAATTAATAAAATATATTATTAAATTTTTTAATATCAAATTTATACTTATAATAAAGGTATATATGTATATATATATATAAAAGGGTTAAATATATTTTTGTTCCCTTAAAATATGATGGAATTTGATTTTAGTCCCTCATTAATTTTTTCATTGGTTTTGGTCCTCCATTTTTTAAAATCACATGCTTTTAGTCCTCCTTATTAATTGTACTCTGTTAAGTCACTTTCACAGTTCCACTACGACGTTCCCGGGTAAAAATTTACAGAAAATTTCTTACGATTTTTTCTCTAGAAAATTCATGTGTAGTAAATTTCCAAAAAAACCTCAATTATTTTACATAAAAATGCTGCTATAAAATTTCTTTGCTTTTTATAAAAAAATCTATAGTAAGTTTCATGCAAATTTTAGAATCTAAACAAAATTTCCTTTTAATTTTGAAATCTGCAGGAAAATTCGAATGTAAATCCATAGAAAAATTTACAAGAAATATTACTACGTTATCACTTAGCGGAATATAACTAACGACAAGAACTAAAATCATGTGATTTTGGAAAATGAAGGACCAAAACCAATGAAAAAATAAATGAGGAACCAAAATCAAATTTCACTATATTTTGAAACCACTCTGTATATAAGTACCCTCAACCTTTTGGCTTTACCTGTTCACGGAATTGAAGGAGACACATTTTAGAGCAAGTGAGGTCCACCCTTTTCTACAGCCAAATCTTAAAACACTTTTAATCTATTTTCTTATATAATGCCTTACAATATTAAGTTCTATGCGGTTCTTATTTTATTTCCTTTTCCTCTAAACACATTTTTAAGGTTTTTTACAATAATTAAAAAATATAATCAATTTTTTAAATTTCATAAAAAATGTTATTTTTATTATACTCTTTATCATTTATTATTTGTATTTGTAAAGGATAGTAAAATAGGACAAAAGGAGTATCATGCAATTCAATGTCATCTTTTATAAGACAATAACTATTTTATCCTCAAGTTAAGGATTAATAAATATTCCTTTTGACTTTTGAGTAATGCAACTTAATGAACATGAGTGTTATTAAATGTTTCAATTTAATGATCATAAATATTTATATATGTGGAAAATATATTTTTCATTCTGTACTTTTGGTCAACTTTGACCTTTATACATTATTTTTTAAATATTTATTTTATATTACTATACTTTTAATTAAAATACCTTAATCGTAGTGTTTAACATTGATTAGTTATGTTAAGTTGTTGACGTATTTAATAAACTTTCATATTACACTTTAGTAATTAAAATTAACTTTGTATTGATTTCTCTATTTCCTATACGAAACTCTAAAATATTTTTTTGGTGTAAACCATATGTATCCCCTATTATCAGGGGCAATCTTATTCGGGACTTAGTACTCACAGTTAAGGCTCCTCACCCCTCCCTAAGAATGTGTTTAATAGGGATCGAACCCAGGAGCTCTTCCCACAATCTCAGCCTGCATTACCAACTGAGCCACAACTCTTTCGTATACAAAACTCTAAAATATGAAATAAAAAAAGTTGACATCATTTGTAATCATAATTAAAATAAAACAAAAAATGAAAAATATTTTCAGAAAATATATTTAGTTATGATGGGAGAGAATAAAAAATATAAGGGGTCATTTATTTTCTGAAAATATTTTTTCAATTTTTATTCGTTTTTTAGTTATGATTGCAAATAATGTCAATTTTTTTTTATTTTATTTCATATTTTAGAGTTTCGTATAGAAAATAGAGAAATCAATACAAAGTTGATTTCATTATTTCCTATAAAAAACTTTAAAACCAGAAAAAAATGTCATTTTTATAATCAAAACTAAAAATAGAAAATGAAAATCGAAAATATTTTACCCTAAAGGGACGAGGGCACGAGTTAAGAATACAAAAATAGAAAACTTTTATTGAAGTGTGTAGCATTTAATTAATTAATATTATAAATGAAATCCATGTCGTGATTTTCAATAAAAACCTTCTATATATGGGCAGAACCTTTTTCTAAAACTAAACGGGACAATAAATTACAAAAAAATAATATAATAGTAACATATGCAAAATATATGCCGTAAATATATATTTAAATTATTGGTTACATAATGCGTAAATAAATAATACGAAACAGTGATTGGTCAGTGGAAGTGATCTATGATCCTATATGGACTTTACCTGCAAGGTTAAGGGTTCGAATCTTTGAGTCACCATTGAGGCCTTTTTGCCTAACCACCACTGGCCTGAGAGTTAAACCCACAACTATGTCAGTCGAGATTGTCAGTCAAAGACCAAAAAAATAATTCAAAAAAGTATACTCATTCAAAGACCTTAACATAATGAAAATGAGTATAAAAATATGATATGAATTAGTGTAAAGAAAAACATGAGTGTGAAAATAGAAAATATATAGTAAATTATGGTAAAAAATAATGTAATAACATATGCAAAATATGTAACATCCCCAGAATCAGGACCTAGAGAATATAGCGGAAGTCTTAGGTTGTGAATCCCTCGGCAACAAGGAAGTTAGAAGTAAAATGAGGACTTAGGGGTTTGAGGGGAAAATAAGACAAAAATTATGGAATCGGTTAAGAGTGAAGTTTTAAGGGAATTGAGAAGGGAAAAATCAAGTATTAAGCCAAACAAGATCGTAGAGTTAACTTAGGAAGGGTCACACCCAGTCGTGGAAAGGATATCATGATGAAGAGGTAAGGAAGGAAACAAAGACATTGGAACTAGGGAATTAGATTGAGATGGAAGGAACTAAGCTTATATAAATGAATTGGCGGGAAGGAAGAGGAGAGGCGTAGACTCAAGGAACCGAGGTGGAAATGCGATTTTATAGAAAGGAACAAGGAATTAGAGGTGCATCTTCGAATGGGCACTTAGAACCATTTAACCTTAGCCTTATTGAAGTGAATTGATGATTTACATAATGGTTCACGTGAAGTGTGCCCTATGGGCTTCAACCAGGGTTGTTGCTTAATTTTGGGTTTTAAGTCTAATGACCTTTGTGCACTAATTCAATAATATCTAGAGTTATAGGTATCTAATTGAGGTGATTCCACTTGCATTAGAAAGCTAAGATCCGGGGGCTTCAGTTGGATATGCTACACGATAGTATTCCGGTCTCATTTTCACCTTCAAACAGACGCATTCTCGCTCAAGCGAGAAATCCCTCGCTTGAGCGAGGATATCAGTAGAAACAGGGTATGCTCTCTGACTTTGTACTCGCTCAAGAGAGCGCAAAGTCAGAAAGGGGGGAGGTTGCCCTACTGGCCTTCCTCGCTCAAGTGAGCAATCGCTCGCTTGAGCGAGCCCCAACTCAGAGAGTGGGGATTTTTGCTCGCTCGAGCCATCTAATGCTCGCTTGAGCGAGCGCGCGCGATTTCAGTGTTTAAAAACAGATAGCTAGGGCTTCTAGCCCTCATTTCTCTCATTTTCTCTCTTTCTAGAGAGAGAAACTAGAGAGAAGGGGAGATTAAAGGGAGAAGCATGGATTGGAGCCACCCACACCGTTCAAGGAGCCTGGATCTTCTTCCCCATCCCTCCATCCTTCCTATTTCCTCCATTAGAGGTGAGTGTGGTTCTCCACTCACTTCCATTCTTGAATGGATACCCTTGTATGCTCCCTATTCTTATTTCCCATGCTCATATTATTGATTGTGACTGATTAGCAACAAACCTAGGATGGATTGTTGAGTTGATTGGTTGTATGACCATGTATTCCAAATCCTAAAATAGGTGATTTGGGGATTTTGAACCGGTGATTGTGTTTACTGTATTTTTAAGCATTCATGGGCCATTGGCCATCATAGAACATGTTTTAAAAGTCTTTGGACCATCATAGAGCCTTCGGGCTATCACAGGGTCTTCGGACCACCACAGGCCTTCGGGCAGCTAGTTGTGAAAAGACGAGGTAACCACATCGAACTCTCGGTCAACAGGGAGATGGGGGATCCTCAACCAAAAAATGACAACATGCATTGTTCATTGATTATTAATAAAACTTAATCATAGGTGGCCATGGACGACGATCCTTGGTCACATAGTCGAGTGCTCAATCACAGTCACAGACAGAGAAAAGACCCCGGGTATCGGGTAAAAACACATCACAGTCATGTTTGCAATATTTAATAGCAAATTGTATATGTACTGAGTATGCTTGCCTGTTGCATTTCATCTGTGTGATTTCCCTACACTGAATGCTTTTATCACACTCACTGGGACATTAGTCTCACCCCAAGATTTGGGATATACATTTAGATGTGCATGTTGCTGTCCGGATGCTTGACTGGAGAGTTGAGGACTCCTTGGGATGGGTTGTTTGTTAGCCCTTACTATTGTAATTTCATTTTTGGAATTATGGTATAGTGGATAGGATGTGATTATTTTGTGGGATGTTATGGTGTATGGGTAGCCATTGGGGTTCTTCTTTTTAGCATAAGAAAATATGTATAATATTATCACCTGATGTTTATGTATTGAGGAATTAGGATATGTTGAGCCTTTTGATGGTAACTTACTTCGATTATGTTGTGGTTTTGATTTCGGGTTTTAAGCAAACGTTGGATTGCCTAAGCACTTTATGTGTATGATTGTATGTCGATATCGATACTAGAGTGAAACAATTTCATGTAATTGAGGAATAGTGCTTCCAACGAGCATTATCCCTAAATTCAGAAATTAGGACGTTATAAAATATATGTCATAAATATTTATTATATTGATTATATAATGAATCAATAAATAATATACCAAAAAAAAACTTTCCCTTCAACATTGCTTCTTGATTAGGGTTAATTATACTTACCTCTTGTAATATTGATAAAATTAACAATGAAATATTAATAAAATTAATTTAAATATTTATTCCTCTGTGATGTACAAAAAGTACTATAAGAAAAATTAAAAAGGAAATTTCAATCAATAAAAACACAATTCAATTTTATAAGGTCATCCATTTTTATTAATTAGTTTTTTTATTATTTTTATAACTAAAACAACAAAATATTAAGTCTCAAGTTTTGATGAATACAAACATAAAATAAACTAAGTAATAATTTCGAGGACTCACTGATAAATGCATTAACATTTCAGGTATGCATAACATCTCATTTGTAGTGCGTCAACAATCTGAAGGAAGTCTGTCTGAAGTCAAGTCATGATCTGAAGATTGGTCAAAGATCTGAAGACTCAAGTTCTAAATATCAAGGAACCGATCTAAAGACGAAGTCTGTCTGAAGCACAAGGGCATCTGACGTGGCAAGTCAAAGCTAGTACTAAAACCACACGCAACCTCAGAACACCATAAAGGTAAGACTAGAGACAACTTTTTTTGGCTAGGATTTTAATGTTAAACCAAATAAGGAAATTTCATTGTGTTCAAATTGCAAAAGTAAGGAAGAGAGTTGCAATCTCGTACCCCTGTCAAAAAAGTTACTCAACGGGAAAGTCCTATTTCTAAACGTCTCTCTTAATGGAATTCTCAAGCTCAACTATATATATTCATGGATGGTTTATCAAAACATACATAAAGACAGAGAGATAGAGCGCACATGGAGAGAGTTGAGGACAAACAGAGAAAGAAAAGGATGTGCGTGCAAGCATAAGTGTGCAAAAACAAAAGATACACACAAGTGTGTGTAAGGATATGCAGGAAAGAAAAGTCATAGAAAATGCAACATAATGGCGCAAAAATGAATCCAAGTTGGAACTTTTCAAAATCAAAAGAAGGATGTTCACACATGTTTTTTAAAAAGAGTCGCAACAAAATTGAAGACATGAAGAACTGCTGAAATGAATACTGCAGAGCTGCTAAGCTTGAGAGCTCAGAAGCTGATTATTTCAAATCAATAATATGAAAATGCAAGAAGCTATCGGAGTTCTGCTCATGATTAATCATTTTTTTACAAAAACAACTTTTATATTCAATGTTAGATCACTGTTATTATTGTACACCCATAACAAAGAACTTATGTTTCAAGTTCAAATCATTTGTATTTATTATGTGGTAAGAGCCTAAAGAGGCTTATGAGAAAAGAATACTTGTTGTAAGAGCCTAAAGAGGCTTGTGAGAAAAAATACTTGTTGTAAGAACCTGAAGAGGTTTATAAGAAAAAAAATACTTGGTGTAGAGCCTGGAGAGGCTTGATAGAAAAGAATACTTAGAAGCCTGGAGAGGCTCTGTAAGAAGAATACTTGGTGTGTTGCCTAAAGAGGCAGTTGATAACAAAGAATACTTTTAACTTTGATAAGTTAGTGGAAAAATCTCACGGTGAGTGAGGATTGGATGTAGCCCAAGGTTGTGGGTGAACCAGGATAAATTGGCTGAGTATATTCTCTTATCCTTAACTCCTTATTTTCTGTTTATTCTAACAATAAGAGGGAATTTGAACTAAGTTTTTATAATCAATCTTGTGAAAAACTATTTTACAAAAAGCTTTATGAAAACCTTTATCTGATATCCTCAGACAAAGATCAAAGCTTCAGACGGCGTCTGAATCACTATCTAAAAGCTTTCTGAACTTAGTTTTTGAAAAGGTTTCCATAAAAATGATTAGTTTATAGAAACATTATTTAACCCCCCTTAGTGTTTTCTTGTGTGTCTCTACACTAAACACAAGTAAAACATTTACCATCAACACAAATTTATATGTTGACCCAGAACTAATTGGATTGAGTTAGCTTAAAGTTCAATAATAAAGAAATAAAAATTAAAATATAAAAAAAACTGGGAAATCAATAAAATTAATTAAAAATATAATAAATGTGTATTAATTATTCAAATAGAAAAATATAGGGAAAAACTTTATTTGCATTATTTAAATAATATTAAACCCATTTAAAATGAAATAAAATAAATATGTGAGCTAACTCGGTAACAAACATATCCCAACTGCCGGTTATATAGCCTAGGAAAAAAAATCTCGAGAATAAATGGGACTATATATTATTACTATAGCTAACAAATGAGCTACAAAACCTAGTACATGCTAGCCTAATGCAAACTACATCCTACAACAGGTTGGGCCAAAAAAATCAAAATTCAATTTGGGCTTCCAAAATTATGGTCAAACCCAATTCTACGCGAGATTTTTTAACCATTTTCGCGGGCTACACCCTCCATTTTACAAAATGGTCGGGCTGAAAAAAGCTTGATTTTTATTGGGACTGAAAATTATAAATTCAGTCTGTATGTTTCATTGGGTATATTTGGGTCAACTCGATTAGGTCAGTGTCCATTTTTTTTTTATTTTTTTTAAATTATCAGATATAGAGCTAGTAAAATTGGCTACCTTGCTCAGTAATGACTATCTTGATGCAGGCCACAAGCTTTAATGGCTTGAGCCAAAAATCTTGGGTATAATTCAGGCTTAAAAAATTATACTCACCACAAGAAAACTGGTTATTAGACGTGAGCTTTTAGGGTCATCGTTATTTGCGACAGCTCGGTTGTCGTAAAATATTTTTTTTTTAATTTTGATTTAGTAATTAGTCAGAAAAACATAACGACAGCCAGACCGTCGCTAGGCTAAAAATAGAGATTTGCGACGGCTCGGTTGTCGCTAATTGAAAATTGAATCTTGCGACGGCCAAGCCGTCGCAAACGCCGCTACTAATTTGAAAATTTATACGCGAGTTTAACTAAAAAATTAACTAATAGTGACGACTTTGGTTAACAGTAGTGATGACCAGGCCGTCACTATTTAAAAAGTAACGTAGCGACGACCGAGCCGTCACTAAAACCAACACTAATTCTGAAACATATACGAGATCGACTTCCCCTTTCTTCTTTCTCTTTTCTTCTTCCTTTCTTCTCCCCTCCGACCACCGCGACCTCACCGTCTATAAGTGTCCCTCACTGTCCCTAAAGCTCTCTTTTGACCAATTATTTTTTGTGAGACAACCACTATGGGAGGAGAATTGCGGCCAACCACCGTGGGAGGTCATTGTCAGCAATCAAGCTCCGTCGTGGGCATCCAATTGGTACTGTATTCACCCATATGTGTGATGAAACTGATGCAATTTGCATTTCTCTATGTATTGTATGAATTATTTGTTAATGGAGAGTTGAGCTCAATAGGTGAGACTCTATGAAGGGTGCTGGTTGTGTGCTGATAATATAGAATTGTGCATGTGTTTATATTGTATGAATTGTTTGTTGTTTGTTAGTGGAGAGTTGAGCTCAATAGGTGAGACCCTATGAAGAGTGTTGGTTGTGTGATGATAATATAGAATTATGCATGTGTTTGTGTTATGATATGTGAAAATGTTATGCTGAAATTATATAATTGTTGAATTGTAGACAAATGGATCATAGATGGATGTATAATATGATTGATTCTTCTAGGAGATTGAGTCATGAGTATATCGATGGGGTTTCGAAATTTGTTAACCATGCTATGGAACAAACTTCGTTTATGTCTGAAGGAGGGATTAGGTGTCCATGTGTGATTTGTAATTGTGAGAAGATTCTGAGACCAGCATTAGTTAGAGCTCATTTGTTGAAGTCTGGATTTAAACCAAACTAATGGGTATGGACTGAACACGGAGAAAAAAGGGTCTAATATTGTTGAGTTGGGGGATGATGATAATAACAATGTTGAATATATGAGTTATGAACATCAATTTGCCTCAGTGTCTCAGATGGTGTATGACACATTTATGCCTATACATGATGAAACACATGATAATGACCATGAGCCACCTAACCCAGATGCCCAACAGTTTTATGATATGTTATTATCTGCAAATAAGCCAATCTATGATGGAGCAACTGAATCTATGTTATTAACAGCTGTGAGGCTATTAGCAGCTAAAACTAACTGTCCTGTTACTAAAAAGTGTTTGGATTATTTTACGCAAATGTTAGTTGACGTAGCTCCCAATCCTAACAACATTCCAAAAAATTATTATCAAGCGACGAAATCGGTGTCTAAGTTAGGTTTGAAGGCTGAAAAAATTGATTGTTGTAGGAATGAGTGCATGTTGTATTACAAGGATGATAACCATTTAATCGAATTCAAGTTTTGTAATGCGCCGAGGTTTGTTCCTTGGAAGGCTGGGAAGGGAAGATACAAAGATGTTCCGATGAAGAGGATGTTTTATTTGCCAATTATTCCAAGGTTGCAGGGATTGTATGTGTCATTAGAGTCTGCTACACAAATGCGATGGCATCATGAGAACAAGAATGATTCTGGTTTACTATGTCATCCATCGGACGCGGAAGCATGGAAACGCTTTGATAATGTGTATCCTGATTTTGCAAATGAGCCAAGAAATGTAAGATTGGGGTTATGTTCTGATGGGTTTACACCTTACATTCAAACTTAAACTTCACGTATTCATGTTGGCCTGTAATTGTTACACCATATAATCTCCCATCTGAAATGTGCATGACTAAGCCATATATGTTTTTGACTTGTCTAATACCCGATCCAACTAACCCAAAATCAAACATATATGTGTTTCTGTAGCCTTTGATTGATGATCTCCAACAATTGTGGAGGCATGGTGTTTTGACGTATGATATTTCCACAAAATAAAACTTTCTCATGCGTGCATGTTTAATGTGGACTATCAATGACTTTCCGACATATGTAATGTTATCTGGATGGCAAACAAATGGTAAACTAGTATGTCCATACTGCATGGAAGACACAAAAGCTTCCACGTTGCAGCATGGTGGCACAATCTCATGGTTTGATTGTCATAGTAGATTCTTGCAAAGTGATCGCCCTTTCAGAAAGAGTACAAGATGGTTTACGAGAAACGAGGCTAAGCATGATGGACCACCTTGTATATTGACAGGGCCTCAAATTTGGGAATTTGTGCAAGACTTTTAAAGGATGACAGATGGTAATTGTTCCAAACTGCCAAGTTATGGACAATTTCATAATTGGGTTAAACGTAGTATATTTTGGGATCTTCCATATTGGAAGGACAACCCGTTAAGGCATAATCTTGATGTTATGCATATAGAGAAAAATTTCTTTGATAATGTCTTTAACACTGTCATGAATGTTACGGGTAAAACCAAGGACAATGTAAAGGCAAGGATGGAAGTGTCTGTGTTCTGTGCACGAGGTGACTTGGAGTTGATTGACTTTGGTAATGGAAAGTTGGGAAAACTGAAGGCAAACTACACTTTAGAACCAAAAGATGCAAAAATGGTATGTAAATGGATTTCAGAATTGAAAATGTCGGATGATTATGTCTCAAATCTTTCAAAATATGCAGATATCAATAGGGGTATAATGCATGGGATGAAAAGTCATGATTGTCATGTATTCATGGAATGTTTACTTCCAATTGCATTTCGATCCTTGCCAGATTGTGTGTGGAAACCAATTGCTGAATTAAGTCAATTCTTAAAAGATTTATGTTGTGATACATTAAGAATGGATGATGTGGTTAGCTTGGAACAGAATATACCAATCATTCTATGCAAATTGTAAGGATATTTCCACCAGGATTCTTTGATTCAATGGAGCACCTACCTATTCATCTTCCTATGGAAGAAAAACTTGGGGGTCGAGTTCAATATCGATGGATGTATCCATTTGAAAGGTTAGTTAATAAGACGTTATTGCTTAATATAATTTGTTTTTACTCTAAGTCAAGTAACAATTTATGTTTTTTCAGAATGATGAGAGATGCAAAACGATCAGTGGGTAATTTGGCTAGGGTAGAAGGCTCAATATTCTCATTCCACTTACACCGGGAGACCACATATTTTTGTTTGCACTATATTCAAAACGTAAGTTTGTAAAACACTAGATTGAGGAATGATCCTCAAACTGGACTTCAATGCGGAAATTCCACATTGTCAATGTTAACAAGTCAGGACACCCTACAGGAATATCTAGTGATCACTAGTTAAGTGACGATGAATGGAAATCAACTCACGTCCATATACTAATCAACTGCAATTAAATTAAACCATACCTTGAGTAAGTGGAAATGATTTTATTATTTTTAAGGTTTATGGTTTAGGAATGAAGGGGTTATTAACTATTTGTTCCATTTCAACTTATTCTTACAATTTCACTCGATCGATGATCGGGAATCTTCAACTCGAATACATGCAGACTTTTCAACATGGTTTAAAACTATGTAAGTTTGATCATCCACTTTTCTTGTATGAGTTACTCAATAATAAGAATTCAATTAATCTTAAATGGTTCTTATGATTAGGTTCGTGATAAGCGAAATGGAGTGATCAACGATGAAGTTAAATCATTAGCTTGGGGACCCAACTCTAAAGGAAAATCATGGAGCACATACTTTGTTAATGGGTACAGATTTCAGACAAAGGAATGTTGTGATGGTAAAAAGACCACAAATTGTGGGGTGCATCTAAAAGGACTTACCGATGGCAGTGAAGATGACTTTTACGGCATCATCCACCATATCTATGAATTAGAGTATCTTGGTTTGAGTTACATGATTTCTCTCTTCTATTGTGAATGGTTTGATCCAACCAGAAATAATGGCATAAAAGTTCAACCATAATACAACATCGTTGAAGTAAAGAAGAGTAGAAGGTATAATCGGTATGATCCATTCATTCTTGCACAAAAATCAAGACAAGTGTATTATGTCCCTTATCTAGAATTATGTAAAGACTTACGAGGTTGGATTGTGGCAATCACAACAAAACCAAGGGGTCATGTTGAAGTTGATGGGGTTGAGGATGAAGTGCCTTATCAAGCTTATGGCAGTTCAACTGTTTTACCAGTTGTAGACATTGAACAATTGTCATGCTTAGCTGAGAATCAATATGAACCAATAATTCAACCTATCCCTGAATCAATGGTTGATGATGAATCTGAAAATGAAGACATTCCATCAAATGAGGATGAAGAAGAGGGGTAGGATGACAATGAAGATGAAGAGGATGATGAAAAAGATGAAAATGATGTATAATTATATTAATACTAATGTGTACTACTTATTGGAGCTTTAATATATACAATCCCAATTCCTAATAATCTTATTTTACGCTCACCATGTTTTTAATACCACTATAATTCAAAAATAAAATTTTCAAGAAAATAAAAAAATAATTATTAGTGATCGTTTGGCCGTCGTTAAAATATCTGTCGCTTTACCCAAAGAGGTTTAGCAACGGTTAAGCCATCACTACGAATTCCGACGGCCACAACTGTCGCTACATAGTGTCGGACATGTATCTAGCGTCGGCGTTTTGCGACGGCCAAGCTGTCGCAACCTAGCGTCGGTCGTAAATCATCATCGTTACTGCATTAACGACGAGTGTTTTAGCGACTTCGCTTAGTCGTCGCTAAGTACGAATTAGCGACGATTTTAACTACGTAGTGACGACTTATGGCCGTCGCTAAAGGCCGAAATTCTTGTAGTGACTCAAAATGGCTATATGCGGACATGTTTCAACTTTTTTACCGAGTTCTATGCGACAAAGCCTGCCATATTTGTAAAACAGGCCGGGTTGAAAAAAAGAACATTTTATCCGAGCTCAAAATTAAAGCTCAACCCCTAAAGAGTATTATAGTAAAATTCATGTTATATTGTTTAGTGTATATGCATATCAAACGACATATAAAAAAAATACTTGAGCTGTGCATTGACTATTAAAACCATACATAATAAAAAAAATCGTCCTATAACTCAAATATTTATCCTATGACATCCCACCTATGTTGTTGTTCAATATGCATCCAGTATCTTAGAAATTATACTCTCAACTCATCAACCATAAAAATACTTTGAATAAGAAACAAATAAGGGTTAATAAGTATTTCTCCTGTTCCTATTTATTTTTTTTCATTTGAAAAAAATTGTTTTTATTTATTTGTGTAATTTAGAAATTCAAGAGAGCTTAATTGATTTTTTCTATTTTTTCTCTTAATAAGAGAGATAATAAGTGGATTCATAAAAAAAATAAAGAGATATTAAGTGGAATAATTAATGATTAAAATAGACAGATGAGAGGTATTCTATTAAAAAACAATAAATTTAATATAAATCGACACGTTTATTTCATTTTTTTTAATTTGTGTGTTTTCTTGTAATGAAATATATAATTAGGAAGGGAGATAATATAATAAATAGAAACATAAGCATTAAATGAATATCTTTATTCAATGAGCAAAACAATTTACTGTGTTTACAAACAACTCATTTTAATTATAATAAAAACTTTTCAATTACAACTTTTTGAAGGGCGTTTAAAAAATTTTTATTTCCAAATATTTATTTACTAAGTAATTTTTTGGTACAAAAAATTAGGGTGAGGAAATGATGCCCCAATCTAAGGCAGAGAAAGTTTATGGACTTAAAGAAACTTACATTTACCTTGCCTCAATAAGACGAGTGAAGGTTCGAACCTGTGACCTGTCAGATGTGAGACATTTTCTTGCTCCATTCGACCAATCCAATGGAGTTATTTACCAAGTATTTTATAGTAGGAATGTCCCTTTTGACTTCTTGACCATGGTGAAACTAGAAACAAGTTATCTGATTCTATTTCCCTCTATCCAAGAACAAATCTGCTGCAACTTGAAGACTCCATCTAAGAAATAGAAGTTCAGCCATGTTAGCTTTGGGACACTAATCATTATGATGTAGCAGAAGCTAAAATCTCCCCATCATGGTTTCCAGAAAAGAAGATCTTGGGAAATACTTTGCCTTCAAGACTCGAGACATTAGGAATGAAGAATCATTAATAATTCTCCAACCTTGTTTACCCAACATATAGCTGTATTGAATGTGAAATATTCTGAATCCAAGCCTTCCCTTTGCTTTAGATTTTCCTAATTTATTCCAACTTATCCAATGCAATTTTTTCCCATTTCGATCTCCTCCGTAGTAGAACTTTGCCATCATTTCTTCAATTTCTAAACAGACATGATTTGGTATTTTGAAGCAACTCATCACATATGTTGGTATTGCTTATGCTACAGCCTTAATCAATACCTCCCTACCGGCTCTTCAAAGCACTTTCTCCTTCCATCCCTTCAATTTCTTCCACACCCGATTTTTAACAAACTAGAAAACCTGAGCCTTTGATATACCAACAATAGTAGGCGAGGCCAAGTATTTAACATGTCTCTCCACTGCCTTTACTCCCAAGATCTGTTGGATCTCATTTATTCAGTTAGAAGGCACATTTTGGCTGTGGGAGAGCTCTGATTTTTCCAAGTTTATTTTCTGACCAGAAGCTGCTTCAAGTCTTAAACAATAGAAGAAATTGTTTTAGCCTCATCAGGATTAGCCCTAGCAAATAGAATACTATCATATGCAAAAAAGAGATGTGAAATTGAAGGAGCGTGAAGGGAAATATTAATTCCATGAATTTCTAGATTGAACACCCATAGATGTGAGAGCTGATAGGGCCTTTGCACATAAAATAAACAAGTAAGGGGAATGAGGATCCCCTTTTCTAAGACCAGTCTATGTGAAAAAATTTTCTATTGGGTTACCATTTATCAGAAGAGAATAAGATACGGAGGAAACACAATTCATTATTATATTTACCCAATGACTAGGAAAACCCATAGAAGATAAAACCCCTGATAAAAAGAGCCAATTAACTCTAACATATGCTTTGGACATGTCTAATTTGAGTGCCAGGTACTCTTTCTTCCCTCTTTTCTTTTTCCTCATATAATGAAAGCATTCAAAAGAAAGCAAGAATTATCAATTATCAATCTTTTTGGGACAAATGCACTTTGATTCTCAGAGACAATGTCAGGAAGAATAACTTTAAGCCTATTAGCAATGGTTTTCGTGGCAAGTTTACAAATCACATTACATAGGCTAATAGGCCTAAACTGACTAGGATGCATAGGATTTTTAATTTTAGGAATAAATACAATGAGGGTATGATTAATAGAACTTGGCTCCCCATCTCCGTTAATTAAGTATATGCAAGACTTTCTCCAACATTGTTTCACCTACCATACCAATACTTTTGATAGACTTATTATTTCTCAAATTAAAGATAATTGAGTAATTCGATTGCTTTGAATTAATATATTGTATCTACTGACTTTTGGGTATTACAAATTAATAAGTAATGAGCATAGATGATTTAATTTTGTTGTACAGTAAAATATATTTGATTTTATTTTTATTCTTTTAATTTTTTTTAATTTAGCTTAAGGGCACTTCCATCACGAAAGCACTCTTAGGTAATTTTTTTTTTCAATCTTAATCATTAGGACGCTTGCGTGGTCGAAGCGGAAGCGCCCTTCATTGTTATATCTTTTTTAAATATATGTTGTTGGTTAGGGCGCTTCTTTAGAATAAGCGCCCTTCACACTTATTTTTTATTAAAATTTGCCACGTTAAATTATCAAAATTTTATTTATATATTTTCTAAAATTTGCAATGTCAGGACACTTTCTTTTAAGAAGGGCATTTTTTTTAAACTTTGAGTCATTACTCATCAGTACGCTTCTACTTAGGAAGCAGCCATCTCATTTTTATTTATTTAATTTTGAGATTAAAGTACTTACACGTCATTAGCCATTTTTGTAAAAATAAACAAAGCCCTAAGCCAGCTTAAATATCCGTGAAGCATCACATCCCAATACGCGTCGTTCTCTCTTTTCACACCATTTCACTCTTTCTCTCCCTAATTTCTCACACACCGCGTTGTCGTCTATGAAAACTCCATCCCTTTCACCGTGCCGCTCCCTATATTCCACCGTGCCTTCGTCTCACACACACCACGACACCCAACTAGATAGCTCGCCATCGTCCCTCATTTTCATCTCTCTCTCTCTCTCACTATTTTGCGTCAGTTCCTCACCACCACACAACTGGAAAGCATTCAATTGGAGCTCCTCACCATGTACCACACAACCACCGCATAGAGGCCTCACCGTCTTGCCGCTGTGAAGCACCGCGTGTCCAGCTCCGCCACCGCACCACCGAGGTTATTATTTTCTCTTCTTCCCTTCTCAATTAGTCCATATTAAATGTAGGATTTCTTTTTTACCTGGAACATTTAATAGTATTTATTACCAATTTTCATTTTAATTAGTTGAGATTGCCCACTGATTCTACTGTCCCTCTTTTTCTTGGAACGGCTTATTATTAGTCATGTCAGAAGCCCCCAAATAAAGGACCAAGGGCTCATGAGCTTTCAATAAGAGAAGAGCGATAATAATTAACCTTCTTTTAAAAAAAATTCAACCTTCAGTACGTAGATAGCTTAATCATTAACTCCTATCAACAAGGAGCGACAATTGGATATATAAATTCCTACTTTCTCCCCTTTTTTACAACAAAAAAAATTTATCATTTGGTACTTGGAGAGGATTTTGAGCTAGAGGGGTTGTCTTCAAATCTTAGAACATACAGAAGGTGTGGCCGTGTGGGTGGCAAGTTAGCAGTGAGAATGGCAAAAATCAGCTAAAACTGATCATTCCTCTTGTTAGTTTCATGCATTGCCTTAAGGATTAGATCTATTCTATCAAAGAGATTGTCTTGTCGGTCCTTGATCCTCTTCAATTCCTTCTCAATTTCCTCCAGTCTCCTGCCAATTGAGACCTTTCTTTTCCAATAGTCTGACATTTTCCCTGCTCTTTCTTTTCCTTCTCAAGTTGTTTCATAAAGGTGTTAATGGATCTATATAGGTGGGATGGAAGATCTATGGTTGTAGAGGCGTCTTTGGGAATATAATTGGGTCCAGTTTGAGGAATTGAGAGGAGAGGATAGCAAAAAAAAGGCAGTGAAAGCTCTAGGGGTAAGGACAATTGATGTAGTGGGAATAGGGGAACGAGGTGGAGTCTGAGTTTGAAATCCCTACTTCCTACTTTCATCACCTTGGGAGCTCAGACCTTCAGATTCCTTCTCTGGTTTTGGTTACTGCTCAGGTTCTATTTGAGGGAGATTTTTTTTCTCCAACATTTTCAGTTGCTTCAACCACTAAAGAGTGTTTCTCCTCAACAACTTTTTCTTTCTCTTCCAACACCAGGCCTTCAATCTCACTCTCTACTTGAGGAATCTCATAGTTGTTCTTCTCTTTTTTGTTCTTCAATCCTATTCGTTTTCCACTAACTCAACAATCATATATTCCTTAACTTCAGGTTCTTGAGGTTGAGATTGAGGGGGTTCCTCCACTTGAGTATCAAGTTGAAACTCTGTCACAGCTTTCTGTAGAAACACAGGTAAACATAAGATCGGGGTTGAATTGTGTTTATTAAATCTTTTGATGAGTTTTAGAGATTCTTACAACGAGCTTGTTTATAAAAAGTTCAGAAAGGTTTTTAGAAGGTTGTCTGAAGTGAATTCTATTATCTGAAAAAATTCAATTAAGAGTTTTTCTAAACTGATTAAGTTTTCTTAATATCACAAAAGCTTTTATAAATTTGGTTCAGATCCCTTTAGGTTAGCGCAGATAATTATAAAGAGTTAAGGGATGAGAGAACTAGCCATGATATTTATATTGGTTCACTCACAACCACTGTGAGCTACATCTAGTCCCAATGTCAAACACAGCTATTGGATTTCCACTAATCACAAGAGATTACAAGTATTGTTTTACAGTAAAGCCTCTTCAGGATCTTCTCAAGTATTGTTTACACACCTAGCCTCTTAAAAGGTCTAAACAACTAAAGTGTTTACAAAGAAAAGATTGAACTTGAACTTCAGTGGAGTTCTTGTTCAATGAAATGTACAAGTAACTGTGTAAGACACAAGATATGAAAGTTTTTGTACAAAGAGTATCAGAGTATAATTTCTATACAGAAATTAGCAACGTTTCAGCTACGTAAAAATGTGTGATTGCTTCTATATTGTTCTCATTTTTGTTTCACGAAGCCAGACTGGTAAAAATAGGCTTCTGGGTCTTGCTCTAGAAAAAGTCCGTTGAGAGTCTGTTGGAAGATAGCATTAAATGTGTTTCATCATGTTGTGAGACATCTCTGACAAAGGTATGAGGTTGGTAGTGCTTTATCTGACTTCCGCAGACTTGCTATGTCGAACTTCCTCTTTTACCCAGAAAGCTTCTTTTTGTCTTTCCTTTTTGGTGTTCTGAACTTGTGTGTGAGAAGGAATAAAACTTTGACTTTGCCACGTCAGAAATGCTTTGCCTTCAAATCGTTGATCTTCAGATGCCCTTAGGTCTTCAGACGACTCCCCTCTTCAGACAATAAGATGTTTTAGACAACTTCCTTGTCTGAAACATAAAGAACTTGTAAAATATAACAGTGAAGCATTTCTAAGTTTAATTAAGTATATTATCATCAAAATTCAAATGTGGGGTATCTTAGACTTTTTAAAGTCTTGAGACTCAACATTCTCCCCTTTTTTTATGATGACAAACCCAATTAAACTAAATATGACTAAGATTAAGATAAGAGCAAATGGGATTAAATACAAAGTGAATCATGATAGCTCCCCCTAAGTCAGATGGCTTTTCTTCAAGGAAAATCTTCTAAATTTTTCTCATCTTGATAAATATTACTCCCCCTGAACTACATATGCCTCAGATTCAAGTTAGAAACACATAACTCCCCCGCATGTCATCAATCAACATCAATCAAAAGGGTATCAGAGTATGAAGAAGGGTATTGGAGAAAATAAACGTATATATCAAAGCAAAAACATAGTATCAGAGCTTTAAAGATAATAGCAGATCAATCAGAGCATATATTATCAGAGAAACAAACAGTAGAATATCAGAGCATATAATACGAAAAAATATGCAAGTGTTCATTGTCTGAAATCTCATTTTAAAGATGAAAACTGAAGACATAGAAGAGCATCATTGACAAGCTTAATCAATCAAGATTTTTTCAGTAAGGCCTCCTTGATGACTTCAATCATAGAATCATTAGTCTTTGCAATTTCTGACAAAACTGCGCTTTCGAAATCTTCTTTATCAGCACGAATCTTCTCTATGTGAGCCAACAATTAATCTTGCCTTCTTACTAGTTGTGCTTGATATGCCTCCACCTCTCAAGTTTCCTCCTAAGAGCTTCATTCTCTTCAAACACATCTCCTTCAGGCTCCTGGAATACTATGTTGATATACCTGGAGGAGACCCTAAAGTAGGTAACATCCTTAGGAAAACCAATGTAATTGGGCCTTCAATTAATATAGAAGTACCAATTATCTGTTTTCTTCAAAACCTCCCATTATTCATGTAGGAAGTATCCCATAGGAAATTTCCCATGAATGTACTTGAAGTCAATCCATTGTTGAACAAAGGGACCCTTGTGAATTTGAAACTCATAGGGTAGATACTTCTCTAGATTAGGGTTTGCAACTTGTTCTATGATGTTTCAATATGAAGTCCAAACCCATTTATATTGTGTGTGATCCAACCCTTCCTTCTTCATAATCCTCTCCCTCTACTATGGAGTTAAGGCTTCAGAGGCCCTTGCGGAGACCATGTCCTAACATTCTTCTCCTTCAGCTTGGCGGATTCTTTGAAGGGAATCCTTAGTATCACCCTATCTGGCATCACCCAGATGTAGGTGTCAGGAAGCATGTTGATTGGCAGTGGTGGTTGGAAAAACCTTCCTCCTTTGCTTATGATGGTGTGTTGATTCACCAACTAAGCTTAAGTTTCCAGCTTCTTGACCAAAATCCAATCTTCATCATCCACCAAGTGACATGCATGCTCAAAAGGATTAATCATCTTCCATCTATGCTCAGGTTTCATTGAAAATGCCTTAACTTTTGGAAATGTGTAGGCATATACATCTCAGATTCTAGCCAATCTGAAGTCCACCTTTTGTATGCAGCCTTTGTAAAATCCAAAGATAGATGGCTTCTATAGCCCAATAACGCGGGTTGATCCCTGAAGTAGGCTAGTCCATCCCTTAGACAAGAGAACTTAGGAACTCTTAGCCTGTCCTCCAAGGGAACTGGATAATGTTTGTGTGGAACTTCAACAACCAATTTTCTTCTATAATCTGTAGTTGGAGTAATGGTTGGGTCAAATGTTTTGCCACTCAAGTCAATCTTCACAGCAACTTGCTTATACTTGGTAGCCTATCCACCAACAATAACAAACTTCAACTCCTTATCAGGTTGAGGTTCAGATACCCCTTCAGCAAGTTGGGGTTTAGATCCTCTTTCAACATAAGATACCTTAGCTATATGAGTTTTTGGAAGTTCCTATTCAGATGAAGAAGGACTTAGATTACCCAAAATTAGCTTAGGCCTCTTTTGTTGTTGGACTTTCTATTCCTCTAGCTCCTTTAGATGTTGGTTTCTCTTCCTCTCTTCCCTATTCTTCTTTTTAATCTCCAAGTTAGCACTTTCTTGAATTTTTGCAGCTTCAGCACTTGCCTTTCTTGTAAGCATTCTTGGAAGGGAAACTTTTTGAACATAAGGTAGAAACTTGGCCTTCTTCTTCTGTGTTAATCTTTTAATCTTCCTCTTCCTCTTCTTCAAGTTGGCTTCTTCCTTCTTGGCTTCAGCATTAACTATGTAAGCTTGGAGCATGATCAAGTGCTTCTTGCTCTTTTAGCTTATTTTCTTCTCCCTTCTCAATCTCTGTTGCTATGGCAGCAACCTTCTACAGTTCAGGGTCAAGATAACTCTTAGCGAGTGGTTTTGTATCAATAGGTTTCTCAGATGAAATAGGTTCTACACGGACTTGATGATCATTTAATACTTGTTCTTTTGCCTGTTCTTCATAAGTTTAAGTAAGAAGAAAAACAACAACGGATGTTCCCTCAGGGGCCTTTTGAGGTTCTTTAGAGTGCCCTAGGACACTTGTCTGAACCTTTTCAGAATGTCTTCTTTATGTAGTACCAGAAGTTATAGTCATTCTCAAGTGACAATCTAAGGCCTTCACCACCTTGGACTTAAGTTTGGGTTTCACAACCGGAGCTTGTTCTGTTGGTATAGGCACTTCAGATGCAGCTTTGTTTTGCTAAAAAAATTTATCTTCTTGGGTCTTCTGTTAGCTCGTTCTCCAAGATATCTAGAGTTGTTCTCCCAGTAGCCTTAACCTTCTGATTTACCAAACTCTCGTGAAGGGTTGGCTCAGGCTCAGGTGTTGCAACCTTGATGTCCATAGCCTTGACATTGGTCACAAAGAAGAGTTCAGGTGCTTTATGCAGAGGTGTATGATGAATCAACACATTGAAATGGAACAAAATCTTCTATATGAGAGTGTTGTGGGGGAGACTGCTAGATGAGTCATTGATCCTCTTGATCATGTGAGAGAAATCAGCTTAGGTAGGTTGATTTTATCCTTTCTCATTAGATGAATTAAGTAGAACCTCTCCATTTCTGAAACATGGTCCCTACTACCCATCTTAGGGATTACAATGCAACCTAGAATTGCATGCAAGAATCTAGCTTTGTCTACCATGTTTTGTGTTTTCTTGTTTCAGGTAGCTCAACTCCATGGAGAAGAGGGTTGAACTTCCTGGGTCCTCCATTGTTCCTCTCCCTGTCACTATAGAAAGTTTCACCTTCAGAAACAATGCAAGTGATTGTGGAGATGATGCCATCATCCACGAAGACATTTATACCCATTACCTTATTTGTGATGGATTTGTACCCATTGTCAAGGTTTATCACCTTCTCACGGGTCCCTACAAGCCAAGAAAGAATGTTCCCAACCGTTTTGACAAACTTTTTATATGGCATGTAGGGAGCCAAGAAAGCTTATCGTTTTAGGAAACCAAGGAGCATGACATGATTACTAAAAGCTGCATAATAATTGACAAAAATAAAATAGAGTAAGTTTACATTTCATTCACTGATCTGCAATAATTCCAAAATCCTAAGAACATTCTACATATATATTCTACATTTTCCAAACTATAAATTTAAAAATTGTAATCTTTTGTTTTCCAATATAACATGTTAGAAATATGGAGAGCACTCACAATAACAACCAATGTATTGCATTTGATTTGACAAAAGGCAACAAAATCGAGAGATATAATAACTTTATTGATCGGAGAGATAAAATTGAAGAAGGCCAAAGCGGAATACTATATGGGGAAATTTGCTTCTTTAGACTTTAAATAAAGTGATGTTATTTATCTATGACTACAAAATTGGAGTTTTGAAAATTAAGTCCTTTTGCTTTTGGAACAACAAAGAGCTCAGAGGGATTTAAGAAGTTGTTGATGAAGATAAGAGTGAGGGGAGAGACAAGAGAAAATCTAGGAGAGGAGAAGAGACGAGAAAGATGAGTCTACTTGACAAAGGTATGAACCAATGATTTCTTTATAACAAATGGTTTCAGTGGCTAGGAGTGAGGGGGAGACAAGATAAAATACATTAGAGCAGAGGAGAAAGACAGTGTAATTGGCAAAGGCGACAACCTATGCCTTCTTTATAACAAATGGTTCCATTAGATAGAGCCAAAGTTGCTTGGGCCTTACAGGTATTACTTTTTGGATTTTCTTTCCTTGAAAAGGTGAAGCCCCCACCTGCAGTCCCGTTTCAAATTTCCAACCACGTATTTTGTCTTTCTTCTCTTTTAAATGCATGTAAAACGAGTATGTGAGTAGCTAAGGGTTAAGGATAAGAACATTCATAATGGAAACCTTTAATCAAAAAGGGAAATATTTATTACATTAGAAACATAAAACTACAATAAATATTTTCCTTTTTAATAAAAACTTTCCATTTCTTATATTTTAGTCCTCAACCCTTATCAAAACCATTGTTCTTATCATATATGAAAGGTTGATGATTACTACACTTTTAGAAGTTAAAATGGCTAGGGCTAATTTCATATATCCTCTCATAGATGTTGCACAAAGACTCTAAAATGCTAAATGTATGATCGTGATGGATTATGATTTTCATGATCTCATTTGTCCAAAATTGGTCCTTCTTCATTTCTGAGATGAATTGACCCAAGCATCAATTCAACTAACGCACAATGCAACTCTGACCTTGTCTTATTGACTAGGTTTAGCCTCGTCTAGAGATCCCAGTAAGCTCACTTATCGTTCCCTTAATAAATATTAATCATGCTACCCAATGGACTTGTAATGATTAAAGATTGTCCAATATATATAAGGATACCAAAAATCATGAATTTTTAGTAGAGAAAATAAAGATTTGACAGCTACTCAAACACTTATTTTACATGCAACCAAAGGAGAAGAAAGACAAGAAACGTGATTGGAAATTTGAAATGGGATTGAGGTGGGACTTCACCTTTTCGAAGGAAAGAAAATCCAAAAAAGAATACCTATAAGTCCCAGGCAACTTTGGCTCTATCTAATAGAACCATTTATCCTAAAGAAGACATTGGTTTCCGCCTTTGCCAATTAGACTCAACTTTCACCTCTCCTCTGATGGATTTTCTCTTGTCTTTCCTTTCACTCCTATCTGTTGGAACCATTTGTCATAAAGAAGAAATTGATTCCTACCTTTGCGAATTAGAATCGTCTTTCTCCTATCCTCTCTTCTCATGGATTTTCCCTTGTCTCTCCCCTCACCCCTATCTGCTTCAACAACTCTATAAATCCTACTGAGCTCTCTTGAGTTCCAAAAGTAATGGGACTCAATTTTCAAAACTCTAATTTTGGAGTCATAGAAAAGTAATATCACTTTATTTAAAGTCTAAAGAAGCAAATTTTTCCATATAGTGTTTTGCTTAGGCCTTCTTCAAGCTTATCTCTCTCATTAATATGGTTGTTATATCTCTTGATTTTGCTACTTTCTATCAAATCAAATACACTACATTCACTATTATTATGAGTGCTCTTCGTCTTTCTAACATTTTAAATTAAAAAACACAAGATTGTAATTTTCCAGTTTTCAATTTGCAAAATGTAGAATTATATGTAGAAATGTCCTTTGGTTTTTGGAATTATTGCGGATGAGTGAGTGAAATGTACTCTAGCTCTAATTTTGTTTTGTCAATTCTTGTGTAGGTTCCGGTAATCATGTCATACACCATATTTTTCTAAAATGATAAGCTTGTCTGGCTCCCTCCCTAGATGCCATATAAAAAACTTGTCAAAAGGGTTGGCAATCATTTTACTTGGCTTGTAGGGAGCTATGTAGGCTACTCAATTAGATATGACCATTCCATAAATGTTTCAACTTCCAACCGCTCACTAACGAATGCACTTTCTATCATAACTACGACTCTATGACCATGGCGTTCACACCTTATGTGCTTAAATTATTCTTTAGTCCTCTCCAAACTAATTTGATATATATTATGATATATAACAATATCTTGATGCAGGTTTTACACCTGAACACCTTTTCATGCTTTAGTAGCCTATTTATGTATTTAATGCATATTTCTTTCAATGCTAGAGTTGTTGGCCTGAAAGTGGAAAACAATGTGGATCCGAAAAGTTCAATGAAACTTCTATAGCATTAGAACCATGAAAGAAAAATTTTATGGTACCAAAATCATTCCAATGTTGTTGAAGTTAGTAATGGGACTGTGTGTCTGAACTTTGAATACTTCCATCAGTGGGGCTAGAAATTATAGATTTTAACTTGGAGATGTTTTTTGTATTTTTGTATAAATATATATTTGTGCTATGGTGACAAATTCTTAGTTTGCACAATGTGCGATGTATAGCTTGTCCCCATCTACTAATGTTTGTAACCTTGGATCTTAAATGGTTCATTTAAACCTTATGCATGTGGCCCTTAATCCAACTATGTGTGATTATGATTGTAAGGTCCAACATTACTATTCTTACCTTTTGGAGAATTATTTATTTATGTAACAATTCTATTCTTATGTTGTAAATTTTCAAAGTTACAGAAAGTGTGTTGATAGGATCAAAGTTCATTAGATTGTACTCATACATAGATAAATCTTAAGCCTTTGATTGTAATTTCATTCCTATAATTTGTTGCAACTCTTAAGACTAACAAGGTTGTGTTAGTACTTCTTGAGAGAGCTATGTAAAGCCTACTAGGCTTTGTCTCTATATTGTATTGGTAAGCTTGCAGAGGCTGCAGAAGAATATTGGTTGGTGAGATGCACCAAGGAGTCTGAGGAGGCTGTGGAGAAGAAATAATACCTGTAATATCAAGTTTGATATAGTGGAAATCTTACTGAAAGTAGGGACTAGACGTAACCCTAAGCATTAAAGGGTTAACCAATATAAAATAATGTGAGCAAATCTCTCTTTCCTTAACTAATTATATCATAAACTATATTTGCTACATCAAACTATCTGTTCTGCATAAACACATCTTCTGAATACCTCATAAATGTATTTGAAAGGATTATGAACTTATAATTGTCAACTCTCAGAAGATAAATATATCTTCTATACAAAACTCACTTTGAAAGTTGCATAAAATAGTCTTTTAATCCTACTTATTACCTATGTATGTGTTTTCCTAAATCAATAATTATATTCAACTTCAAGAAACCTTTCCAAGAAGAAAGGAAACTATTTTCATGGCATACATCACTTAATATATATATATATATATATATATATATATATAAAAATAAAGAATGATTCACATTTTCATAATAGAATAATTATATTGTGAATAATTTTCTAACCATCAGTCTAGCCAGGAAGGAATTCTTGAGCAGAAAGATTCTCAGAAGCTTTTACAAAAATCACTTGAGTTTTAACAGGTCACAATTCAACCTCCAATTCTTGTTACTACAATATTTACTTAAATAATTACAAATTAAAACATTAATATACGTCATATATTTTGAACAATTGTGTTAAAGTAAATAAATAAAATAAATATTTGGTAACTTATAACTCAAAAAATTGTCAATCACCTTGATAAAGAATATTTATGTGTCATATGACTAGTACCTATTTTACAAGAGACCCTCTATAACCAAATTTTCATGACAACAAACTAAGTGCACGTATTATGAAAATGGCAATGTATGCACTTTGAATATTTCAGATAATGGTATCGGAATCTTTCAGACAATAGGACCTGTCTGAAGCTTTTTTTCCGTATAAAGTATTTTTGCTATCTGAAGAGCTCAAACGTCTAAAGCAAGACTTTCTAAGGAGATAAATTTTTAGACTCTGCTAAAGTCAAAATTGTTCTACCTTACGCAAAGTACTTTTGCTCAAGATGGGAATACAGAAGACAACTTTCTAGGGAACTTTCAAAAGTGAAGCAAAAAAGTGGAAACCTGCTCTGCAACTCTATATAAGGTTCAGAACAGCGCTGCTACCTCATACCTAATTGTCAGAATGTTTCAAAATGGATTCAACCCATTTAATGTTATCTCTAAACGGATATTTCTAGAGAGAGAAGATCCCTGAAGCCTATAAATACCTGGAGCTTGCTCAAGATAAAGTGAACGATTGCAAAAAAATTAAAATTAAGAGCCCATACGTTGCTGAAAACTTTGTGCAATTACTATTTGTACTTAAAATTTCAAATCCTATATTAAGTTACAGTTATCTTTTGTACACACTTTAGAACTAGAACTTATGTGAAGTTCAAAGTTCAAATTTCTTTTAAACACTCATAGAAGTTGTTGAGTCTAAAGAGGCTAGGTAGAAAACAATACTTGTATTTGGTTGTTGAGCCTAAAAAGGCTTGGAGAAAAACAAAACTTGTAATCTTGCAAGATTATTGGAAAAATCTAGTAGCGGGTTTGCTTTGGGACTGGACGTAGCTCACAGTGGAAGTGAGTGAAGTAGGATAAATAGTTGAGTTAGGTTCTCTGAATCCTCTATGTGTGAATGCTTATTTTTTCTAACCTAAAGGGGATTAAATAATGATTATAAGACTTAAGTTGAGTTTAAGAAAAGCATTTTATCAAAAAACCTCTTATCTAAAGTTTCAGATAAGAGAGCACATTTCAAACAATCTTAAAAAAAAAACTTGTTTGAAGTTTTCTGAAAACTATTTTGTGAAAAGATTCGGTCTTAAAACAAAAAGTTTTCATAAACACAATTCAACCCCCTTTTTATGTTTACATGTGTTTCTTCAATAAATAGTTTAGGATCGATAAAATCTATACAAAATAAATGAAAGAATGAAAGAAGAGACCTTGAAATAGTTTCAGCTTATGCAAGCTCAAAGGTTGAGGAGTTCTTTTTCTATTCTCAATCCTTCTATTTATAGTCTCCATGAGATAAGAATGTTGTGAAAGAGGGTTTAGAAAATTCTCCAATTACATTTAATGCATAGAGTTGTTGGGTCTGGAATTTGGTTGCTGTAGTTATTTTTTACTAGGCTGCATCTAGCGTGAAGTAGCGGTCGGGTGAAACACCCATGTTTCACCGCCTGACAAGTCATTGGATTTATATTTTTAACAATGAACGGTCAAGATGTGTCATCTGTTACCGGCTGTTGTAACTTTTTAAAATTTCATCCAGGTCCTTGAGTGTTTGTGCAATTCAAAGTGTATTTTTTGCTAAGTAGATTAATGTAAGCGAAGTAAAGAAGGGACCTTCTCCAGACGTGGAAATGGTGGGAGGGGTCGGAACTCAGGGAATAAGCTCGGAGCATGGTGTTGAGGTTGCCAGAGGGTGAGAGGGTGACGAAAGTGAAGAGTTTGCAGAAGTTGTGTGGGACATCGTTGTTTTTGAGTCCCTAATTTCACAACTTGGCCGTGAAGTTGCAGAGCGTGGGACATGGTGGTTACCTCCATACTCAACCATTGTACCCACAAAGTCACACCTTCATTATCCTTATTTATCTATTTAATTTGGATAAAAATAATTAAACTATCTAAATAAAAAACAAAGTAGAGATAAATTGGTTGCATGAAGGGAATGGCTACTGTTAGGGCAAGCACAATGTGTGATACACACTTGCTTTTCTTTTTCATATTCTATCAGACCCCTATTTGCAATTTTATTAAAATTCTATTTTTTAAGTGACAAATATCAAATCCTATAATAGTAGGTAAAAAGAGTGTAACACCGGTGTGACACCCATGAAGGTGACACACCCTAGAAGCACCCTTTTTACTATTGTACAATGACTTTTTTGCAGGAGCGATAATAACTTCATCTTGTTTTTTTTTTGTTAACTACTGTATTATTCCTTATGAAAGTTCGTTAAGGAACTCGGTATGAGATACTCTTACTTCATACAAGATTGACTGAGAATTGTTTTTTTTTGAATTTGTGCTCAATTTTTTTTACATAATTTATGCTTAATCTTAGTTCCATATAAGTGGAGTTCTTTAAATCCATATCTCTCAATTTTAGTTCCATATCTCTTAACAATAATGCAATTTAATGGACAATAACTATTTTATTCTCAAAGTTAAGGATCGATGATCAGATATTACAGTTGATTACTCCCTACGGTCCTATTTATAAGATAACGTTTGAAGTTTTTCCATGGTCCTATTTATAAGACAAAAGTACACAAATCTAGAAGTATTTATTATTTTTTCTCATATTTTTCCTTGTTAATCAATTAAAGGTTTTAAAGGGACACAATTACCATGGTAATGGAGTTTAATCTTAAATAGGGGTAAACTTGTAATCTTTTAGAGTAATTTCTTGAAAATCAATACATTAATTACTTTTTTTAATATGTACATTTTTATCTGAATTATCTTATAAATAAAATCAGAGGGAGTAATAAATAACAATTTTGGATTGGTGCCTTTTGACTTTTTACTAATGTAATTGAGCGAACATAAATGTATGTATATAATATTAATGAGCATTGAGTATTTTAATTCAATGACCATAAATATATGTATATAATATTAATTGTAAATATATTCATAAATGTGTGAACTGATTGATTTGACATTGAAATCATTTACTGTTGCTCTGGGCTTGAATATAAGCAAAAGTAATTAAATTCACACGTATTAAGAAAGTTGGTTAAACTCATTAAATTTTTTTGGTATCATGTAAAAAATATTTACATTGTCTAAATTACCTCACATTCAATTTTATTGAAAAGTGTTTCAAGTGCATATACTCTCTTTCTATTGACACATGATTCATTAAATAAAGTGATTGGAAAGTAAAATCAAAGGGCATTTTGGGTTTATCTCATTAAATAGGGTAAAAGTAGTTAAAATTTGCTTATATTTTAGTCCACCAAATGTGAGGTTTTTTTTGCTTATATTCAAGTCCAGAGGGAGTATTTATTTTTATATTCAATCATTTAATATATGTATATAAGTGGGCAGAAATTAAATTAAGAGGATTTTTTTTTTTTGCACAACCACAATTATTCTCCACTTTTTATGGGTGATAAAGTTTTCTTTATAAGTATAATGAAATTCCATATAAAAACTCAAACTCAACGCCATTTGTGAATCTAAATTAATAAAAAAAAGTGAGGTACTGTAGCTTAATGTTAAATAGTAACCTAATTAAACATTAATGGTAAATTATGAGGATTTAACTCTTTTGAAATGAAGGTTTTATATTTATTAGAAAAGTGAAAAATTAATGAATAAGATTTAAATAATTTCATAATTTGTTCTAAATGTCAAAGTATACAATCACAATCTTAACTATTATTTTTTTTTGTCAATAACTATAATTTCTTCTCAATATTTCACCTTCTAAAATGAATATTTGTATAATTTGATTAAAAGTTTGTGTTACTTCAATATTTTAAAGTAAATATCAAGATAAATTAATTGGTTCTTGAAAGTAACAATTCCATAACAAGTAAATCCATTTATCAGTAATTGTTAATGAAGTGTAACAAAAATATTGAAAAGGTTTGATTGTAATATAAAGGGAAGAAAACTTTTCCAGCCGCAAAATGAAAAGTTCAGAAGGTAAAATCATTATTAATTTAGATATTATTTATCATTATGCTTTATTTAATTTTTATTTTCACGTTTAGAAACAAATTGTTGAGTACATCAATTGTTACGTTGTGTGTGCACTCTGCAGAACCACGTCGGACGGCAAACACAAGCTCCATGAAAACATTTTGGACAACCTGATGGATCAGGGCAAGCTTCAAGACAATCATCATCTAATTTGCATCCACGAGCAACTTTAGTTGCAAAAGCTTGTTGCATCGATATCAAACCTGAAATTCAAATATAAGACCAAAAAAAAAAAAAAAAAGATGATTATACTCTTTAAGCAAGATGCTCTTTTTTAATTTCCCAAAAAGCCAACCTAATTATATATAATCATCAAATATAAGGTTTCACTATACCACTTCATCAAACATTGAATTCAATTAATTAAAACAAAAAACACACGTATTAATTAACTATTTATTTATTTATTGAACAAATATTTTAAAATAAATTGATTATGCATATATAATAGTAGCAAAAATACGCATACAAAAATATAATATTCTTACAAATTTTTAAATATCTAAATATATTCTAAGCCCTATTTTTAATTTGCTAAATTTCATTAATTAGAATGTAAGTATTTCTTATTTCTAACCAAGGGCTTGCTTATGGAAGGGGTGAGGAATATAGATATATATACCAGATGCAATCAATAACAAGAACATAAAGAGTGCCACTTGAGGTGAAGCATTCGCCATTCTTTCTCAATATTTATGCTGCAGCTAATGTGCTCTCTTATAGAAACTTTTACATATGAGAGAAGGGAGTTTTCTTTGTCTCTGACTATGGCAAGAGAGAGAGACATGCTATGCTACACACCAATTTATAGTTGCAGTTATTATTAATTTTAATTAATGAGACCGTGGAAAATAAAAAACATACACAAGTGTTGATTTTTATTGGGAACTTCCACATGTGCTGAAATGCCTATTGGCTCTAACAAATAACCTTAAAATATTATTAAAAGTGTATGAATTTATATTATTTTAACTAAAACTATAATTTTTACTATTTATTAAATGTATTAAATTTTAACTATATGAGAAAATAATCTCTCAAATATTTTTAAATATTATAAATAATTATGAACTTTGATCGATGTTTACATAAATGTGAATATTCAGTTTTCTTTTCATAAATTTTAACAATATAATTTTTATGAGGGAAATAATTCGTTAACACTCCAAATTGAAGGAAAGAGACATCATTTTGAGCAAGTGAGGTCCAACATTTCTACAGCCAAATCTTAAAACACTTTTTATCCACAAGTTAAGGATTATTAAATATTCCAATTGATTGATATTGTGACTTTTGACTTCTGAGTAATGCAACTTAATGTACATGGGTGTCATTAAATGTTTCAATTTAATGATCATAAATATTTATAGAAAATTTTCATTCCGCATTTTTTATTAATAGTGATTTTATTTTGGATTTTTAAAATATTTATTTTATATTTTTATATTTTTAAAACACCATAATTGTAGTATCTGACGTCAATTAATCCGATTAAGTTATTGACGTATTTAAGAGATTACAGCGTTATACTTTAGTGTTGTGCCTACTTCATCTAACTAGATGTTAAGTCAATTAATTAAATATTAAATTTAGTAGTAACTTAATAAAGATAATTAATTTTAGGTACTATGAAAAATGTGATTTAAAAGTATAATGATAGAAAACAAAAGTTTTAAAAGTTAGAAAAAAACTAAAGTAGTAAAATTAATAAAAACATAGGGTCAAAAAAACACATTTTACCATTTATATATAGTATTAATTATAAGGGTGGGGAACAACCTAGCTACTACTTTAAATAATTGTAAATATATATAGTCATAACTGTGAAATGATTAATTTTATATTCAAATCATTTAATATATTTAAGTTAGTAGAAATTAAATTAGAAAGATTTAATTCTTCTTAAACGAGAGATTTGTTAAATAGAAAAGTGAAAATTTATAATAACTTATTAAAAATTAATTATTGAAATTGAAATAATTACATAATTTACTCTAAATGTCAAAGTACATAATCACAATCTTAATAATTGTTATTTTTTAATCAATAACTATAATTTATTTTCAATATTTCATCTTCTAAAGTAAATCTTATATAAGAGGATTCAAATCCACATTTAAGAGATATATTTGGTTTGAGGTAATTATGCGTAATTTGATTCTATTGCTTCAATATTTTAAAGTAAATATAAAGATACATTGGTTCTTGAAATAACAATTCCATAACAAGCAAATCCTTTTGTCAATTGTCAGTAATTGTTAGTAATTAAGGTGTTAAAAAAAGTGATATAGAATATTATGTAACACTATAAATTAAATAACTTGATTTATTTGTATATACATAATAATTATAATTATCGTTATATAAATTTATTTTGTAAAAGGAAACCAAAAAAGGTATGATTGCACAGTCATAAAATGAAAAGTTCATAATTTATTTAATTTTTAGATTTGCACATTGCACAATATATGTTTAGCTAGAAACAATATTGTGGAGTACATATATCAATTGTTATGATGTATGTGCACTTTTGCAGAAGCACAATAGCAAACGCAGAATCCACGAATACATGATGGACAAGCTGATGGGTCATCGCAAACGTCAAGACAATCATCGTCTATTTTGCATGGAATACCCCCTTTTGCTGCAAAAGCTTGTTGCATTGAACCTAAAATTAAAAAATAACACACAACACAAAAAAAAAAAATATATAATTATACTCTTTGTGCAAAATGCTTCATTTTTTTTTTTTCAAAATTTAGTCAACCTAATTATAACAATCAAATATAAGGTTTTACCACCACTTCAAATATTTTGAAATTCAATGAAAACATAAAACCACTTACTACATAAATGGTGCATATATAATATAGGCTTACAAAAATATAATATTTTTACATATTTTCAAATATCTAATATTTTCCAACCAAGACGCTCATAGAAGAAGGAATGAGGAGTATACCAGATGCAACCAAAAACAAGAACATGAAGAGTGTCAATTGACGTGAAGCATTCACCATTCTTTCTCAATGTTTCTCCTTCTACTATATATACTCTCTACTAGGAACTTTCACACGAGAGTTTTCTTTCTCTCTGACTATGATAGGAGACAAGGATGCTACACAACAATTTATAGTTGCAGTTATATATTATTAATTTAATGATAAAATCTTGACCATGAAAATAATAAAAAAAGGATAAGTTAAACAAGGAATTGTTGATTTCTGAATTAAATGCCTATTGGCTCCAATATTAATCATAAAATATTATAAAAAGTAAATAAGGAAAGATTTACAAAATAAGAATGATTTGATATGTATTTAAGTATACAATAACAACCAAATTACGTCAAGATGCAATTTGATATATCTAAATTTTATATTTCTGATACACGTTGATTTCTGATATACATATATACAGAGAGCAAGAGAGAGAGAGACGCACAAACTAATAAAAAACAATGAATTCATGATTTTTGAACAACTTAATGCAAGCAATTCTAACTATATTTTTATTAATATATTGGATGAAAACAAAAGACTAATTCATGAAATTAATCTTTGTAGCAATCATATAGCTAGACCCAATAAGAAAAATAAATGAATTATTTTTCCTTCTCAATAATAAACAAGACAAACAATGGTTACACAATAATAAAGAAAACCACAAGACTTCTCTAATAGGAGATTAATTTTAAGCATAACTTTCTGTAACTTCTATCGCGCTTGCTTCTCCCTTCCTTGCCTACATGTCTCTCTCACGATATTATGTTATTTCTTGTGTTTGCTTCCGGTCTTGTAATTTGGTTATTCTTCCTGTTTCGTTTTTTATTCATTCCCTATTCTAGGCTCTCAATTTCAATTTTTATTCAGTTCTCCCCTTTTTCACTCCCCTGATCTTGATATTTAAACTCTGCTCTTGCAAGGATCACACCCCTCAAATTATGGATATATTTTTCAATCAAGTTTTCCTTAGCATCTTCCATGACGCCTACAAATATTTCCATTTTAATTGCTTTAATTGTTAAATACTTTAATTATTATGAGTGGTTAACGAGGTACTCACTCACTCAATCATTTAATACTGAGGACCTTTATGAAAAAAATTTAAATTTATAACATTATTAATTACTATTAACCTATTTCAAAGCATCTCATTAGTCTTGACTATTGTAGTCTTATAATGTTTGTTTTATATATGAGTGAAGGTTATCTTCTTTTTCTAAATATTTGCGTTATGTCTATTACTCTCTCAATTTGAGTTCCATATTATGTTTTTGGTCACTGAAATATAGTTAAGATTTAGTTTTGGTCCTATTTTTAAATTATAGAGACTAAAATCAAATCTTTAACTATATTTTAGGGACTAAAAACATATTTAACCAATGCAATTTAATGAACAATAACTATTTTAATTATCCACAAGTTAAGGATTATTAAATATTCCAATTGATTGATATTGTGACTTTTGAGTAATGCAACTTAATCAACATGAAGTGTCATTAAATGTTTCAAGTTAATGATCATAAATATTTATATATGAGAAAAATATGTTTTTATATAATATTTTGGTCAATTTTGATCTTCATTCTTAATTTTTAAAATATTTGTTTTATATATTTACAATTTTAAAACATATTAATCGTAATTCTTTATGTTAATTAGTTTTATTAAGTTATTGAGGTAATGCGTATAATTTGATTAACAGATTGTATTGGTTCCAATATTTTAAAGTAAATATCAAGATAAATTAAATTATTGGTTCTTGAAATAACAATTCCATACCAAGGAAATCCTTTTGTCAGTAATTGTTAGCGAGGTGTTACAAAAAAAATTGATTAGATATAGAATGTTATGTAACACTATAAAATAACTTGATTTATAATTTGTCATACATACTAATTATAATTATTGCTATGTAAGCTTTTGTTGGTAAAAGGAAACAAAAAGAAGGTATGATTAATTGTAAATTGTACGTAATATGAAGTGAGGCAGAAAGGTTCACAGACAAAATGAAATTCAAAAAGTAAATCATTATATTTTATTTAATTTTTAGTTTTGCACATATATTATGTCTAGAAACAAGCTGTTGAGTACATCAATTGTTATGATGTGTGTGCACTTTTGCAGACTCACAACCGCAAACGCAGAATCCATGAATACATAACGGACAAGCTGATGGGTCAGCGCAAATGTCAAGACAATCATCGTCTGTTTTACATGGAATATGGGTACCCCCCTTTTGCTGCAAAACCTTGTTGCATCCAACCTAAAATTCAAATATAACACACAAGATAAAAAAAAATAAAGATAATTATAATCTTTAAGCAAAATGCTTTTTCTTCTTCAAATATAAGGCTTTACCACAACTTCAAACATTGAAATTCAATTAAAACATAAAACACTTATTATTAACTATTTATTGAACAAAGATTTTAAAGTAAATTATGCATAACAGGGTAGGCTTACAAAATTATAATAATTTTACTTTTTTTTTAAATATCTTAATATATATTTCTAACCAAGGTAGAAATTAATGAATGAGAGGAATACCAGATGAAACCAGAAACAAGAACATGAAGAGTGCCAATTGAAGTGAAACATTTGCCATTCTTTCTCGAATGATTTTTCTGCAGTTAATAATATATGCTCTCTAGCTACTAGGAAGTAGAACTTTCACACGAGAGTTTTCTGTGTCTCAGAGATTAATAGGAGACAAGCATGTTACACAACATTTATAGTTGCAGTTATTATTAATTTAATGACAAAATATTGACCATGAAAATAAAAAAGATAAATTAAACAAGGAAGTGTTGATTTTTGGTGGGATATATATATACATTTCCACATGTGCTGAAATGCCTATTGGCTCTCTAATAATTAATCTTAACATATTATTGGAAGTGAATGAATCTGTATTATTTTAACAAAAATTATAATTATTACTATTTTATAAATTTATTAAATTTTAAATATTTGAGAAAATATTAATATTATAAATAATCATGAATTAAGATGTTTACACAAATGTGAATATTTTGTTTTCTTATCATAAAATTTAATAATATAATATTAATTAGGGAAATAATTCATTGAACGCCACAAATCTGGAAAATAAAGTAATGGATGTTGAGAAGGGAGAGATAAAAATAAAAATACAAGAAAAAAGAGAAAGTGAGAAATATGATGAAAAAAAAAGAAAAAATATGAGGTGTAATTAAATTGAGATGTGAGAGAAAAAATAAAAAAAAAATAAAATTATTTTAATTATTGCTGTGTGTAATAACAAATTACACAGACCAAATAAAAGTAAGTTAAGGGTTTTAAAAAATAGTTTAACTTTTTACTTTTACCCTTATTTAATATCATTAGTTAATCGCACTATTATTTGATAGTTGAAAAGATATTAAAGTTAATAAATTGTAAAGTGACTTATAAAAAGAAACATAAAAAAATTCTAAAATATGTCTTATAAATAGGAACGGAGAGAGTATTAATTTTATGGGAAATGTTAATTAGTGTGCTAAGTGCACCTGTTAAGGAACCAAAAGTAGAAAGTTTTTATTAGAGTACGTAGCATTTAATGTTACAAATGTAATCAACATGTCATGATTTCCAATACAAACAATTTATATATGGATCCTTAATGCACTTAGGGCACTTGTTAGCATTAATAAGAGAAATAATAAGTGAAAAAAACTAATGAAAATATTAGAGAGATAAAGCATATATTAGGAAAAGAATACAATAAATTTAATGTAAATCAACATACATTTATTGTATTTCTTAATCTGAGTGTTTCTATGTAATGAGATAAATAAAAAGAATTGGAAATAGTATTAAAACAAGGGGTTGTACAATCTAAAATCATTTATTCCATATGTGATTTAAAAAAATGCTTGTTGGGATATAAGCAAGCGTAGCAATATCGCAGTAGTATAATAGTTTATAAGTAGGGGTTGTCGTACCCACGAGGAACAGACTTCAATTAAATTCTTAAGAAGCAAACTCACTAAGTGACGAGAATCCAAGGGGGTGGATTTGTTTTACGGATCTATCTAGGTTGGAATGCTCATAACTAAGAAATTTGGGAAATGGTTTTAAACGAAAAAATGGGAAAAAGGTATGGAATGAAATTTGATAGACGTCACACTTTCAAGGATGAAAGATAAGCCTAAGATTTATACACACAAAGGGATGAAGGAACTTTGATAAAACTCAATTCTTCATAAACAAGAGAATAAGAGAAACACTCTCCAATTTCTTAAAATTTCTGAATTAAACTTGTCTTGAAAATTCTGCATGCATGATGCGCCCCTTTTAAAGGTGTCTACAATCCTTGCATGGCTTTTCACATTCAGCCACTCAATTCTCCTAATAATTCTACTAAAATTTAGAAACATAACTACCAACAAGAAATTAAACTAATCAGCTTATAACTACCCATGTAGCCACCCCCATTTACACACTTGTAGCTATTCATCAAAGCCTTAATAAAATTTAGCCAAACATAACATCTATTGGCCATCCAAAATTAAAAATGATTCAGCCAAATAATGCTCCAAATGAATGGAAATAATGATATATTCAGCATATGTTGGTCGCCCATTTAGTAGCTTCAATCAACCAATTTAATAGCTTCCTTGAATATGTGTTGGCCGCCCTTTTTATTAGCTTTATTCTGTAAATTTAATCACTTTCTGGCTACACATTGGAACGGTCATAATTCAGCCAATTTATGCACATGTTGGCCGCACTTCAATGCCCAAGAGTAACCACCCAACAAGCTCTTCAATTTGTAACATTTATGCACATAAAGTCTTGTCTCCTTGTAACGGTTCAACCTTGATTTCTTTTTAATATTCTTTTGTAACAATCAGCCAAATTATTGTAGATTGTAACAACCACATGATTTCTTTTGTCAAATTCTGAAACTGGTTATTTAGAAATCAATCTCATGGTTCAATTGTCCAGACAACTTCATGTTCCAAACATCAGACCAAAAGCAGGAATATGTGATGTTTCCATTTTCAAAGAAGAATAAGATTTAAGTACAATCAAATGTCAAAAGGGATAATTGTAACAATGAACTGATTCTAATCAAGGAAATCATTTCTAAATTTTCACAGGTGAGTGTTTCTCTCTTTTTTCACTGAAATTGAACAGATCAAAATTGCTAGTCATTTCCAATTCAGACACAAACACACAATCAACATGGATCTTAAGGTCTTTTAATGGTTGTAATGAAGCTAGGCTTCCAAGAATCATGGTTTTTCAGGATATCAAATACACAACTTAGGAAAGAGAGCATTTACTACAATTTAAACACAATTTCACTTCTACTCTTAATTCACCCACTACCCTCTTGGTTTCCAATTCCCCAATACCAAGTATTTTATTTTCTTTTGTAATTCACTCCTTTTTATTTCACTCTTCTTCTTCTTCTTCTTCTTCTTCTTCTTCTTCTTCTTCTTCTTCTTCTTCTTCTTGAATACTAAGGAGTAAACTGTAATACTCAGCACTTTTCTTTCATATGTACAGGTCCACCAACCAATCCCATTTCTAATGAATAAAATGCACCTATGCTCACTATCCCTAAGTGTGTAAAGGGAAGGAATCAAACTTAGAGTTAAGGTCAGGGTGCATAATTCAAAGAATTTTCAAGCTCAAATGGGCTATCAACTAAAGATACAATTATGTACAGGTTGGCTATTTGGCACTGAGTTTTTCAAATTCAACAAAATTGCCTTAATCATTTCCATGCTTCTAATGTGTAGCAATTGAAACAAAAACTCAAGCAATGTCAACTGACAATAACAGTGAAACTCTCAATCTATTTAAAGATTCACACACTCACTGGTTTTCTGGCTCATTCCCTTGGTTAGATCACCTATTGTTATAATCATTCATTCTGCTCACTTTTCATGTACTTATCTCTTATTCCTATTTGATTATGAATCCAATCACAAGCATTCCTTTTTCTATCCTTACTTGGTTCACTTAGTCTTTTAGAATTTGAACACTATTGAAATCTAATTTCTTTTCAACCAGTTTTTCTCAAGAAAAATTTTTCTTTTAAATCTCAAAAAGTTTGACAAAACTAAAACATATTTACAACTAAAAAAGTTACTATGAAATCAAGCTGAACGAAACTGAAATAATCAACTCTACTGCAATAAAACTCCAAAGCAAAAACACCAAAGTCAACAGTATTTGAAACAACCATGACTAAACACATAAACAACATAAACACAAAAGGTGAAACCAGTTCAAATAGGAGATAATGTCACTCCCCTCAAATGAATCTATCAATATCTTGCTCAAAATCTTCATCATTTTCATCTCCTATGTTGGCATCATCAGCTGCTCCAGAATCAGTAGCTCCACTCCCCCCGGAAAATTGGGCCTGTCCCCAGGCCATGACATGAAAGCAGTGAACTGCTCAGGGGACATCAAGGGGTTGAATTGACCAGCTGGTACTCCATCATAAAGCCCTTGGTGAATATGCATAATAGGCAATAACAATATTTTCATTAAAGAACATTGCTGAATTCAAGCTTCATTTCCATTCGGACATTTCAACGAACACTTGGTATGCACAAATTCAACCCATATAAGACAATGGTCACACAACCTACTCCTAACTTCATTCAACAAAATATTCACCATGAAAGTTCAATAAGTTCACTTCATAATCACAATCCAACACCAATGAACTATCCTAGGTTGATTTCAATCAAAAACCCTATTTTGCTAACCTAGGGTTCAACAGATAAACAGTGAAGAGGAGCAAAATGTATGGTTGAATCCAAGAATGGAGGAGGGTACTTACCTTGCAATGTGATTGGAAGAGAAAGGAAGAGGTTTGAGAGTGAAAAGGGAAGAATGGGAGAAGAAATCTTGTGTCTTAGCAGAGAAGAGAACGCGCACAACAGCTCTTGAAACAGGGGTTTGAGTTAAAATGACTCAACCCATGTTGCACGTCAAATAAAAGCCCATTCGCGAACCTGCGCTCAGCTTGCGCTCCGAGCGCAGCTGAAGCGCACAAAACAGAGTCAAATTGGAATTCCTGCACTCAATTTGCGATCCAAGCACAGGGGACAAAATAAAAATGGCCTTTTTCAGCTCAAGCTACGCTCGCAGCTTGAGCGTAGCAAATGACAGAAAACTTGTTCAATTCTTTTGCTAAATTCCCAAATGTACCATATTTTCCCCACTCTTTTCTTTTTAAGACCCACTCAAACCAATCCCCACCAATTCCTTAACTTCTTAACTCATGCAATCCTCTAAGTAAACATGATTTCATACAATTGATCAAAATGAAGCAATTTATAGCATTCACTCATCTCAATTTGCTATCAAAAGCTATTTTCATGCATAACACACCAAATAGGTCTCAAATTACACAAATATGCATGTTTAGCACTATTGAGATGCTTAAATGCTAAAACTGACTTCTTGACACACAAACACTTAATTAACTACAAAATCACATTTAACATGCAAAAAGTAAAATTAAAGTGCAGAAACGGAAGAAAACACTGGGTTGCCTCCCAGGAAGCGCTTGTTTAACGTCACATAGCTTGACGCATGTTTTCATTATGGTGGTTGAAATTGGAACTTGTGGTGAGCCTTGGTACTACACCCTTAATCTCTCTGGACAGAAAACTCCAAGATCCTATTGCCTCATTCAAATCCTTGACAAGAGTTAACTTTGACCATCTTGACCTCCTCTTGAACTTGGACCATACCACTGCCTTTTTTTGCCTGACTTTTCTCTTCTTTTGTTTCTTGTTACAATCTGCATGAGTTCTCTTCTTCTAAAGCTTAGGAGAGTCATGACAATCATCTCTCATACTTTCAACCTCTTGTAGTTGTGGCCTACTGTCAGCATGGAAGACTCCTTCAGTAGAGTCTACCTTAAAGCACTCTTGTTGACCCTTTTGTTGTGGAGTGGCTTTGAATACATTGAAGGTGACCTCATCATCTTGTGCTCTAACCTTGAGTTTACCATTATCAACATCAATAATCACCTTAGCAGTTTTCATAAATGGTCGACCCAAAATTAGAGGTACATCACGATCCTCCTCAATGTCCATGATCACAAAATCCACAAGAAAGACAAATTTATCCACCCTCACTAAAACATCTTCAGCTATGCCATGAGGGTGTTTGATGGACCTGTCAGCCAATTGAAGATTCATTTTTGTAGGCTTCACATTCAAGTCACCAATTATCTTAAACAAAGGTAAGGGCATCAGGTTAATGCTAGCTCCAAGATCAAGTATAGCCCTCCTCCCTGGTAAAGCACCAATAGTGACTGGAATGGTGAAGCTACCGGGATCTTTTGACTTTTGTGGTAGAGGCTTCTGAATGATAGCACTACAACCAACCTCTAACTCTACTGTTTCTTCTTCTGGAAATTTCCTCTTCTTGGTCAAGAGGTCTTTCATGAATTTGGCATAAGTAGGCATTTTCTCTAATGCTTCAAGAAATGGCATATTGATTTGAAGTCCCTTGAAGATATTCATGAAGCGAGCAAATTTCCTTTCCCTATCCTTTTTTGAAGGAACATGAGGATATGGCAATTTCTTCATTGGGTGCACACTACCCTCATAGCTCTCTTTTTTCTTATCCCTCTCTTTTCTCTGTTTTACTTTTTCCTCTCTTTTATATACAATTTCTTCTTTATTTTTCTCTTCCTCTTCCTCACACTCACTTCTTTTCTTTTCACTCTCTATCTTTTCTCTCCCACACTCTGTTTTCTCTTTGTTACTCTCCTCTATTTCTTTTTCACTCTCCCCTCCTTGCAGCACTTCTTTCTCAACTGCCAAATTGTCTCCAATACCTTTCCCTATTGTTATACCACTCCTTGTGGTGATAGCATTGCATTGCTCCTTAGGATTGCTTTGAGTGTTGGTTGGGAGTTTTCCTTTTTTCTGTTCAGCTAGTTCCCTTGCCAACTGACCAACCTGTGTCTCCAAGTTTCTGATTGCAGCCTCAGTGGTTTTCTGATTAGCAATGGAGACTTGCATAAATTTCTCCAAGGTATCCTCTAATTTTGATACTCTATCAGCAAGAGGAGGATGCTAATATTGGGGTTGGTAAGGAGGTTGTTGTCTATTAGAAGGCCCTGCATCTTGCCTCCATCCAAAATTCTGATTCTGGTTAGGGTTATTTCTCCAACCTTGTGGAAATTTGTTAGGATAAGGGTTGTTGGAGAAATTCCCTTGCCTTCCCTAATTGCTCATGTAATTGACTTGCTTTTCTTGAGAATTATCTTGAGAAGAACAGTGACCATTGGGATGATCACCCCCACAAAAGTCACAAGTCATCTGTTGTTGGTATTGACCAGGGCTAGAATGCACAACATGGAGTTGTTGGGGCAATTTAGTCGTCTGCTTGGTGAGTGCCTCAATCTGTTGAGTAAGAATCTTGTTTTGAGCCAAGATTGCATCATTAGTGCTCAAATCAAGCACTCCTTTCTTCTGAACAACTTGCCTCCCGTGTTGAGCTTGTTGGTCTGTGGATGCCAATGCATCAATAATTCTTGTAGCTTGCTCAACATCCACAACCATCATGGTTTCTCCTGCTGCTGCATCCAAAATCATCTTTGTGTCAGGCCTCAGACCATTGCAAAAGATATTAAGTTGGGCTATGTCTTCAAACCCATGATTCGGACCTCTCCTCAACAAGGATTTGAATCTCTCCCAGGCTTCACAGAATGACTCATCCGGTCCTTTCCTGAAGGTAGAAATATCTGATTTTACCTTGATGTATCTAGAGGGTGGAAAGAATCGGTTCAAGAATTTCTCCTCTACAATACTCCAACTTGTTAAACTCTGATTAGGATGAGATTTCAGCCACTCTCTCACCTTCCCTGCCAAAGAAAAAGGAAATAAACGTAAGTATACAACTTCCATATCTCCTTCATCAAAACCCATAGTTCCTATTAATTCATAGAAAGTAGAAAGATGAGTATATGGATCCTTATGATCCATTCTCGTGAACTGGTGGGCACTGATCAGGCTTAGAAAAGTTGGCTTCATCTCCAATGATCTTGTAGTAGCTAGAATTGCAATGCTCGAGAAATGTCTCGACCCTTGCTGCATAGCATAATCTCCTAATGTTCTTCTTGGAGGTGGGGGAGGGGGATCTTGTCTTTCCATAGCCATGCTTTCTGATTCACTATGTCCTAACACTTTTGGTTCTGGATTGACTTGAAGGGTTGTGCTAGGATTATTTGAAGATTCTTCTTGTCTTTGTCCTTGCTTCCTTCTTCTGGTTTTGCTTCTATTTCTTCGAGCTGTCTTTTCTATTTCAGGATCAAATTGCAGGCTGTATTTCAGAGTTGTGGCCTTGCAAGAACATAAATCACAGATAACTCATAGTAAGGATTAGCACAGAAGAGAATAAATGTGAATGAAAGAAATTACAAAAGAAAGAAAAGAAAATTAATTACAACTTAATGAGCTGAACTAAGAGATTCAATTGAGACACCGTTCCCCGACAACGGCACCAAAAATACTTATTGGAATACAGGCAAGCGTACCAATGTCGCAATAGTATAATAGTTTTATAAGTAGGGGTTGTCGTACCCACGAGGAACGAACTTCAATTAAATTCTTAAGAAGCAAACTCACAAAGTGTATATACAAATGAATATGTTTGGTTCATGTGATTTGTTGGTGAAAATAAGGTTTATATGTGAAATCTAAAAGAACAGTAAGCGTAAAAGAGATTCAATTGGAGAATTGGGGATTGAACTTCATCTATCTCACTCTTTTGTATTTTGGGAATAAAAAACCTATAGTATTCCAGCTAAATAATATTGAAGTACAAGCTAAAATCATTCACACTGATTCCTCCAATGTGAAATCTTTAGAACAATCCCCTAACATCGATATCTCAGATGTTTAACAGATTGCCTAACATTAAGAAAAGATGTTCGAAAGCTATTGATACATCAAAAACTATTCCTAGCATTTCGACCTATCGAGCATTCTCGTCCAAATCGGATTTCCGAAATACTTTCCAGTTACTTCAAGAAATTAAATTCAAGATTTCTACTGAGTTAATAGAATTAAGCATTAAGAGTAGAATGAAAATGCCAATATTGAAAAGAATCGAAATCTCTATAGATAAATGAATCCAAAATACATTAGAGTTTGAATCCATTACATTCAATCCCACAATAAAAGCTTAGCTACTCATGGTAGCACTTATAACCCAAAGACAAGAGAAGAAAATGGCTTCCGGAGCTTCCCAACACCTTCTGTCTTTCTCCTTCTCTCTCTAGAATGAATGCCCTCCGTCTGAATTCTGAATGAATCTCTCCTGGCTGCTGATTAATGAGCTAGGTTAAATGATCATGTGCTCAAGGGCGCCCCAAGCGCAGCCTGAGCGCAAGAAACAGGGACTTCCAGTAACTTTGTAAAACCTGTGCTTGGACCGCAAGCTGAGCGCAGGAAACAGAGACAAACATAACTTGATGAATCCTACACTTCACTGTGCTCGGAGCGCAAGCTGAATATAGGAAGCAGAGGCAATGCTTCTAGCTCCTGCTCCTATGCTATTGGCTTTACTCATTCTTCTATCTCTTGCCTTCTATTCCCTGAAATTCGCACAAACTAGGATTAAATGACTTCATTAGCATAGACATCTCAGAATAGACATCTAACTTCACAATATCCTAAAATTGGGTGAAATGACTATCAGATTAGCATAATTCAGTAGATAAGTGCCCACATACATCACAAGATTTTACTGAAATTAGGCACTTATCAATGCTTAAGGGACATAACAAAATATGGGATTGGATAAAAAAATCCAAAAATTTGTTACTCACTAAACAATTGTACAATTTTTGTCCAATATACAAGAAACTCTATTAAAATAAATACCCCTCTTTCACACTACCTCTTCACACTGTCCCTTAAGGTGGATATCGGGTCGTGTTGACCCATAACCAATTGGAACGAGTTAAGTCGGGAGTTCAATAATGAAGAAATAAAAATTATAAAAATATAAACAAAAATATGAAAAATAAATATATATTTGATAAGTGCCAATTATATGATATATTCTTGTATTTTTACTGCACTTATCAAGGGTAAAATAGTAATTTATGCCCCAAAATAATCCCTTTTATTAATAATTGTAATAATTGTGTTTATTTAATTTGAATTTGAATTTGATGCTATTTTAATAGAAAATCTGTTGATTTTGCAGATTTATGAGAGAGATATAAATGGGAAAGAAGATAGCATTACTTGATGAGAGAATCTGCAGATAGTAAGTTTAAATGAGAGCAAATAAAGATAAGATCAGCAGCCATTTAAACAAGGATTCTGCGGATAACTTTCCCCATTTGAATTCAAAGACAAAATAAACACAGAATCAAGCCAAAAAGAGGGAAACAAGGAAAGCCAAACAAACAAGGATAAGATCAGGAAGAAATCAAGCTGTTAAATGAGGAAACAAAGAAGGTTGTAGCCTGTTTCATGCTCCACCTGCACTGAGCGCAGGATGGAGCGTAGCTCTCTGGAATCTGCGCTTCACTTGCGCTGAGCGCAGAGTGAAGCACAAAAACACGGATTAGCTTTTAAAATACAAATTCAAACAGATTCCTTCCAGATTTCAGATAGCTTTCCTTCATCTATAAATAGGACCTTTTGCAAAGATCAAAGGAGGGGAGAGAGAGAGTTAGGGTTTAGGGCTCAAAGCTCCAGAGGAGACCCCGTAGGGCTGCCGAGATAGCAACGCTAGGATTGAAGAAAAGTGTGACAGTTTCTTCATTGGTCTGTATGGCTACCATGCGTAGCTAAACTCTCTAATAGGATTGAATGTAGTTGATTCAATCCCCAACTGTATGTGAATTCTCTTTATTGTTTATGAATCCCTATTCTATGTTATCGATACTTTTATACTTTGCTTAATGCGTAGCTTCCGCCTGTGTGCCGGAGTTATAGGTTGTTTTTATAAAATACAATGGAAAATGGTTTTGTGAATTCAACAGTGAGTTTGGGGGAACCGATACTTAGGAAACTTGAACTCTGATTGGTAAAAGTACTCATAGTAGTTGCTATAGGAATATAGGATGAATTGATAGTGTTAACGAACGGAAAAATAGAGCAATCAAGCCGGGGTAATTTGTCGCCTGGGAGAACCCACATGGATTATCTTCGAGTATTTTACTACTGGGGACTCAGGGTAAAATAATATAGTTTGGCTAGGGTATCATAGAAATATATTCATAAATAATCTTGAGGTTCACATACAAAAGGGGTGTGATGATATGAAGTTCAATCCCGATCCAAGTAACGCTATCTTACTCTACTCCACTCTCTATATTTCCTTTTATGCATTTAATTTCAGCAACACAAACATCAAATACCGTTTCTTACTTGATAGTCCGATCACTAATCATTACAAGTTGAACCGTTCCCTGTGGATACGATACTCTTTACTTACTATTATACTGCTGAAATTTTGGTACGCTTACCTAAATCCCATCAATATTCATTATTCAAATAGAAAATTAAGAGAAAAAACTTTGTTTACATTATTGAACTAATATTAAACCCATTTAAAATAAAATAGAATAAATATTTGAGCTAACTCGACAACTCACAGATCCCAGCTCGCAAGTTATACAACCCGGACAACAAAAAAAACTCGTGAATAAATGGGACTATATTATTACTAAAGTTAGCAAATGGGCTACAAAACCTCGTACAGGCTATCCTAATACGAACTACGTGGTACAACAGGTTGGGCCAAAAAATCGAAATTCAATTCGGGCTTCTAAAATTATGCTCAAACCCACCCTATGCAAGATTTTTTAACCATTATTGCGAGCTTTTACAAGTTAGACCATCCATTTTATAAAACGGTCAGGCTGAAAAGACATGATCTTTATTCGAACTCAAAATTCAAAAGTCAATCCCTAATTTCACTGGGCATATTTGGGCCAACTCGATTAGGCTAGTGTCCATTTTTTATTTTTTAAAATCATTATATGTAAAAATAGGCTACTTGGCTCGGTATTGGTTGGCTTGATGCAGGCCATAGGCTCTAACAACCTGAATCAGAAAATCTCGGATTTAATTCGAGTTTAAAAAAATAATACTCAAATCCGACTGTATGCGGTCTTTTTTTTTTTATCATTTTTAACAGGTTTTATGGGCTAAATCTGCCATAAAGAGCGAGAATGTCAGAAACACGTTTAAGTTCAGTAGCCAGCCCTTTCATCCTCGTGTTTTCTACCATCAGAGGTCAATGAAAGCACCAATGTGATGGTTCCTGCAGCAAATTCAGAAATAATGCAAGACGAAAAAATGTAGAAGAGGAATCCTTAGTGTTATAGCTACTTTGGGTTTGTTAAGGAGTACAAAAGGGTATTGGACAACAAATTAAAAGAAGTCAGAATCATTATGACATCAGAGGAGAAGTAAATTTCAGAGAATAACAGAAAGGAGAGAAGACTTGTCAATATTCCATACCTAGTGACCCCCCATTTCCAAAACAAATACCCTCCACTCAGTCTCTCAATTGTGATGGAATCTTTTTTATTCTACTGCTTCTCCTAACAAACTTTTGCACCATTTCATCCTTCCCTGGATCTTTTGCCACATGTCCCCTTGAAGTCTCACCACCTATATTCCTCATCATAACAGAAATATGGTGAAGAATTTGTTTCAAGTTTGATAAAGATTTTGTTTTTTATTTGATCTTCTGAGGCCATGAAACTTGATGAACTAGTCATATCAAGACCCTTTGATTTTGAGGATTCTGATTGAAAATTTCTGCAGTTGTTTGGTTCATTTAATCATGTTAGAATCTGGTTTCATGAGTTAATTTTGATGTATAGTAGCTAGGATTAAAGTTTAGTTATGATTGGAAATTAAAATGAATAAGTTAAGACTAAATTATAGTAGCTAGGATTAAAGTATAATAGATATAATGCAGACTACGCTTGAAGGTGTGTGTTTTATAATTAAAATGAGCTTTGTTGGAAATGAATCATTGGAGCCTAATGTTTATGCTAGAGACAGAATATAAAGGGGGAATATTTTCATCTCTAATAGCCTACTTTCTGAATCAGTTATTATCCTTAACAGATCTAAAACATTAATTTTCTAGATTGGTTATAACTCATAGCCAATCTAAAAGTGACTTTTTAGATCGGTTCACAAAACTTTCTAGATCAGTATAGTACGTAGCTGATATAGAAAATATTTTCTAAATCGGCACTTCATCCAATTTAAAAAGTTCTGACTTTTTATAGTAGTTGCTTCTATAACCATTGCATGCCTGATTTAGAAAGCCTTTTTTGCACTAGTGTATTTTTGTTTATGCTTAATAGTTAAAAGCTCATTGTTTTTGTGTCACTAATCTTTGTTCAAGGTAAGATTCAGTATGAGTTCCAAGTCTTAAACCTGAAATTCACCTTACACTAAATCTAGTTTCAGGAAATATTTTTAAGTCTTTATTTAAACCCCCTTCCTTGTAGAAGAAGGACTTTTTGCAAGAGGTTAGAAAAACTAGAGAGATGGAAATAATTAAAGAGGGAGAACTTAGAAATGGAGAATGTGAGAAAAGTGTTTGAAGGAAATATGGGCTTTGGAACGATAAATGAAAGTGCGAAGAAGAATAAGAGAGAAAGGTGTGAAGAAGGTTATTTATACACTTGGAGAAAGCCCAAAAGCACATTAAGATTAATGATGAAAAGACAGGAACGCAAACATTTCATCATGAACGTACATGCACAAAAATCAAAATGCTTAACTCCCCATTAACGACTTGCACCACGTAAGCCAAGATGCAATAATAAGGAGGGGTCAAATCAACTATCAAAACTTCTAAAAGTATCAAAATTTAAATTTTAAAAAAGAGATATCAAATTCATACAACAAAAAAATATACAACAACTCATACAACATATTTTTCTCTCTATCTCTTTTCATCACATCACCTATCACATCCCACATTTATCTCTCTTTACTCTCTTTCTCTCACCTTCTTGTATGTTGTAATGGTGTATGATTAACATTACTCTTTAAAAAATATTGTGAATTATTACTTTTGTAGAACCCACAAAAAATTCAAGATTATTTAGCCTGTACCCAACTATCCAGACTAGAATACATCTTGTCACCACCCCTTTGGAGTTGATACCAAGCTGGGGGCAACTGTTCCAGGGTCCTACCTAGACCTGACTAGCCAAACTGAGTAACCGTCTTTGTCAAGACATCTAGCCACTATGAATGTCCATAAATCTACTAAGATAATTGCTCAACTAGGATTAACTTACCTACCCAACTAGATGACATTTATACCGTTATGGAAAGCCACACATATGCCACCAAATGCATGTGTTACATTAAGCCCCTGTTTGGTAGAATGGAAATAGGGGAGAAGAGAAGTGAGATGAGTGGAAGTGGAGGAAAATAGACCTATTTCCCTTGTTTGGTGGCACAGTGGAAATGAGGACAAATGCACTTTATGGTGGGTCCCATACCAAGGTTTATTTCTCTACAAAACAGGTGAGAAATGCAGAGAAATGAGGAAAAATGCACTTTATGGTGGGTCCCACACCAACCCCTTTCACATTTCTCTTCTATTTCTCACCTATTTCACTCACACCAAACAACCTACTTTCACATTTCTCTTTTATTTCTCACTCGTTTCACTCACACCAAACAACCCTCATTTCTCCTCTATTTCACCTCCATTTCTCTTCTTCTCACTTCTCTTCTATTCATTTCTTTTCTCTCCATTTCTCTACTCCCACCAAACAAAGCATAAGAGTACTGGAGCACGAGGATTCATAAATTCCTCTCCATCCCTGGACTAGTACATGGAAACTTAGGCCTGCCACCGTATCGTGTGATGGGACTAAACCCACTAACCTCCTCGAGGATGAAGTCCATGCAGTCGTTATAAATATTCTATACAAACTACTAGTACACTGCGCGCTCCTTGCAGCAGATACAACGCCGTGCGTGGAAGAGAGTTCGTCCCCCTTTGGGGCTCTTCCCCTTCATGGGAGGAGCTCCTCCCTCCATGGGAGAGTTTCCTATTCACTATAGGTGAGTTTTTCTCTCTCTTTTTATGTTTTGTGTTTTTTCTTCTGTATTTTCTTTTCCTTTCTCCATCCCACCACCACCACCACCTCCTCCTTTGTGAAATTCTGTTAGAGTTGTCATCTTGCAGCACTGTTTTTACTCAGTCTTGCTGCCTTCTATGCATTTCCACCACTAGAGCTCGATTTTGCAGCACTGTTTTACTCAAATTGACTGCGATTGATGTCGTGGATTTTTGCTTAGAGTTGATGTTGGAAATGTGCTGATCCGAAAGGAATTAAAAAAAATATAAGAAAAGTTTAGGCTATTTCAGAATTTTGGTAATATGAGGCTTTGATTTGTTTTATTGTTATTATTAGGACTGTTAAATTATTTAAATTGATCGAGTATGTGTGCTCGATTTGTTGTTTAGATCTGTAGTGCATTGTAATACTCTCTATTTAGCATCCTTAAGTTTTGTAAGTGTCGTTGGACATTTTTCAGTGAATGTTCTCTTGACCAAAAAAATAAACTACGAGTACACTATCTATTCCATTTTAGTGATACTCTGCCAAAATTCTCACTGACTTTAGGGTTGAGTGCTTTTGCAGGTACCCTCGCATGTTGGATCATCACCACCATTGAAATACCTGGGGATCATCAAGCCATCATAACTTTCTCGTTCGACCTCCATGCATATAGTTCACACTACGAAACAAATGTTATTTTCAAGTTTGAAGTTAATCAAACTTTTGATATTTTCTCTTGTAGGACATGAAAATTTGAAAATAAACCCTGTTGCAATTCTCACATGTTGTTGAACTATCCCAACATGCCATTCTCATGTTAAATTTCCCACAAATATATTTACTTCATATATAGCAACGTTGACTACGAATTATATAATTGAAAGGGCACATGGAGACATCCTGTTTCCAATCACTATTACCTATATATACCTATACACACGTGATGCCAATGAAGCTTAAAAGGAAGAATCCGTTTTGTTGCGTAAAACATGCACTTCCATTTGTCAATTCCTTTTTAAAGTTTTCTCATATTGTTAGATAATTCTTAGATTTTAGACGGGACCTAGCTCAACCCTAAAAGCTAACTCAATTCCAAAAGTTAGCTTGTAAGATCCGGTTTAGATACATTTCTACTGAAGAACTTTTAGAAGATAAAAATAGAATGAATTAAAAGAGGTAAAATGAATTTAACTTCTTCATAAGTTGAAATTAGTTACTTATGGAGAAATTAAATTAGAGGGTTTTTGAAGTAGGTGGGCTACAAAGACTAATTTCAACTTACGAAGAAGTTATGCATTTGACATCTTTAATTTATTCTATTTTTTTTTACCTTAAAGTACTTCTGTAAAAATTTTATCCAAATAGACCCAAAGGTGAGAATGGTCCAAACGTATATACTTTAATTTAACCTTATTTCTAGTTAATATGAACAATAATCAACTAACAATGAAATCATTTGTACACAGCTAGATGCACATGAAGCATGCAAGCAATTTGATAGCATTTATTTTTTGTCCAAGCTCCAAACTACATAAGTTGGAATAAACAGTGTTCCATTATATTGATGAATGTTATTGATTGCAGAATTTACAAGGTATTTATTTGAAATAATTAAAGAATAGAGGGAATAGTTAAAAATTCTACAGTAAGTAATATGCTGTAGAGAATAACAACTAAAGGGTTTGAGCTATATATCTAGCTAGTTGATTTGGTGTTTGGTTTTCATCACCAAATAATCTCCCAGTTGGTAAGTATGTTAAGAAGCAAAACTCTTGTGTGGATCAAACGTCTGAACATACACTCCAACTCAACCTCAAGATCTTCTATTGCAATTTGAACTCCAGCTAACCTTTTCTTTGCACTTTGAAGCACCATGGCATCATAGATATCAACAGAATCCTTCAAACTCAAATGCACAAGCTTTGATGTCAAAGACCTTTTCCCTGATTTTGAGTCCAACCATGGTGAGGAAACTAGGGACAAGAGTGATTCCACAATGGAAATACTTGCCATCCTTACTTCTCTTAGCACATCAACAACCAATGTTAGTTTTTGTTCTTTCATTAGAGGGTGCAAAGTGATTGTGTTACACTTCATACCCTTCAACCACTTCAAACACTTCAAAGTCTCTTTCTTTAATTTCTTCCTATAACAATTGTAAGCTGTGATTTTCTCCTCAATTCCTGGCTCACCAATGCTTGCTCTTCTTAGAGTAAATTGAAGTTCTTGAAGGTGTTCTTTCACAAGTAAAAGGACATCTTTGGAGATACCACACACCTCCAATATCCTCAGAGATGACTCAGAGACATCATTGACCCATTTTTCTTCTCTCTGATGGACAAGGGCTTGTTGAACTATTGGAGAATGAAGAAGGTCATTAGCAGAATTTTGCATGTCTTTAAGAGCATCAAAATCAAGGGGTGCCATCTTGAAATGGAAGAAGGGGTTTTTGTTTACACTTTTCTTGTGAGAAAATCAATACAGAGAGACTAGAAATTGCTGAAGGTACTCTGTTATAGTCTTGTAGGGTGCTTCAATGGGTTTATATATATAGTTGTAAGGCTTAAAAATAGTTTATCCTAATTAGATCTCAGATTCAGAAGAGGAAGCAAAAGTGAAGTATCCTTCTTGTAGTACGGAATTGGGTTAATGGTACAGCTATAAGATACTATTTTGTCCAAAGGAACCTTCCCTTTTGTGTGGATATGTTAGTGGTTTTAGGATATTGTTGTTGAAAATTAGAGCAATATGATTAACAATACATGTACGAGAAGGGGATGCAATGCACTCGTGCATGCCAACCTGTGCTAGTTACTAAGGACCTGACAAATTTGTTCAAACAAAGGAGCTTGAAACAAATTATATAAGGAATTAATGTAAAATATTAAGGTGTTATATATAAGATTATAAAAGATTTTGCTATTTGTAAGCATGGGATTACTGACAACTGTGCTATGTCTTTGTTGCATAAGTTCAAGACATAAGATCTGGATGTTGTGGTAACACCGTTCACATCAGATTCTTCTCAGAAACTTCCCTAATGAAAAGGACAAAAGTTGCTTAACTCATCACACCGGACCTTATAATTCATGCAAATCAGAAAAATAAAAAATAAAAAACAATTTTGTGTCTATTCGATTTTGAACAGTCCGAATCAATTCTGTGAAATTGATTTTAAATCACTTTCATTCAATATGTTTCGTAAATGGTACATCATTTATTTCCCGTCATTGATTCTATAAATCTATCAAAATCAAATCTATTCAACTGTAAACTAAATGGAACCTTTGTTATTCGTTAGGTGTAGGCCTAGCTTAGTTAGAAATTTTAATATTATGAACAGTTAAGGTATGAGATTTTAGAAGTAGACAATAGATAGACATCTAAAACTAAAGCCAATCAATTAATCTTTGAAATAACATATTAGACTGTCTAGTTGGATCGTGAACCAGACATGTCTGTGGTCCTAACATTGGTGGTTGAGAGCATAATGTTGATCATCTTGATGTTTTGTTTCAGCTACTGGATAGTGTTGTCCTGGTAACTACGCACTAAAGTAAGGGTTGACTAATGTATAGTGCCTAGCTAGCAAGTATAGTGATTGTGTTTGGCTTGGAATTATGTCTTCAGTAGGTGCTGTTGCTGTATGTGGCAAGTTGAGCATAAACATTGATCGAATGTCTAACTCAAATTTTGTCCCCCTAGTATTGTTGTCTACGGTTGTTTATCAGCATGTTGATGTGGTGGATAGATTGGATTTTGATTACTGATAACATACTTGATTTTTCGGTGGGAAGTCACCAAAATAACATTTGGGCATGCTATGAATACTTTTGAAACAGAAGACTGTGGGTTGGGTTTGATATTAGGGAGTTGCTTTTAGTGCCTTTTTGCTATTCACACCTCTCCTTCTCTCTTTTTGAAAACCATTTTTCTCAACTATCCTCACCCCATCACTCTTTCCCCACTCCACTGCCATATCCACCTCCACCTCCCACAACCCCACCGCCACTTCACTCATTTTTTTTTTCTCTTTTTAAAATTAATTTAAAAAAAACACTTAGAGAATTAATTTTAAACGTGAAATTTTTTATATAATTTTAGTTCTAGAGATATTTTATTTCAGTTTTAGACATAAAATTTAAAAATTGATTTTAGAGATAAAATTATTTTTGTCTCTAAAACTTGAAAATTTACAAAAAAAAATTACACTTTCGGAATTTTTCAATTTTCAGTAATCATTTTTATCATTTAGTGTTTGGAAACTAATTTTTGAAAGGTTTCGAAAGTTAACTTCCAGAAAAAAGATGGAGAGTATCCATAATGATAGAGTTTGGGCTGGAATCAGATCTTGTGCATTCCCTGATGTAGGTCTTGCTAAAAATAGCATACATGGTTTGTTAGTTTGTTCAAAGGAACAATTTTTTTATGCTTTTAAAGTGTATTAGTCTATGCTAGTTTGGGTGTCATCTGTTGGAGAAATGCAAAGTAAATTGAGAATAATGATCACAAAATGTATTTTGGAGTGAAACTCAATCTATGTTGTTATTGAGATCATAACTGATATTTATACAATTGAGAATCAATCTTATTTCAACTACTGATGCAAACTGTCATGTTAACCAACCTACCAACTCAGTTAACCAAACTAACAAACCTTCTTAACCACTCGTTAATAGAAATAGCTAACAGACATTTGAATTACACTACAACACTTCCCCTTAATTCAAATGTTTTAACATTAAAACACCCAACATATCTCTCAGTATCTCAAATCTGGTTTTCTTCACAGATTTAGTCAAAATATCTGCAACTTACACATCTGTTGGACAATACACCAATTCCAACTTTCCTTTATTCACTTGATCTCTAAGAAAGTGGAACCTAGTCTCTATGTGCTTGCTCCTACCATGAGACACAAGATTTTTAGCCAAATCAATAGCAGATTTGTTATCCAGCAGCAGCTTCATGGGAATCTTAACCTCAATCATCATTTCCTTCAAAACTGACTCTAACCAAATGGCTTGACATGCTGCAAATGAACCAGTTACATATTCAACTTCACAAGAGGATAAAGCAACTGTAGGTTGTTTCTTAGAACACCATGATATTGGTGCTCCTTGAAACTGGAACAAATACCCTGAAGTGCTTTTTCTATCTGACATGTCTCCACTCCAATCTGAATCAGAATAGCCCAATAATTCACACATTTCCTGGTCTGAACTAATAGAAAACAATACTCCATAACTCATTGTTCCCTTCAAATACCTCAAAATTCTTTTACCTGCAGCTAAATGTGACTCCCTTGGATCATTCATAAACCGACTGATCAGCCCAACTCCATAGTAGATTTTAGGTCTGTTGTTGCACAAATATCTCAAGGATCCCACCAGCTGTTTGAACCTAGTGCCATCTATAGGTTTCTCCTCCTCTCTATTCTCAAGCTTCAAATTAGGTTTAGTAGGTGTTGTTGCAGGATTGCAATCTAACATATCAAATCTTTTCAATACCTCAGTAACATACTTCTTCTGATGTAGCACAATTCCCTTTGAAGTGTTCACAAACTCCATGCCCAGGAAGTAGGATAATCCGCCCAAATCAGTCATTTCAAATTCAGTCATCAAAACTGTTTTGAAATTTTCAATCTCCTTCAAGTTGCTGCTAGTGATCAAAAGGTCATCAACATATAAACATATTAGTACCAAACTGGATTTTGTATCAGCCTTGACATAAACTCCATGCTCTACTACACATTTAGTGAAATTGTGAAGTGTGAGAAAAGAGTCAATCCTCTTGTTCCAGGCCCTGGGAGCCTGTTTTAGGCCATACAAGGCCTTTCTCAGCCTATAAACTTTACCTTCACTTCCATTGACTTCAAATCCAGGAGGATGTGAAACATACACTTCCTCTTCCAATGGACCATTCAAAAACGCAGACTTAACATCAAGCTGAAACACAGGCCATCTCCTTCCACTTGCCAAAGCAAAAACAAATCTGACAGTTTCAATCCGAGCCACATGTGAAAATACCTCTGTGAAATCAATTCCATCCTTTTGTAGAAAACCTCTAGCAACCAGCCTAGCTTTATGCTTGGCTATGGATCCATCTGAATTCAATTTCACCTTGTAAATCCATTTCACATCTATTGACTTCTTGCTGGAGGGCAACTCTACTAATTCCCAAGTTTTGTTCCTCTCTATAGCATTCAACTCTTCAATCATAGCTTTCTGCCACACATCCTTCTTCATTGCCTCTTCAAAATTGATTGGCTCTGCATCTGCTAATAAAGCAAAATGAACCAAATCACCTGCAGCTGAAATTGCTCCATCAGAATATACCTCATAGTCTACAAACCTTCCTGGCAGCTGTCTTTGTCTCCTTGGCCTCTGATCATGATTTTGTAATGCTGCAGAATCTGTGTTTACTTCAACTGGCTGATCTTCGTTGAACAAAGTTTGTGGTATGCCTCTGAAGTTGTTGGTATTTTTATCCCAATTCCAGAAATCTCTTTCATTTACAATCACATCTCTACTGATGGAAATCTTCTTAGTTTCTGGATTGTACATCTTGTATGCTCATGTAGGATGATACCCTATAAGAATCATGAGCTCACTTTTATCTTGCAGCTTTTTCCTTCTTTCATCCGGTACATGCTTGAAGCATATAGAACCAAAAATTCTCAAATGATTTACCACTAGTTTCTTGCCACTCCATAATTCTTCTGGCTCTTTCTCCTTAAGCTTCTTAGTTAGGCACTTGTTCAGCAAATATATTGCAGTTGAAACGGCTTCACCCCAGAATGAATGAGGTAAACTCTTTTGTTTCATCATACTCCTTGCCATGTCTAATACTGTCCTGTTCCTTCTCTCTGCCAATCCATTATGCTTAGGGGTGTAGGGAGGGGTAACTTCATGTTGAATTCCATGCTTCACACAGAAAGTTTCAAA